>VZTU01018543.1:2195-12381 GCA_013400835.1 Zapornia atra | reverse complement strand
GGTTTGGAAGGAAGTCAGGGAAGTCAGGTTATGCCTCAGTTAGGACCAAGAGGTGACAGTAGTAGAAGAGCAGCAGAAGATCAGGCATAGTTAGTTGCTTTTCAGAGGAGTTAAGAGTGGAAGGGTAGAATTTCTACTATCACCCCTGAAGAAATAGGAGTGATGAGCAATGACTACACAGCTGTCACCTGGCTTTGTGGCAGTACTCCTTCAAGAGAAAACAAAAAAGAAAGAAGCTACAAGAGCAAGTTCAAAAGAAGAGTGATTTTTTTGCACATCCTAGAAAATAGAGACTGCAATAGGCAACAAAAAAAATTGAATTCTGTTGAGATCTGAGGCTGATGANTTCGTGTTAGATCTGAGGCTGATGATTTTTTTTTTTCCCCATAATGCTGGGGAATTTTTTTTTTCTTTTTCTCTGAAAAATCAGGAGTGAATATAGAATTAATTCTGTGGTGGATTTAACTTATTCTGAAGCCAGATTGAAGTAGTAAGTTATATCTGCAAGTATTTGTGAAACAATGTATTGGCAATATGTTTCGCCAGACCTAATAGCCATAAAAAACCTCTGTTATGCTGTGTTCTTCACTTTTTTGAGACAAGGCCAATGAGTGAAGAAGAAACACTGTAAATGGATATGCTGAAAAGGAGAGCACTGTCCCACCGCACAGATTAGCAGTGATTTATATTTTTAAACTGGTAGGAAAAGGAGCTGTGGCAAAAGGTAAGAGTCACTCTTATTTCCCAGACCTTGCAACCTTCAGTTCAGTGGGAGAGATTTATTTTTAACCCTCCTTTGTGTTATCCTTTTCTTCAAAGTGATAGATTTCAGTTACCTGTTAAGAATACTCATTTCTGCTTTCCCAAAGCATTCGTTCCTGCAGTCCCCAGAGGGTACATGGCACCTGTCTTGTCTTCAGTTAGCATGCTTCATATCAATGTAAGAAAGCCTGTGATGAAAATGGTAGCTTGACCTTTATACAGTTTTTAAAAAGCTGTGTCTAGCAAACCATATCTTCCAGCATCAGCTGGATCACAGGGCTGTCATGACCATTGCTTTACAAACCAGACTAGCATCAGTTGCCAGGTTTCTAGTTTGCCTGTGTGCACTTAACGCAAAAGAAATCCTGATTCACCCATGTTAGCAGAACCATGAAAGCTGGGGTCCATCATAATGTTTAGGTGCTCACTAGCATTTGTTCATTTCTCTGCTTGGAAATTAGCTTCAGTAAATAGGAAAACAAGAACAGAGTATCTCAAGAAGACGTGACATTTAAGTTATTTTTCTTTTTTTTTTTCTGTCATAGACTTAATATGTCAATGTATTCTGTATTTAGAGTATTTTGTCTTGGCCTTAAGGATGTATTGGATTACATCATTAAGAATTGATTTCCAAACCAGAAGAGAACACTAAAGAGCAACCCAAGCCAGTATTCTGTTTATCACTGGATATTACAGGAATCTTGACTTCTGAAATGTTTAATTTTCCATTAAATAAGCTTACACTTGCAAGCATTCATTTTAATTCTTCAGAATTTCTCCTTTTATGTACATAAAAAAAGCAGATAATAGAAAAAATGACAGAAACTGTCTACCCACCTAAGAATGATAAGTATATTGATATACTTTTTAAATTAATCTGAAGGTGAAAACAGGGTTTGGCAAGGCATTAAAAAGAGTTTATACTTTAAATATTTCTAACTTTTTAACATGACCATATGCCTTATTAACAAAGCTGAAAGAGGGACTGGGGAACAATTTACATAAAGCTTTGGAACTGTTATCATAAAGTATTGTCTGAATTCTGCTCTCAGGAATGATTTTAAACTTGTTTTAAAATATGTGAATTTTTATGACCTGCATAGACAACTGCATACTCTGCATTGGCATAAACTGGTGGATTTTGAGCTCAGCTGCTAGTGTGCAAAGATGAACTTGCTGCCATGTTATGTAAAAATGATTTAGTTGACCATTGCAACACAACGTTTAAACTGATACTACATGTTTTAGCCTTCTTTTCTGTCAATCTGGTTTGGGTCAGAGTTTGCAAACATGAAAGTCAGCAGGAAATACAGGAGAATACAAAGGACTTGAAAGCTTCAGGCATGATACAGGGTCATCTAGAAATACAAAGTTGACTAATACAAGCAGGTATGTTAGCCTTAATAATGTCTTAGCTCATGTGTGTAAACCTGTGCATAGCCTTAAATAAAACTTTGTGTCTTCATTTATATATTGTGATCTCAGTGTAAAATTAGCCTGCCCAATGTAAAACTAATGAGAAAAATGTAGATTTTATTCTGGTATCAAGCATAATTCATTTTCAGCTTCCCTATGTGTCTCTGCAAGGCATTGTGTTGTGTTATGGAGACATAACAAAATTTTTATTTTTAACAAGAAGCGTGCATGGAAATGTAGAAAAAGAAATATTTTCCATTACTTCATCTTTAAGTTTTGAAATTATTACTATAATACCAGGAGACATAAGTCAGGAATGGTGGATGATTACAAAAAAGCAAGCAAAGAAATGTCAAATAATGGAAATATGATTTATTGATAAAACGTTTATAAAAATTATAGCCATCGTGAACTACTATAATAGGTGCTTTCTGAGCATGGATATTTATAGATCATTGTACTATTATGAAAAAGCCTGTCCTCAATTTATTAATCTTGAAGATTATGCTTTACCATATTAAGAATAAATCCAGCACTGTCTATTGCTCTTTTTGTACTACGTTATATTTAGTGGGCTCACTCCAGCTTGAGAGCCTTTTATGCTAAGTGGTGTCCTGATAGAGGCTGTTGGTGCATTTTGTTGATAGATTCACAAAGAGTTGAAAATATTAGAAATCTCTTCAAAAGGAGAGGATAAATTATGGGGATGTTCAGTAAGATAAGGAGATGGAAAGCCTGGCATGCGGCTGATGCTGGAGCTGGAGATCTGTTCATAGTAAGAGAGGAGGAGGAGCCAAGGCTTGCTGTTTTTAAATGAAGATCACTGCATACTTGTGGTGGGAGAGGAAGAGACACAGGTTTTGTGAAGGGTTGAAGACAGAGCCAATGATTCTGAGTAGGAAAGGGCACAGGAGACAAGTGGGAGGCATCCTATATATTTGCATTGTAAATTTAAGTCTGAAAAAAAATCTCATACCTCCACACACCTTGCAACAAAGACAGGATCCCTCCAGCACTGGGCTCCCAGAGCTGCTGAGGCACCCCACAAGCTTGTGCCGATGCAGGTCTTGCGATGACTGCACAGTGACTTCTGGCAGTGTCAAACCAGGATTTCAGTGTTGCTGTTTCTACCCCAAGGTCTCTTCCTGCTGCTCCAAATTTCTGTGCTTCCTCTGTACTCTTTTTTATCAAGCAAATTCCTTTGATTCAGCAGTCTCCTCATAATGCCCCAGTTAATGTTTAGTGAGGCTGATGGTCATCTTCCTATTAAGTGTAAAAGAGTTTTGGGAAAGCATGCCCTTTCAGAGACTTTTGTGTATCCTATCCATGCACGATTTACACTCGTCTTCCTATTTACAGATGAAGCTATCTGGCCTTTTTGCTCTAGACAGACCCTGTAGACACCCTCACGGATGCAGATGGGTCAGGATTTTAAATATAGGATGTCAGCATCAGAATTTATCTGGATGATTGGGGTGAATATGTAAATATATAAACCAATCTAAAACACAGTGGCCTTATTGGCAGAGGGACACTGAAAAGTTGGATAGGAGTCTGTGGAACTGAGAATGGGAAAATGATGAGAAACTTTACAGAGATGATATGAACCAAAAAAAAAAAGGAAAGAGAGAAAAAAATGGATAATAAAGATGTTAAAAGAGGAAGAGAACATGCAACAGAATATAATGAGTAATGTGGAAGTTTAAAGAAAAGCAGGTGGTGAGCTGACAAAGAAATTAATGAGAATATGGTCATTTGCAGTTTTACATGCTTACTCATCCCTTGCTATACTAAAACATAAATTGTGTTAATTACTCCATGTTATCTGTAGGTAGACTACAGATAGTGACAGTGGTGAAATATATTCAATATTTAATGTCGGCCTGATGGTCTGTTTGGGACACGGCTGATATGCTGTTTTGTACTATTCCCAGGCAAAATTCTCCAAGCTTAATAATGAATTCAAGAGACCATACCAGATCAGTTGTTGAGTCATTTTCCATCTAGGATGAGTGAGCTTTGTAGTGTTACTCATTTTTAAAAATGTCTGACTCCTTAAGGTGCTTTAAGGGATTTGAAAAATCCTCTCGGGAAACAGACCTTTGTGGGTTTGTTTTCTGATTGTTTCGTGGTTGTTTTGTTTGGGGTTTTTTTTTTTCAAAAATAAACTATAGAAATTTCCTGATCACCGGAAATGTTGATGTAGGGCTTTCTTTCAGGCATGCATCTAGTATTTGCCTCGCCTGACACAGAGAAATTAAGTCTGGTTTATTGGTCTCTACTGCCATTCTGATTGTTGGAACTCAGTTTTTCTATCCATAGTCAGACCTTAAAGAATGCTGGTTTTGTCATGTTGTGGTGGTTGTTATAGACTTTGTGAGTAAATGTTTGTGCTTTTTGAGGAAATTAGTTAGGTTTTCTGGTGGCATCAACTGAGAAGCATTTTGTGCTGAGATGATCTTTCTTCAATTATTAATCCCCTAACCCTAAAAAAGCTTTTCAGCACCAGAATAACAGGTTCTTTTAACCCCTCATTTGAAAACTAATCATGTGTTTTCTTCTGGATTTCGATAGACACGGACTGGAGCTTTTGTTTTATGTAAAACAGCTAAAATCCCTTGGTGCAAAACTAATATATTGTAGTAACCAACCTTCTCTGTTGATAATTAGAAATTGTTCAAACGCTGTGAAACAAAGAAAGAACTTCCTTAATGCTGGAGGAGGGATTTCAGCACTATCATATACTTCATAAAAATTAAATCAGTATTATACAAGAATACCTATGCTTCTAAATAATGATCAGTATTTTCTTCTTTTGAAAAAAAACAAACCGTAATTACCAAGTCCCTGTAAAAATGCACGTAGATTTTAAGCAATTTTCAGCCAGACTGATCTAACCAGAATGATTGCCCCTCCAGGGCCCAAATTAAAGTGTACTGCTGTGTTACCATGTCTCCCCCTTTACATTCCATCCTCTTGGAATGTAAAAACCAGCTTTAATGACTCTATTACCTGATGTAAAACCAGACTACATAAAGGTTTTTTTTAGGAATCCTGAAGTCTGTGCCTTAGCCTAAGCTGAGCTCCAGTCTGCTTATTGACTGCTTCCACAACCTGACTCAGTTTCTTTGCATATTCTATCTGTGTGCTACAATGAGAGATGCTGTAAAAATAAGGATGGTTTGAAAAGCTTCCTGAGTGTATGTTCCTGAGGAATAGTTGGTCTTCCGCTTCTTAATAAGTTTTTCCATGTGTACCTCTCTGGCTTTCAGTCATATCTTTGCTTGAGAAAACAAATCCAGTTCATCAGTATTTTCCTTCAGGTGATGTTTCCTAAATTTCTGGGATTTATTACTGTTTTCCTTTCAGTCTGTGGTATGTCTACAGCTTCAACTGCAGTTCCTCCAAATAGATTTTTGCAGCAACAAGTTATTCGGGTTTAGCTGACGGAAGAACCATATGTCTTACTGTACGTACACTGCTCCCACATGTCACCTCACCAAGACTTGCTTTTTCTATGTTATCCATTCTTACTTATGTTATCAGCCTCAATGTAATTTCCAGATAATTTTCTGCATTAATGCTGCCTGATCAGTTGCCTCCATCTCCTTTCTGTAACATTTTAATTGTTTTGTGTCATCAGGCCCCTTTCTCCAAATGAAATATTTACCTAACTGTCTAGGTACCCGTTCTGTTGACTTTCACAAGTTCTTATCACCAGGCTTTATTTCTTCATAAAAGAGACTATGAAATACATCTGAGCTGGTATCTTATACCCAGCTTGAAATGTCATTTTCTTTAGCAATGAGCCATTGCTAATTATTTATTCAACCAGACATATCCTCATGTTGGGTAATTTCATCAAAGTTTTATTTCCTTACTTTCTTTATGAGAATCTCTCATTAGGACAGGAGGAAAGACTTTATTAAATCCAATATATTGCATAAGCATTTCCTCCTTACACACTAGATCAGTTAGTCTAGCAAAGAAGAAAATTAAAGAGGTTTGACATGATTGCTTTGGGCAAATTAATTTTGGATCTTTTCTGTTACTTTTTTAACAAGTATACTCTTATAAATGGCTTTATTAACTATGAGATTTGTGTCTTTCTGTGAATCTCACTTAAATGGATGGATATGTTTCCCAGGTTCTTCTTTACCTCCTTCTCTTTTAGATTGTGAAGCTTTGCCTATATGAATCCATGTTAATTTAATTAATTTTATGCCTAAGATTTTCTGATTTCATTCCAAATAACACTGTTCCTTCTTTTTTCCATTTCCTGTAACGTGACCTCCAGATTTCATAATTTTAAGCACAATCTGCTCTCTCCTATCATGGCATATTTCTATTACTGTGCATAAAACTGAAATAATGGTCCATCATTGCTTTCCTTCTGTAAATATCTCTGCTTCCTGAAATAGTTCCCCTCAACTCGTTCCTATATACCTTGTGCTGTCTGACACATTATTTTATGAAAAAACCCTCAGAGCTCTTCTCTTCATGTTCTTTTGACAATTTTTGTTCTTACCTTGGTTTTCTGGAAATTTCCTTCATTATTTGATTCCTACAGTAGTCATTTAATAAACCTACTTCTTTCCAAAGGCCCTCTATCTTTCCAGCCTTTTTGCTTGATGCCATTTGTCTATATATTTATTTGTGATATTTATTTATCTCTTTTGGACCTATAGCTTCAGCTAGAAGTGAGAATTAGAACACTTGCCGTGTCACTGATGGCTTCACTGCTCTTAAAATTATGTCTGGCAGTGCCATCAGTGACCACAGATGAGCAGCAGCAACCAGAGAACTGATCACATGCCTCAGGCAGAAGAGTGGGCTTTGACCATTACCTTGCACTGTCTCCTCACAGCAGAAGTGAGGTGTGAATTCTCTCACCAGCAGAAATCACTTCCCTTAACAGGAGATTTGGGATCTTGGTGGATAGAGGACTTGCACTGAAGGTAGAACACTGTCTGACCTGTGAGCAGGCAGTGGCCTGTTTTACAGAACTGCTGATGTAACTGCAGCCTTCACTAGATAGCTAATTTCCTCAATCCTGCACATTTCTGTGTTGATCTTGTTGATTAAGTCCTTTGTTCCAGGAGGTTTCACTCTTGGATCATACCCTCCTCCTGCTCTCCTTAACTATGGAGGAACTTCCTTGGCAGACATCTCCCAGACTGTCTTGTGCTTCTGCCCAGGTGCTTTTGGCAGGGATACAGTCTGGTTATCAGCACCGGGGTGGAAGTTCCCAGTGTTGAGATTATTTTGTGAGCTAAGACTTACCAGATGCAGACTGAAAAAGAGATATGTTGACATAATTTTATTTTCCACCCACTCTGATTGTTCTCCTCTGTAGCACCTGAAATAACGATAGGAAGACCTGCCTCTGAGACTGTTATCAATAGATGAATTTAACAGGCAGATTCAAATTGATCCTAGCTATGTTGGAGTACTTCTACAGAGTCAGATTAGTATGACATCAAGACCATAGTAATGTCTTACTGTACGTTATAGCACACATTACAAACTTCTGTGGGTTAAAGCTCACTTCATGGGTGGAGAACTCAGGGCTGCAGGATTAATAAAGAAAAAGGGAGAACCGGGGCTGTAGTCAAAAGACTGGCAAGACTACATGACCATTACTGTGTCTTAGCTGCTAGGAATCAGCTCCCAGAAGCAGCCCAGGAGCAGCAACTTCTCCTTTGTTCTAGTGTAGTGAAAGAAATTAATTTAAATAATTGCCAAAAGAGGTTGAAGTTAATCTGTTTGACTTGGCATTGAAAGAGCTGCTCACATGGGCACTAGGGCCATGAGTTACCACCTCTCCTTCAAACATGGAATGTGACTCTGGCTCAGCTTAGCATGGGCTAACACACCAAAACCTAATTTGTATCTGTTGTGAAGAAATTCAGGTGTGAGTGCAAAATGAATTAACCATGCTGAAGACTCTCTAGAGAAGTGTCTGGTTTACTTTCTCTTAGGAAACTAAGTGAAATACAAAACAGTAAACAACCAGCACAGATAATATACATTAAAAATTCTTCATGTTAAACGTTTAAAAGCACACCTGCTGTTCTGCAAGTTTTCATTTAAATTTAGAGTTTGGGGTGGGGTTTTTTTCATACAATAGCTTCTACTTATTTTGTGTAGTGAATAGAGTGACTGGATGAATTGGATTTCTATCATCACTGTCCCAAGATGTTATACAGATCATGAACAAGATCTGTTAGTGGTATTTTTTAGGCTGCAGCACAGATGTTTGAAACTTCCATCTAAAGCACTCTTCTGAGACTGCCAAGTATGCATTTATAGAAACTTGTGGACTGGTTTGGTACGAGGGATTGATTTAATTATATCCCTAATTTTTCCTGATTATCCTTTGATGGTGTTTCCTTACTAAGTAAAGATGTGGTCTCGCAAATAATTGTGCCCATGGGTAGTCATTATAAGGAAATCAATGCAACTGCACACAGGAAAACGCTGTACTTGGCAGTTAGGGCTTTACAGTGTCAGTGTGTAGAAGGTGTAAATGATCTATCCAACACTCATTTGGATTGAATGCAGAGTTAGTTCCTTTTAGGCTTCTCCACTACATGCAGTGATGATCATATTAAATTTACATTAAATGGAGCATATTTTAGGAATTTAGAATGTAAAGCAACCTGGGCATAACTTGTAAATTTTTATGGGAACGTATCCAAAAGCTTGAGTGTGACATACAAAACTGTTGTTTCATTTCTCAAGATAACATTTTCTTATAGCTAATATTTTCATTTTAAAGCTTTATCACGTAACTTTACAGAGGCTTTAGTCCAACTACTGAGACAGATGCTACATATCTCTCCAGATTAATGCTGCTCAGTGTGAAAGGCCAATTGTGAAATAGTCTGTGCACTGTTGTTAGGAGTTGCCTTGGTCATTTACATGGTACAAATATATAATACCAGGTGAAGTATTGCAGAAGGAAACCGAATATTACAGTTTTGAAGCATGCAGGAAATTTCAAAACTGGAAAATGGCTTTAGTCGTTGGTCACTGCTCCAAAAGAAAGAATCAATTCCAGATCCTCTTTTGTAGAGAAATTTGCAACTGAACAAAGCAGGAAAATGACAATTAGGCATGGTCCAAAGTTAGTATATTAATTTCTTTATTTTAAAATAAAATAAATAATGGTAGGTTTTAATTTATGCATTAATGGGTTTTACAAACAAGAAGGGATTATTGCATTTGACTGTGTTGACCTCAGGCTTAATAGAATACATATAGTAACTCAGAATAAATCTCTGCTTCAAATCCAGTAACATTTATTAGATAAATCATATCTTTTAGAAAAAAAAATGGTTAAATTATCATTGATAGAGTTTCTATGTCCTTTTCTTAAATTATTTTAACGCTTAATTACTGACTTGCTTAAATAACTGTTAAGAAAAATCTAGTGTTTTCTCTTATTTAACTTCATTTAATCCACTTCTATTACTGAGATTGAAATACTTGTTTTTTAAAGTTTTTGTCCTTTTCTTAGACTGTGGTGTAGGAATTCTTTAAACAGACAGACTAATTTCTTTATAGATTGAACTCCTGTGAGATTTTACTGTAAGGGACTAATTCCCTTATTTGCATGGATTTTATCTCAGGTTTTATAGACAGTTTTCAAAATCTTCCTTGAATTATGAACACCTGGTTAGACTGCAGTGATCCAATGCTGATCTCACTAGTGCCAAACAGACATACATCACTTCTACATCTACTTAAATTTCCTTGTTTTACATCTAAAACTGTAATTTACTCTTTAGGTACAATGTTCAAATAAGTCATGTTTGGCTCATTACTCCTTATGATATCTATGCAAGGCTACATGTGTTTATGTATCTTTATCTTTTTACTTAAGAATTCAACAAAGAGAGATTTATCACATTATTATTCTGGGCTTGACCTTACAGTGTCTTTATATTTTACCACCTAAATTTTGCTGGGATAGAAACTAATTTCAGTTTATGGCTTCCATGCT
>VZTU01018542.1:0-37086 GCA_013400835.1 Zapornia atra | reverse complement strand
CCAACAATGCTAAGGAGCATTACTTTATCCTTAGGCAGTGATCCTGAAGGCACCTTCATCTGACTAGAGCCAGAATGCCAATGCAGACAAGTAGATACCAAACTTCAGTATGCAAGCCACTATGAAGTGACACAAAACAATCCTTGATTATTTTTTTTTGAGTGTGAGCACTCAGGAGCTGAACACTGCTTATTTGCATATCTCTGCTGCTGTCAGTTTTATGCTGTATTTAAATCTCTGCAAATGTTCCAGTGATTTTTAGACTATCTCATCATCAGTGTTTCTTTGTTGGTTGATGACTCTGGTATTTTGAGCTAATTTCAGCAGACTGGAAATATCACATTTCCTTCTCTTTCTTGGTATTCCTTATTAATCATTTTGGGTCACTCAGAAAATTCCTCACATCAGCTAGAAAAAAACAAAGGCAATCATGGAGCTGACTTGACTTCCTTTTGGCTAAAGGAAATTTGTGGCTTCCAGATACCTTACATTTCTATCTGTTTCAGTAAAATGGTATAAAACAGACTATTTTATATAATAGTAATTTTTTTAAGAAATGGTTTTGCTTGTTGAAGTGTAACAATTAAGTACTCTCTCTAGAATGGTGCTTCCAGAAGTCTACGTGCTGCACTCTGGAGATTTGCTGAGCTTGCCCATCTAGTTCGGCCCCAAAAGTGCAGGTAAACACATCCTACTAAAGAACTTTCCAAATAATAGTTAACAAAATATAGATGTTAGCAAAATCTTACTGTTTTCAAGCTTTAAATATATAACTGGAAGGTTGGAAGAATTCCTGTTACGTTATTCTTTCTGAAGGAGTTCTGTTTGATTAGCTGTTTTAGTGGGGTTTTAAGTCCCTGCTGTACGTGACTGGGAAGTGGGGTGGGGGGACTTGTGAAGATGATTTATGGGTTTTTGGTTGGTTTTTTGTTTGTTGGGTTCTTCAAAGTGCATTCTTCTCTTTAGTTCTGTTTCAATCTCTGTAAATTGTATTCAGAAGACTATTGTCTTTTTTTCCTGTGTTCTATGTAGCTAACAGGTACATTTTTCTTATGAATTAATAATAATACAGAATGTTTAGATGGGTACAGTTCTTCTGACATTGAATTCGTTGTTGTCCTTTGCCATCCTTAGGCCATACCTAGTGAACCTCTTGCCCTGTCTAACACGAATAAGTAAGAGACCCGAAGAGTCTGTACAGGAGACACTAGCTGCAGCCATACCAAAAATCATGGCAGCCTTCGGCAATTTCGCAAATGACAATGAGATTAAGGTACCTTTCTTTAACCTATCAGTGCTCCCTGTTACATCTCAAAGCACAGTAAGCTATCTTCATTTTCAATCAGATGTTACAGAAAGCAGTGCTACAGCTGCATGCCTGAATTAAGGCAAAAGTTGCTCTTGGTTGAGGTACATTCAATAACGCTTTGAAGGCATGCAAAATTCATTTGTTGATTGCTTAATTTACTTCTGTCTCCTTTCTTATAAAAAGTTGAGTGAGATATCTTTGTGTTTAGGTGTTGTTGAAGGCTTTCATTGCTAACCTTAAATCCAGCTCCCCTACTATCCGTCGAACAGCGGCAGGATCAGCAGTAAGCATCTGTCAACATTCACGAAGAACGCAGTATTTTTATGCCTGGTTATTGAATGTACTTTTAGGTAAGACTTGGGGGGAGGGGGATGATTCAGGTGTAAGGAACACAATTTTTTTGTTCCATATAAGACAGTTCTCAGACATGAGAGGTTTTTGGGCAAAGCAAGGATACTTAGACTGTCAGTTACACTGCCAGGACTTTCTCTGTTTTGCATTGCAAGGTGAAGACATGACTAAAGCTGTTTGTATCACTGTGTACTGTAACACTAATTCAGTAACATTGAAAAAACAAGCCAAAGCTAGGGAACCAAGCAGCCTGCTACAAAATGAGGAGCTCTGGGGATTCTGGAAGAACTTGTTCAGATTTACATTGTTCAGCAGCTGATTTGTTAGCTCAGTAGGTCAGAGGTGGAGGATATGACTGCTATCCTTTGGGTCGTGAACACATACGCTATAGTTTTTTCAGAAGTAATACCATGTAGATTCTCTGTTAAAACCTAACTTAACCAGACTTTTTTGTTTCTAATTTAAAAGCACACAGCTTTGTTTCAGTTATGTTTATATTTCTTTAATGGGGAAGTTTGCAAAGTCTTTGGTGTGTTCTGCAATTCATCAGGAGACACTTCTCTGGATTGTTGTGGAAATTTTGGCCTCAGTCTTATTACTGATAAGGTGTTCTTTACTATGCAGACTATATTGCAAAAGGAGAGGTAGGGAAGACCAACAGATATGTACAGCTGTTAGCCTTGCTTCTTTGAGGTGAGAAATTCAAAGTGCCACACAGTGGCCTTCCTTACTCTGTGACTTTACATATGCTGTTCTTACCTGCCTCAAAGGTGATGTTTTACAATGTCCTGACAATGATCCTGAATTCAGAGGGGAGCACTAAATAAGACCTCCACAAGAGTATTTTTTAAATATTAAGGTTTTATTATGTAACTTGTATTTGCACATAATATGTTTTGATTTGCTGGTCATTGGTGTGTAGGTACAGGGAACAAGATTCCCAAGACTTGGGAGGAGGCAAAAGTGTAAATGTCATTCATTAGGATAGTAGTGCATTTGTATGTGTGGTAATTATGTTTGGCCTTAATGAAGCTTCTGAGTGGAGAGAAGAAACAGGTGAGGGCATCAAGAGAGTCTAGATCACTTGGTGAAAGCATGAGGTCTTGCCAAAAAAATTTTTTTTTTCTTTTTGAATGAAAAGAAGAGGGAACAGGGAAGGTGAGGCTGGGTCCTCTGACCATTCTTCCACTTTGCTTAAAACATTGTCAGGATTATTAAGCAATGCATATTTTCAAGTATTTCTATATTTAGAAAGCATTCTGGAGTTGCTGCTGGGTTTTTGGGTTTGGTTTTTTTATTTGGCTGTTTTGGCTTTAAGAAGCCAAATATGGACTACATGAAGTTACATTTGTGTTGAAACAAACCACTGCCAATAAGTAATCTGGCTGATTCTCTTCTGTCCCTAGGCTTGTTGGTTCCTGTAGAAGATGATCATCCTACTCTTTTAATTCTGGGTGTTTTACTTACACTAAGGTATCTCATACCTTTATTGCAACAACAAGTAAAGGATACCAGCCTGAAAGGCAGTTTTGGTGTAACAAGAAAAGAAACAGAGATTTCACCTTCACCAGAACAACTTATACAGGTAAAATATGAATAATGACACTAACCTGATGAGTACTAATTGGAAGGAAAAGAAATAAATTTTGCATATAGTATGATAAAACACTAGTTTGATAATGAACAATCTGCATTCTTAAGTTCCTGTTCATCCTGGTAAAATGGCTACAATTAACTGATGTTCTTCCCTAGAAGAGTGTGGTGAAGTTTAGATATGGCAAACATGAATGACTTTGTATGTATCACTGCAATTGCGTGGTATGTGAGAAGAAATAGAGTATGCTGTGTCTTCATAGAAACTCAGGTACTTTGTTGGGTTTTAGGTTTATGAATTGACTCTGCATTACACCCAGCATCAGGATCATAATGTTGTGACTGGAGCTTTAGAATTATTGCAACAGCTCTTTAGAACGCCCCCACCTGAGCTTCTCCATGCCCTGACCGCTTCAGGGGGCATTGCACAGGTCAGTGTATCCAAAGATGAATCTGCCAGCAGGAGCCGCAGTGGGAGCATAGTGGAACTTATAGGTAAGCTATACCATTGGTCATTTGCTTAAAGGGAGGTAAAAGTACATCAACTCTATTTCTCAGTATTAGCCAGAAGTATGGAGAATAATTTGTATAAAGTTATGCATGATTTCCCACTCCCTGCACACAAGTTTTTTCCCTCCTTTCTTTAAGTGGTTTTACATTCCCTGAATAATGACAAACTTGGAGTAGCTTTTTTTCTTTTTTNCCCCCAAAATGAATGTTCTTCTCACCAAGCATCT
Source organism: Zapornia atra (assembly GCA_013400835.1). Classification (NCBI taxonomy): domain Eukaryota; kingdom Metazoa; phylum Chordata; class Aves; order Gruiformes; family Rallidae; genus Zapornia; species Zapornia atra. Next base: position 33,096 of record VZTU01018542.1, on the reverse strand, counting down.
GACAACTGTGATTCGTAAATCGCTGATCTAACCAGAATTTCTGCTAACTGGTAGCTCCTTGTTGAATACCAAAACGAGCATGAAATTAAAGCATGACTTAAGTTTATCCATAACTTTTAAAATCAGCTATCAGTGCTCTTGTCTGTGAAGTGCATGTTCTTAAAATTGTGTCTTAACTGCTACTTATCTGTTTCAAAAGAATCAATCTCTTAATTGGATTTTCATAAGGACTACTTCTGTATTGAACTAATGGATCATTCTAATATTGCTGCTATCAGAAGGTAATTCACTAGCCAGAAGCAACCATAGCAGTGAAAATAAGAGCATTTTTTTGGAAAAAGTCAACTTTGTACAAGTAGCATTAAAAAAAAAGTTGTTTCATGGCAAATGATCTATAAAAACTCGGATTTCACAAGCAACAAGCTTGCTGTTTTCTCCAGGCCTTGGGTTCCCTACACCCCCATTTGTGGCTATTAGAATTCCTTCATAATTTCAGCAGCTCTGTCTTTGCCCTGATGTGTTACTTTCTGTGATTTGCAGCTGGAGGGGGGTCTTCATGCAGCCCTGTTCTTGCGAGAAAGCATAAAGGTGATTATTTCCAAAACCAAATATTTAATTGCATTCCTTTCTGATCTCTTTTTTTTTTGGTTTTGTGGTTTTTTTCTTTCCCCTTCCTACTTCATTGTCTTGCTGAACTTCAGGTCTTCATTCACAAATGCCTTTGCATTATCAGCTGAGCTTAATCACTGTAAATCTTAAAAGAATTATGATATGACTTCTGATATTGCAATCAATGTATTCTAAAATTATTCAAAGCAGTATAATATTTTTGTTGTAGTTCACTGGCAAAATTATGGTGATGAATATTGATGCAATTTTCACTTTTAAAGAGCACATCTTAAAATAATCTCTCTGAACAGGGCATTCTTCCTTTTGATGGTAAAATTTAACCTTTAATGAGTTAACTGTCCCAGTTTTGGTAGGCCTGGTTTTCTTTTCTTTCACTGATGCATGTGTATGTTTGCATGTTTTAATATGACACTCTTTAATTACTGTTTCTGCTCTTGATGATTAATGCTATTCATTTTGTGTCTTACTGGGTATATTTCATTTCTTTCTTCAATAGGGAATTCATTTAGCAGGATATTAAATAATACAATTAACTTCTGAGGTGGTTTTCCCCAATTTGTGCATGAAAGTACTTCATACCTAGTTACATGTTTATACTTGGCTTAAAATACTCCATACCAGTACTAGAATCATTCTTGATTCTAGTAACAGTTGTACCTGTCTAACAGTTTTCTGGCTTGTTTTAGGTGAACAAAATATTGCTGCTGTGGTGGAACTACATGTGAGTGTAGTGCAGTGAGCACATCTCTGCTTACTACATGTGCACTATACTGAAAAGAAAAGCATAAGGAAAAAATGTTTAAGACTAAATTAGATTATACAGACTTTAAGGACCATTATAGCAACTGGCTTAAGCTTTTTCCAAATATGCCCTCCTATTTTTGTGTGCAAGGAATCTTCTAATGCTTGAAGCATATACTTACAGACTTCAGAGTATACCTAAATGGAAATAGTGGGGTTGAAATAGCTGAATGAAATGGCACTTACAGGTGCAGTGATGACTGCTAGTTTAGAAACAGTAGTGTGAAAGAAAGGGTGTACTGAAAGCAGATATTGCTGCAGCTTCCAAAGGCGAGACAGAATGCAACAAATCAGAATACAAATGCATAACACACCTAAGTGAAAAATGGTAAATCACTTTGATACTTTGAATTATTAATACCTCAAAGTTACATTAAAAACTACTAACAACAGTGTAAACTCGATTAAAGTACTTGCTAAAACACTAACCTTTCCTTCATTCAGTGGGAGAACATGTATGAGTCATCAGCTTCTATCCTCTTTCAAGATCATGGTATGAAGATTTTGTAATTTAAAAATTGGCATAAACAAATTTGAAGAAAGCTGTTAATGATTTTATTTTTTGTACAGGTTGAATTTCAGATTGTGACTGTTTGTTACCTGCTGTTCTACACTGTAGAAAGGAGGGAAAAAAATCAAGCCTCTTCCCAGTTCCTTTTTGAAGTCATTTTGCCATCTACTACCATATAGAGTAGTAGGCTTCTACTGTTGGCTGTGGGTGAAACTCCTCTGGCTGTAAAACTCCCTTGTGTGTAAAGTGAGGCTGAACTACAGAAACCTGTGACCCTAGTCTCAGAACTTGGATATTCCGTGTCTCTTCATTCTTACTGCTTCACACCAACTTCAGCCTTGAGCAGCTGGCCTGGGTTGGTTTGTTTCAGCTTCAGAAAATGATTTGCAAAGAAGGCTGAAAACTCATTTTGAAATGAAAGCTTATATTCTGCATCTTAACTGAATCTTTTTGCAAATAGTGGAAAAGTATCCTGCAGCTTGTTTTATATACTCAATTAAGCATAAAAAGCCTAATATGCCTAATAAGTGTGTTTTCAGTGTCCTTCCTCTTTCACTTGCTTTTCAAGGTAATCAGCTGTGGAAAGCAAAATAAAGTCCTGGTTTGTTTCAGTGAAATGGATGCAAATGTGAGAAAGAGAAGAATATACTATCTTTCATGCTTTTTGTTGGGAAGTCTTAGCAGGATTTTACTCATTCTTTCTTAGGAACGTATAGTTCTCAGTTACTGTTATTTTTCATACAACATAAATGAAAATGTCATGGTTACTTTTCTGCATTACAGGTTTGAATAGCATAAAGCATACTTTCTGGAGTAACACAATTCTACAGTGTTACTGCTGTGCATGGGAAGTAGTTGTGATAGAGGAATTAATATAAAAGTCCGTTCATGTGGTTTTACCCCCTGGTTACTTAAATGAGATGCTAAAGGATTCAGCTAGAATTATCAGAACATTGGTATCTTGCATAATGAATCATGGACTACCAGTGAAGCTTATCCTAAACACCAAAACAGCCTGATCTCAAAGCAGTTCTTATGAATGCCTCTGTATCAGTAAGTTACTTGCAAGATCCAGAAGGACGTGCTCAATAGTCCCCTTTGCACTCCCTATCTTGTCTCATGGAATTTTCAGTGCAGTTATGCCCTTGGTTTGCTGCCAGGCAGTGTGCATCTGCAGGTATCTTTCTTCTTCCACTGTTTTTATTTAAAATAGGCAATCTATGAGTAAGAGAGCTCTATTGTGATGGTGTTAGATTATAAGTGGTTCTTACTGGGTTTTTTTCTTACGGCAAAAGCCTCTCTAAAAATTTTTGGCCTAGTAGTCCTTGGATTTTAATGACTGTTGTTCATGGTTCATTGCTCTGCCCCACTTCGGTTGTCTTGTCTGTGCTGCTCTTCACCCTAGGCATTTTCCAGTCTGCTGTCAATGAACTTCAGGCCCCAAACTGCAAGTAGCTTTGATAGTTTTCATAGCTGTGAGGAGGGAGAAGTTATTCATTCTGTTACTTTTGGTGCTTTAATGACCTGGGTTGAGAGCACACATCCATGGGACTGGTATCCGGTACTTAGTTATAGGACATACCTGGTGAAATTAGTGGGATGTTAAACATAGTCTACAAAAATAACCTAGAAAGAATGAGGTCATAGGTAGCTTCCTGAATGGTTATACTGTTAAATAAAATCAGTTAACTGTGTGTTTCCTTGTCACTGCTGTTTCACTGCTGATCAGATAGTGAGGGACTGGATATTTACTTCCTTCTTTCCTTTTCCTGTTCTATCTGTTGCCTGTCATAGCTTTGAAAAATGATTTGGTTAAACTTTTTAAAAACAGTTTTCACATATAACTGGCTTCAACTGTTTAGCATTTCAAGTTGACTGTAATTTGGGGAAACTGCAAAGGTCTTTGCTGTATCACTTCTCAGGTAAAATACTTCTGGGTGAAGAAGAAGGTTTGGAGGATGATTCTGAAACACGGTCAGATGTCAGTGCCGCATCATTTGCAGGTAGGTGGCTTTCCCTTTAGCAGCGTAATCAACCTGTGCTGTTACACATTGCAAACATGTTTCACACAGACCAATAAAAGAATGTAAAAGTGATGCCCTGTGGTGACTAGGAAGTGGATAGGCACTCTAAAGGCATGCTGACAAAACTGAGACCATAAATACTCCTGGGTGTGAAACTTAGGCTTACCTAGTGAAGCTGACTGGGTTTTGGGGGAGGTATAGACTGTCTTACTGAGCTACTGTATAGATAAAAATGGTCTCTTGCAGATGTTTATTTCCCTCCCTGTAATTTAACTGTTTAGTTACACACTGCCTTTAGCCTAGTTTAGTATGTGGCTTAGTATGTGGTGTCTGTATCAAGAGTGAAACATGAGTTTTAAACTCTCTGTTAATTCAAATGTCTGTTTTGCAGCTTCTGTGAAGGGCGAGATAGCCAGCGAACTAGCTTCTTCTTCAGGTGTATCAACAGCTGGGTCAGTAGGGAGCACAGCTGCTGACTCTACTGGACATGATATCATTACTGAGCAGCCACGTTCTCAACATACGCTGCAGTCGGACTCTGTAGAGCTGTCAAGCTGTGATTTGACAAGTACAGCTACTGAAGGGGAAGATGATGATGTGCTTAGTCGAAGCTCCAGCCAGATCAGTGCTGTCCAGTCAGATCCCACTATGGACTTGAATGATGGTACACAGGCTTCCTCACCAATTAGTGATAGCTCTCAGACTACTACAGAAGGTCCAGACTCCGCTGTAACCCCTTCGGACAGTTCTGAAATTGTAAGTGTGCAACAGGCAGAGGGGGGATCCCCTTCTACTGGGGGGCCTGACATATCTCAGAGCTCTTCCATGGAGGGCCCAGACTTGGATTCATCTACTTACTCGTCTTCTACTTTTCCATCCTCAGCTAGTAACAATGGAAAGGTCAGCAGCTCACACCTCTGTTGGAGAGCTGGGCCTCCTTTTAACACTTTCACTTCAGCAGTAATGGAAAACTATGAGGCTGTAATCAAGGTGTTCCCTGGGCAGGCCGTAACAGATTGTCACTCACTGGAAAATATCAATGTCAAATGCTTGACATAAATATATCCTCTTAGTAACCTAGCCATCATTTGCATAGATATGCCAACTGTTTTGATGCAGGAAGACTAATGGAAGTGTTAAAGGGTGAACAGTCTATTTGGAATGATAGAGGAATAGTTTGGAAACCTAATGCTTCACATTGTTTTCTGCCTGCGCTTTTTCACTTGGCAACACAACTAGAGTTTTCTTTTTTGTTCCATCCTAAGGACTTCTCCTATACTGAACAGATGCTGTATGAGTTACTACTTTAGCAGTTACATATCTAATAAAAGTGCATACATACAGTATGTTTCAAGAAATTTTTCTCTTAGGCAAGAGTATTGTTAGGCTGTAATAAAAACCAGCAACAATATAATGCAAAAGCAGAAAATGCAAAAAAGTGGAAAATGTAAAATTTAAGTGAGATTTTTTTTTTTTTCAAATGTTATCAAACTTCTGACTTGTGTCTCCTGATAGTAACTTTGGAAGAGAAATAATTTCTACAAAAAATGGTAATTTACAATTATGATAAGCAAATCCTCCTGTAAGTGTGAGAATTCAGGAACCGAAGAGTGATGGTAACTGTGCTGTGTCTGAATTAAATGTAGGCAGTTCAGAGCCCAGAGTGAGCAGGTGCTTACTGACAAGTTGTGTTTATTGACAAGATGCATTTCTTGCAAATTCTTGTCAGACTGTTGCACATGTCACTTTTTATACTGTTTACAAGCAATAATTACATGTAAAACTCTTTTTCCTGATTGACAGGCTAAGTGAATGTCCCACGTACCCACACGTGGGCTCTTTAGTGAAAAAATTCCAGGTTCTTATGAAGTCAGGGAGTAATTGAAGAAGTATATTGTGTCTTCTGATAAACTTGCAATGGCTTTCCATTGTGTTTTACTGCCTCCTATTTACAATATTTTTTCCCTTTTTATAGTTATTTTTCCATATACCTAATGCCTGTATATTGCGTTGGTATTAAGGGTCAAACCCTCTTCTAGAGGGCTCCGTGTTAGTAGCATTTTAGTAGTCTCTGATTTAGAATGAATTAAGATATGTCTAGACTTTATTTGTCCTACATACTATGTTCTTGGTTTGGCTTTGCATATCCAGGTCAAGTGAGAGACAGGAGAGTTGGTAAGGGACAAGATCAGCTTGTGACTGTAAAGGTGTTGGTTGTGACTTGTAACTGCTGAGATAAAGGGACAGTTGTGCTTGAAATAAGGGAGCGAGGAGAGCTCTGGGGAAGGCAGCACATCAAGTGTTTGACTTCCTTGCTGTTCAAGTTCATGGCTCAGCTGGGAGAATGTCAGATGTAACAATGGCCTGTAATAGCCCAAGTGCTGGAGAAGGAGGGGAACCGCTTTGGGACCTGCACGCAGCTACACACTAACACTTATCAGACTTTGATTTGCTTGCAAATTATTTCTAGATTACTAACATTGCATGTTTGAGATTTAATACTGTGTGTTAAGCTAAGTTTTATTTTAAGTCCTGTCCTTGCACTGTGTAGGTTTTGGAGGGTGCCGAAGGACAGTATTCTGGAATGCAGATTGGGCAGCTGCAGGATGAGGAAGATGAGGCTGCAAATATTCTCCAAGATGATTCCTCAGAGTCTTTCAGAAATTCTTCTATTGGTATGTTGATAAATGGGGTGGGCAGGGGTGGAGAGAACTGGTGATATCTGGTGATATCTTTAAGGCAGACATTACAGGTGCATCTGCTCTCTTAAGCTCCAAGGAACCGAAGAATCATGTAATGGATAGGAAAAGCAAATAACTAGATTGAAATGTAAAATAAGTAACATACTTCAACACTTCTAATGAATCGCTTGTTTTGATCACTACTAATTTATTTTCCATGTTTGTATAATTCAGTTCAACTGAAGTGCTTTTAATTTGTGTCTGAAATGGTATTTAATGAATTGCTTTTTTTCTAAAGCTCTTCAACAGCCTCACCTGTTGAAAACCATGAGCCATAGCAGGCAACCTTCTGATAGCAGTGTAGATAGATTTACATCAAAAGAAGATGCAGCAGATCCTGGTGATCATGAAAATAAGGTGAGAAGACAGTGGCCTGGTTAAAGTTTAAAACAACAAAGTTTAAAAAAAAATTAGTTATGATCATGTAAATTAATAGTGAGTGTATGCAGCTTGTGTGTGTGGTATGCTTCATTATGGGTCAAAATAACTAAGGCTGAATAGTAAATCTGAGTTATAGCCTGAAATTTCTTTAGTGTAAGTTGAATATACAAGCGTTAAATCTTGAATGCAATCACCAGCAAAACCATAACAGAACACAAACACCTTTTGTCTGTGCATTAATAGGGTACACTGATAATTTTATTACCCAGAGTATCTTTATGCTGGTTGCTAGCTGTGTAGGTATGTATCATCTCCTCAGAAGTTGTTACAGAGCCTCTCTTCCTGCAGAGAGGCTCATGTCATTCTAACCACAAGTTACTCATTTTCTCTTACAGTTTTTTGTCTTTAGCTTTGGGTCCTGTTCTGAGCTGAAGCAAAAGGAGTTTTGTCTGTGGCAGACGGAGTTAGATCAGCCCAGGCTACTGGGGAACTTGTAAATGTGAAATTAAAGAACGTTGTCAGCCTTCTTTAGAAGCAACTTGGGAATTAATTGCTTCTTATACAAGTTTTCTAAGGAGGATTATTTGGTGACAAAAAGTTTATCCATTTCACAGAATTACAAGGTTGGAAAAGACCTTTAAGATCAAGTCCAACCATTCCTGTCCTATGCTAAACCATAAGTATCTGATCTACCCTTTTTTTTTTTTTTTTTTTAACATGTCCAGGGATGGTGACTCAACCCCCTCCCTGGACAGCCTGTTCCAGGCCCTGACAGCTCTTTCAGTGAAAAATTTTTTCTTAACATCTAACCTGACTCTGCCCTGGTGCAGCTTTGTACCATTTCTCCTTGTCCTGTCACCTGGCTGAAGAGACCATCGCCCACCTCTCTACAACCTCCTTTCAGGTAGTTGTAGGTGGTGATAAGGTCTCCCCTCAGCCTCTTCCAGGCTAAATATCTCCAGCTCCCTCAGATTCCTTCATATGCAAACAGCAAGCCTAGGTAACAAAAAAATCTACAGAAGGATTGCTCTTGTGATAAAATGAAACCAACTCTGATGCTGGGTACAAGCTTCCCAAAAGTATTACCTTTCAAGGCCTTTTTTTGTGAAAGTGTATTAAATACATTTTGTATTACAACCACTTACAGATTTGGGGATGTGCAGTATTTGTAAATCTTGTTGTGCTCAATATGTAATTTATGTTGGAAATTAACTTTTATCTATGTAAAAATTATGATTTGCTTTCAATAGCCCTCCAGGGTGAAGGGAGACATAGGTCACTATACTGATGGAAATTCTGCTCCTTTAGTGCACTGTGTTAGACTTCTGTCAGCCTCTTTTCTACTTACTGGGGAGAAAGGAGGTAAGCTTCTGTTCAAGTTTCTTTTGGTTCACTGTGTGTCTCAGTGTACAGAGTTAGGAATTTGATCAGGTTACTCTGGCTTTTAATCTCACTTTATTGGGTATTTTGGGGATGTCTTTTTCTGACAGTCCTGATTTAAATGAACACACCAGAATACAAAGAAAAACCCACAACCCTTAAAAACACTTATAAAAGTTTATTAAATCTATGAAGCTGCGAAGACAATCTCATATCAGTATTTCTTTTTATCAGTGTTGGGTCCACTGTAAAATACCAGTACTTAAGTAAGGAAACAATCTTCTCAGCTGTAGTCCATTCTTTGGAAATTCCTAAACACAAGTTCAGAAAAACGTAGTTCTTTCAAATACTTGTCTTCCTATTTTTACAATGGCTAATTTTCTTTAATTAAAACAAGATTAAATGTCACTATTTTAATTTTATCACTCAATTCTGTTTGAATTCTATGCTATTTTTTAACATACTTCAGGTAGAACTAGTGCTGTTTGGGAAATGTTAATTCAGATTTAAAATGATTCAGCTGTAGTAAATCAGAGAATTGACCTAAGATTTTTCAAAGTTTTTCTAGTTGAATTTTTTTTTCTTCACTTTTAACATCTTAAAGCATTTGTGTATGTTAGTGTGGCCTTTTTTCATGTATTTTTTTCATTTGTGACCATCAAAGAGAAGCTTTATGGCAGTAAGTATTTGCTAGAGGAGGCTCAAAAGAAGAGCTATTTTCTTCTTCAGCATAGTAATAATGTCAGTAAGAGTTTTCCAGAAAGTTTTTATGGCATGCACTGCTGCTTCCCTTTTGTTCAGGGGGCAGTCCATGTCAGAGGCACGTGTGTATGTATCACTTTATATATATATGTATGTATGTATATAAGACTGAAGTGAGCATTTAAGATGCTTGTTCTTTTCCCATTTTTAAACTGTGACTTGCTCATGTCCTCCACTGATTATGTGTTCCTGGAAAGACAGTGCAGTACCTGTATTCTCAGCAATGTAGGAAGTGAGTTGGAAGTGTGCAGGTTATTAGTTATTCTTTTTTGGAGGGGGGCAAAGAAAAAGCTGTGTGTAACTGCTACCTCTGATACTAACTGTAGCTACTTGCTCTGCCTTTTTTGTCCAGGTGAAACTATTTATATCAGAATTAGTAATTAGCTTTTAAAAGCTTCCTGAATTGTTTTTAATAACCCCTCCCCCTTTTTTTCCTTCTCCCTAGCATTAGTCCCCGATCGAGATGTGAGAGTCAGTGTAAAAGCCCTGGCAGTAAGTTGTGTTGGAGCAGCAGTTGCACTTTACCCTGAGTCGTTCTTCAGCAAACTGTATAAAACACCCCTTGAAGCAATGGGAGGAGAGTATGGTATGTTGCAGTTCACATTGTACTCTTTAACAGTGTGCTTGGCTTTTCCAATAAGCGAGGCAGCATCTCTACTGAAAACTCTAAATCCAGTTTAGTGTTTGAAAGCCAATATTGCACCAGCTGCAGTGAACATGCTGTCACGCTGCTGGTGCATATGGTGAGGTTATGGTGACATGGGGGGAGGTTTTAGCAAGAGTTAAGTTTGGATGGATGAACTAGTAGAGCTTCTGACAAGTTGAAGCTGTTTTAGCGCAACTGTTATATAGAAGTGGTTTGTTTATCTTATCATCGGTCCTAATTTATTTCAGGCCATCTTGTAGATAATTTCTAAGCCATTAGATGTATTTTTATGAATGCTATGATATGATCAACAGGGACACCTGGAGTTTTCAACGGGTTTGATACTGATATTGGCCAAGGTGGACTGTTGACCAAAACTCTTCTATTTTCTCAGAGCATTTTGTGTACAATTGAAATAAATCTCTAGTGGTTTTATATGTCTCTGTTCGGTGTGTATATTGTAAGTGATCTGTGTATAACATGCAAGGGTTCTCTGAATGGTAGAGCTGAGGAGGATGTATTATGAATGTTTTGACATTGGTTGTACAGTAATTAGTACCTCTACTGAGATGTTTTTAGGGATCAGTTTAGTGTAAGACTAGTATTTTTAAAATAAGGTAACTGTAACTCATTTTCTTAGAGGAGCAATATGTATCGGATATTCTGAACTACATTGACCATGGAGATCCCCAGATTAGAGGAGCTACTGCCATTCTGTGTGGAACAATTGTCAACTCCATTCTAATTAAATCCCGCTTTGATGTGGAAAAGTGGCTAATAAATGTCAGAACCTCAACAGGTAACTATTTTAAGGGTGAGTTGTGGGCTAGGTTTGTTTGGGTTTTTTTTAATGTAACCAAAACTTTCTTTTGTTTCCTTGCTCGATTGTTTTTTTTTTTGTTAGGAAATCTCTTTTCCTTGGTAGACTGCATACCTCTGTTACAGAAAACGCTGAAAGATGAGTCCTCTGTTACATGCAAACTGGCTTGTACAGCTGTGAGGGTAAGCAGAAGTAGTAATTTATGTGCACCACCACAGATCACAGGGGTGTTTTATTCACTGACTAGGATCCTTCTATGCTCAGGTGTGTAACATGGAGCAAAAAGTAACTTCTCCAAGAGCTGTATTGTAGGAAACACGGATTCAGGTACAGAAATGAACAAACAGCTGGAAAAGAATTCTCAGATTACGTGCCAGTAGAATCGTGATACATCTAGTCATAAATGTACTGCTATGAGCTGTAATGTTACATTAACCAGTGATGGGATGTGTGAAATATGTAAACAAAGATATCTAGCCTTAATAGGCAGGTGTCAACATGTAATGCCTAGCCATAACCTGTATTTGGAGAGCAAAAAACAGTGTGAGAAATGAGAAGTAAATCACAGAATCACAGGGGTTGGAAGGGACCTGGAGAGCTCATCGGGTCCAACCCCCCTGCCAAAGCAGCTCCCCAGCTCATATTGCACAGATAGGCGTCCAGACAAGTCTTGAATCTCTCCAGAGAAGGAGACTCCACCACCTCCCTGGGCAGCCTATTCCGAATAGCAATTGTTTTTTAAAATGATTTTGAAAGTGGGGAAAGTCTCAGGGAAGTGTTTCAAATTGGTTGAAAGATTTCTCTGGCAATTGTTAAAATAGAGACAATAGTTGAATTTGAACTTGGAGTGTGTGAATTTTATTTCTCTTAATAAAATCTGGGCAAGGTTTTCTGTGAAAAAGCAGATGGGTGGAGTGAGTTTTTCCTTGAGCAACTTTCAAAAAAAAGTAGAACAACAAAGACATATTGGAGGCCAAGGGGAACTGATTCACCTGGGAGAGGTACAGAGTGGCTGGCTATTGCAGCTTATGGCTTAGTGAAACGAAACAGCTTTTGGTAAAAAGCAGTTTGTTAATCTGTGGAAAGTATGATTTCACATGCTAAGGTCTGTGATGGAGCTGAGGGAAGGAAATCCAGTCAGTAAGATGATGCTATCTTTTTAATCCTCTGCTCTATAATCTTACTATTTGTTTGTAGTAGTTTCATATATGATTATACTTAAAACCTTTTAGAAGAATTTACTAGGATTGTTCAATTTGGGCAATTTATACTAGTAAATTTTGACTTTGTATGCAACACAGCCTGACTTCATACCTCTTGGCAGAAATGTTTGAAAACATTTTTGATCATTAATCCTCAAACAAGACAGTACTCTTTTCTGTAGTTAAATAAGACATAGAAGGGTAAAGTTCTGTAACTTTTTTCCAAATATCCCATGTTCTGCATGTAGTTGAACAGTCATTATAATGAGAAGGTATGACTTTTTCAGATGCTTCTGGAAAATCAGAACCATGTGTCTAAAAAATGCCCTATGAAAGTCAGGAGAGATTTGTTTTTGAACAGATAAAAATACAGTGCTTGTGGTGGTTAAGACCTGCAGGTTTTTGACCTTCCTCTTTGGAGGATTTGCTTCTGATCTCTGAGGCTTGTGTTCCTCTCCAGAGCTCAAATTCAGCAGCAGGTTTTAGCAGTTCACATGGAGTTAGCATCCTAGCTTTGCGAAGTACCTACCTCTGGTATGTTCTAGCTCTTAAGCCATTAACTTTTTAAGTACTTTAAATGAAACAGATTTTGTGATCGCTTACTTCTGATTCTGAGAACCTCTTCTGTAATATAACTGAAAGTTGTTTTTTCTTCTCAGCATTGCATCATGAGCCTGTGTAGTAGCAGTTACAGTGAACTAGGCTTACAGTTAATTGTTGACCTCCTTACACTGAAGAATAGCTCGTATTGGCTAGTAAGGACTGAACTTCTGGAAACTCTTGCAGAGGTGGATTTTCGGTAAGTATTTATATTTTTCCATGAGTGTTGCAGCTGCATTGCAAAGACAATGTGTATAGGAAACTGGAACCAAAATGGAGTTCATTTGTGTAAGGAATATATTAATTCCTTTGCCAGGTTTCCATTGTCTTTGCTACCAAGCCCAAGCCCAGTAACACTGTGTAGGAGCTTCTAGTTCAGTGGTTTGAGAGACCAGATAATGGGGAAATTAAGTTACTAGTTGTGTATGTTTTCTTTTTTTTTAAAGAAACCATCCCTGACTTGTTCTCCAGTGCTCTTCTTCCATTGCTCTTGTTTCCATTATATAGAAATGGATATGACTCTACTTCCTTTTCTTGCATTCCCTCATTTTCTGCAGGTTCTTCCAAGCTGAAAAAAAGTTTTTAGTAGGAAAACTTGAAGAATTTTCAGTAGTCCTAAAAAAAATGTGCTCATTCTGAATAGTGGTGTTTGGAATGTGTTACTGTCTTTTCAAAACAGTCTGATAAAATTGCAATCACAATGTGTAAATAGTGGTCATTAACTAAAGTAGGGTTTTTTTGTTACACTAGCCAGTTTAGCAAAGAGCTTACCACTTCACAAGGTAGCCAGCAGTGTATTTACAATTTTATGTTTTCCCTGCAATGGTGTTTTTAAACATTAAACAAAAAAAAAGAACCCTCAGAACACTGAAGGGAGAAATAATCTTTAATGTTTACTAATGTGCTTTAAATAATATTTTACCATAGGCTAGTCAGCTTCTTGGAAGGAAAAACTGAGAGCTTGCACAGAGGTGCTCATCATTATACTGGTGTAAGTAAATTAATCACTGTGTTTCTGGAGTAGAGGTATTAGTGCCATTTTAGCACTTGATATTTAAATTCTATCACCACTGATCATTGTTGTAGGTGTGTTTTGTGAAGGCTAAGGTTCTGAGACTTGGTACAATTGGAAAAATACTTTATTACTGAGATTCAAATATCCTAAGTGTTCTCTGGTGTGTGTGTATGTGTGGTTTTGTTGTGGGGTTTCTTTGATTTTTAATCTTCAAATGGATAAATACCAGATATCTTTTAAGTAGTGCATTTGGAAATGTTAAGGTAAAGATGCTCTTACAGACTTTTATGACAAATGAAATCTCACTTAACTACCTTTTAACAATCCAGTCAAGTGATTAAAATGTCCAATGAACTTCAATGTGCAAACTTACTTTCTAGCTGCTAAAACTTCAGGAGAGAGTGCTTAATAATGTTGTAATATGTCTGCTTGGAGATGAAGATCCAAGAGTGAGACATGTAGCTGCTGCTTCATTAATAAGGTATATATGTTTGATTTATTTTTAAAAAAAGCTTAGGAAGTTACTGACATGTTACTCTGTGCCTCTAATTTAATATTCCCTTACTGGGATTTTATATTTTAAATGAGGGATGGGAGACAAACACAACTTCATGATACCTGGAACTTGCATCATTGCAAATCATGAAGCAGTTGTGCTTTGCATTACAGTTACATTCAACTGTGTGGAATTCTGAGGGTCACTTTCAGTTTTGGCTCCAAGGTTATTTTCTGTCTGCTGAAGTGATTTGCTCAGTTTAGTGATAGTAGTTGATGGACTTAAAATGTTGCAGCACCACCGAGTTCCCAAACACTGTAGTTTCCATATGGTTGTAAGTAGTATATCTTCAAATTTTCATGCTTGCTGATTATAGTAAAGCAGCTAATGTTGTTTAAAGAAGCTGTTTTTTGCTGTAACCTACTACAGTTAAAATTGTTGTTCAGATAAATGCACCAAATGGCAAGGATTAATTGGTAGCTTTTTAGAATTCAAGGGCCTAAGTTTTATGTTTAAAGAAGTTGGAAGCATGTAATACTGAATTCCAATGTTTTATTGCCAGAGGAGTCATTTTCTTAGTTTTTCAGACTGCTAATTGGTGTCCTTTCCTATGAACAAATGAAAGGACAGTAAACCCTTCAGAATTCTGCCACTCTAAAAGCATTTACATTGCAGAAACGGCAGAGAAATCATGACCTGTTGCATCATAGCTAGTATTTGTTGCTTTTATTCATGGATTTGACTTTTGAAATTATTTTGTAAACTAAGTGGTAGCATGTTAGGGTTTTTCCTTATCTTCATTTTTCTTTAGCGACAGTATGCCTGTTTAGGTTGGAGGACAACTAAATGCTGGACAAATCTGCTACCAGTTTGCAGAAGTCCCTTGGGACATCCAGTATGAGCATTCATTGGAAGTAATGTCAATGAATGTGTACTAGTTTTTCAGTGTTATTCAAGTTGAAACCGTTGTTGCTCAAGAATACAGGATCTCATTGTACATTTTAAGTCTTGCTACATAGAAATCAGATGGCAAAACCCTGTCCTTTTCAGGTAGAAATTAGTTTTCAGTTAACACAGATATCTGTGGGAAAACATCTGGGGAGACAGGAAAACACTGAGAGGTATTGTTGAGGAAAGTGGTGGTTGTGGTGTGTATAGGTAGGCATCTCTGGAACAGAGATGCTTAACTACCACGTGTCTAGAATAGTTTTGTCCTGACTTGAGTTCCTTGATTCTAATGAAGAGCAGTTGTATAAAAATGAGTTCAGCTTAACAATGTGAGTTTTAGTAGCCATTTTAATTTACTATTCGATCTAATTAGTGTATGCAGCTTTGAGTTGCATGTTAAATGTACTATGTTAAATTATTTCTGAATAATACTTTTCCCTTTTGATAATTATCATTAAGGCTTGTTCCAAAGCTGTTTTATAACTGTGATCAAGGACAAGCTGATCCGGTCGTGGCAGTAGCAAGAGACCAAAGCAGTGTCTACCTGAAACTGTTAATGCATGAGACGCAGCCTCCGTCTCACTTTGCAGTGAGCACCATCACCAGGTATGTGATGTGACTTGTCTTGCTTTGAAGGGAACATGGACCCAAATTTCAGTTTGTAGTGCCTAGAATCCTATTTAAATCAGGCATATCCCTATGCTTATGCATTCTTTTTCCAGTCTGTAGGAGCATTTGTGATTAGTTTTAGGTTCCTCAGAAACACTCATATTTAAAGGATGAAGTGGTGTGTGAGTTACTAGTGATGTGCTCACATATTGATTGTAAGGAATCAGTTTTGATTGGGGTGTTTCTTTTTTTAAGTACATGTTTTAGTAGTATAAATATTTTTATTTCAGAACATATAGAGGTTACAATATGCTGCAGAGTCCAACAGATGTCACTATGGAAAACAATCTCTCAAGGGTTATTGCAGCAGTTTCCCATGCATTGACAATATCCACTACAAGAGCACTTACAGTGAGTTTTCTTAGTTGCTAGAGTGACTGACCTTTTTTTGTGCTTCCTTTTATTTTTAATTGTTTCCTGGCTGTGTTGCTATCTGTGGCTTTGGTACTGTTGCAGTGGCAGTAGTAATGTATTTAATTCTCACTCTTAAGATACCTTGATGTTGTTGCTATCTCATCCGGTGATGAAACTGATTCAGTTCTTTGTATTAACTTTTTCAGTTTGGCTGTTGTGAAGCTTTGTGTCTTCTCTCCACAACGTTTCCAGTCTGCACCTGGAGCATGGGATGGCACTGTGGGTATGTTCCTTCATCTGTTATTTGTGCTTGTAAAAGCCACGTTTACAAAAAGGAAGTACACTTCTTTAGCCATGACATCAATGTGCTGTGCTATGTGAGCTGTAAAACTGGCACATGTAGAGCTGTTTGGTTTTTAAATAGACTTTTAACTTCGTTTGTGTTGATTTTCTTCATTGCTGCTGTTGTGTCTCTGGTCTCTGAAACTCTTATGAGAGTTTCAGGATAACTCTTAAGGAGAGTTAACTCTTGAGGAGAGTTATCCTGAAACTCTCTTGGACGATTTTATCTTATTTTAAAAACAAAACAAACCACAAAACCCCAACATCAGCAACAAAACAATGCTCTCCCAGCTGCTTGTCTTCTTGGAATACCCTTTCTTCCCTTGCCAACTGTAGGTGTGGTGTGCTCTGCATATGCACTCTAAAAGATGTCTTTTGAGCTATATGCCCAGTTCTAACAAAGGAAGCAGGTTAAGATGTGAGTAGTGCTTAGCTGGAAGATAAAACCAGTGCAGAATTGCAACAATGTGGCTTCTGCTCTATCCATTTTAAAAGCCACAATTTTCAAGATGCATCTGATTAGTCATCACTGATGCAATGACATAGCCTTTGCCCTTTCCTCTAATTCCTCCTTTACAGATTCACAACTGACATTCCTATCAATTTAGATTGTAATTTTATTTTTGTGGATTGATTGTACATTTATTCTGGGTAATAAGAATATGAAAAGATGAGAATTTTGCCAAAACTCTCTCCTGTCTTAAGTACAGTTGTTCTTATGATTAAAAAGCTATTACAATTGCTGCATTCCAACTCTGTACAACTTCACATGGATTAATCTGTGGGTTTCTAACAGTATGCAAAGTAAACAACACTTGCATATGAAACTTAAAGAAAAAAAGGTACTGTAAGTACCTGTGTAGCTTTGTCAAAATAATAGCTATGCTTAGGGTAAATTTTATTTTCTGAAATTGCTCTAGTTGTTTTTAGAGCAGAATGAATACACTAGAAGATTTTTTTCATTTAAAAAAAAATCCTGAAATAATCCCTTTATTTAGAGGCTGCATAAAGTCTTTTCCAGAAAGAAATTTGGTAATCTTGTGCAGGTCTTACAGCTTAGAAAAGACCTGTGTAATTCACACAGTGTTCTAACAAACATCTTTGGTAGTGGCTGCCTGCTTTTTCTGAAACTTCTTTAGGGGAGAAATCTGTTGTTTTTTTTTTTTTTCTTTATAATAATTTTAAAAAGGGGAATGTAACAAATAGCATTCTTGGATAAACTCCACCCATAAATTTAGTTTACTTGATGGATTACAATTCTTTAAATTCTTGTCACTTTAAACTAGTATCTTGTTAGATTGCAATGCTACAGCTTGCATCCCATCCCTGCCTTGCATATGCACAAGACTTTTAACTGGAGATAGTTCAGGAACATACTGATTTGCAATTAAATAAAGGATTCTGCAGTTTATCAGTAGATGTCACTAGCAGATCTGTTATTGGCTATTAAAAAGGAAAAGTTAATGACTTTTCAAGAATACTATGTATTTTTGGGTCTCAGTTGCAAATACTTAAGGTCCTACTTGAGTGTTAAATATGGTTTTCTATAGTACTGTTTTTTGGGGTCTTTTTTTGATTAGCAGTCTGCTTAACTGTTACTTTTCTGAAGACTTTAAACTTACCGAAAGAGGGGAGAAAACTTATGACATTCCAAAATTAAACTTCCAGTGTTTCTCAGCCAAGTCCTTCAGATGAAGCTCAGAAGGGCTGCACCATTGGAATGGCTGGCATGATCCTGTCTCTCCTTTCATCAGCATGGTTCCCACTGGACCTTTCTGCACATCAGGATGCTTTGATTTTGACTGGAAACTTGCTTGCAGGTAGGCCAGAGCAAGAAAAGTCAGCTTGTCCTGTTTGTTTTACTGTTGGCATCAGAAGGCCTGTATCTCACCCTATTCTGATTGCATGCCACAAAATACTTGCAAGATTGATGAGAAGAAACAAAGAAGGCACTTCTTGCACCCAGGTGGCTTGAAAAGATAGTGCCTCCTTTGCAAGTCTCCTGTAGTTGCCAGAGGGAATGTGCAATGTTAGTAGTGCAGGCTCAGTATAAACAGTAATGCTTTTTGTTGTTTCAGAATATGCACCTACTGCTGATTCTGAACATACAGGCTCACGTTTTCCTATTTGAATTTCTTTTCATGTAGATATGATATGCCACTAAAATTCTCTGATACCTAATTCCCAGTTTTTATCTTCTCCTTTAAGTCATCTGCTTCTTGTTGCAGCATGTGCTCCCAAGTGCTTGAAGAATCCCTGGAGTGCTGAAGAAGATTCCAACCAAAGTGCTGCAAAGCAGGAGGAACCCTGGCCAGCTCTAGCAGATCGAACTCTTGTTACTTTAGTAGAACAGCTCTTTTCCCACCTGCTGAAGGTCATTAATATTTGTGCGCATGTAATGGATGATGTTGCTCCTGGCCCAGCAGTAAAGGTATGTGTTAAAAATAAATGAGACTTAAATACTGTTGAGACATAGACCTTTTCAAGGCTCTGTGTTTTCCAGTTGATACGAAGATATTATGTAGTTAACCTATAATATGACTCCACTACACGTAAGAGAGCAAGTCACATGAACAGAACGTGCATATTGTTCTTCTGTGTAACAGATTCTTGTTTACATCTGCAGTGGTTGTAATATTACCATAAATGTTGAGCCTTTTATTCCTGGTGAGGAGTGTGGATAGTAAATGGAGTGTTGGGATTTCATACTCAGGCGAGTTTCTGTTGTCTTTTGGGCTGGTTGGCTGGCTGTTAGGCAGTAAGCTCCTTTGGGGGCTTAAAATAACCCTTCTTTCAAACATCCTGCAAAATATTTTGACTTAAGCAGCTCATGTGAAGTACTTCTGGCTTTGGGATTTTGTTTTGAGGCATCTATATTTTGAGAGTGATTTAGTGACTTTAAGGCAATGTTATTAGGATATTTTTAAAATGTGAAAATACTATTTTGACACTCTGTTGTCTAGAATCAAAATGAAACTTTAGTCATTGAGCTCTAATTCCATCTCATTGACTTATGCTGAAGTTGAGAAGGAAACTAGGGAATATA
Organism: Zapornia atra; assembly: GCA_013400835.1. Lineage (NCBI taxonomy): Eukaryota > Metazoa > Chordata > Aves > Gruiformes > Rallidae > Zapornia > Zapornia atra. Next base: position 13,728 of record VZTU01018542.1, on the reverse strand, counting down.
TTAAACTTCCTTTTCACTCGAAGAATTCATGTCCTGAACCTGAGAGTTGAGACATTTTAATTTAACTGACTGTCAAATGAAGGAGAGTTTAAACAAAGGATGAATATGCTTGTATTCTTGTAGAAAAAGAAGAAAAGCCAGTTGTGCATGTAAAACTAATAAAAGATTCTTTTAATTCTAGGCGGCGTTGCCTTCTCTCACAAACCCACCTTCTCTTAGTCCAATTCGGAGGAAGGGGAAAGAAAGGGAGTCTGTGGAACAGGCAGCTGTGCCAATGAGCCCTAAAAAGGGTGGTGAAGCTAGTCCAGGTAAGCACACTTACTGCAGTTTTCCCTCCCACCTGAGTAGGGTTATGCCATAGAAGAAATAAAGCTGAGTAACTTGTTTTTTGAAGCCGTAGTTCAAAGAGCTGGTAGACCTACTGTGAGGAGTTTCTTTTCAGTACTGCATTGCAGGAAAGGCAGCTGTGGGTGGCGACTTCTTTCTTCTTGGGTTTTGTGAAAATTACCTGTACTTTTTAGAAGCAAGGTACTTCTGAATCCTCTTCCTCTCTTGTTTTTCCGAATATACTCAGCTATTGACAAAAATTAAGAAGAGATTTTTGGATGCATTTTACTTAAAAGAAGCTTTGTAGCTTTTGGCAAGAGATGCTTAGATTGCTCTTGGAAACAAGACTCTGAACCTCAAAACGTTTTTTTTTTCCTTATTACTGGGTGAAGGAAATGGGCATTAATTCTGTTTTGTAAAATTGTATTTGCACTTCAAGAACAAGCCCTCTGGGTTAATTTCTCTTATCTCAGATGTCTAGTTTCTTGGAATGCTAGTTCATTTTCTAGTTTCATTTGTTTTTGCAATTTAAAATAGACTTGCAGATTGAAAAATTCATGCTGGCTAATAATTTGGATACAGTAAATTCTATTGAGTATATATGTCACAAGCACCCTTGAAAAAGTATGTTGTTCTAAACTATGATATATTTTTAAGCTCCTAGGCAAACTGATGCTACTGGGCCTGTTCCAACAAGTAAATCATCTTCAGTAGGAAGCTTTTATCATCTTCCATCATATCTGAAGTTATATGATGTCTTGAAAGCAACCCATGCTAATTATAAGGTACTGCATGGTATTGTTTGATTGAATCAGAATGTGGTTGGGCAGTCATTTTGTGTTTCTTTTTAAATATGGCTCTGCTGGTATTGAAACTCCCAATTTGTCTACAAAAAACTATTGAAAAAACTACAACCACCACTAATAAAAAAACTACCAGACAAAACACACCACACCCCCCCCACCACCCCCTCCTGATAGTCATTGTTCCATTAAACTTGCTACCAATATTAGTGACAACAGAGAAACAAGTGACCCTTTGTCATCTTGGCAACCCTTAATGTATCCCAGAGTCTGTTCTCTCTGTGGTTTATTCCAGGATGGGTAAGCTTGTTCCTCATTAGTTCAGGTGATAGAAGATGCATTCCCTAGGCACTTGGTGGTCCGATGTGTACCCTTCAGAGGGCATATTCTTACTACACCTACTGTATTTCTGAGAAATAAGTTATTCCTTCTCCATTACTTGGCAACATCCTAGGCCTTTCCAGAGGCTGTAATTTTCTGAAGCTGGAAGATCCCTTAATCAAAATGAAGTCCTACTTTTCCAGCAGTTAATAAGGGAGTCTAAGCTGTTGTTGATGTTGATTAACTATGCTGAAATTTTAGGCAAAAGATAATATTTTTTGTCAATAGCTACTTCTTTCTGTATTTTTGTCTCCTTGTCAAGTAATTAATTATGGTTTTACTTTCTGGGACCAGGTTACTTTAGATCTCCAGAACAGTAATGAAAAGTTTGGATGTTTCTTACGGTCTGCCTTGGATGTTCTCTCTCAAATCTTGGAACTTGCTACGCTCCAAGACATTGGAAAGGTAGATGATTTGTGTATTTTTTTTCTATATTAGTTAAGTTGTCTGGTATCTGTGGTCCTTATGGAAAAAACATATATCATTGATTTTAAAATGGGTACTGTGGAGAGAGAGAGATGGTAGTCCTTGAAATGCTGTACTGCCCCAACATTGAGTAAAGGCATAAAAGCAGATTTTCCAGGTTAAATTGCTGCTGTTGAAAACTGGACTAATTTTTTCACTGTTTAAATTTCATGTGGAGATTGTACTTTCCATCAAAATTGGTTTGCCTTCAGTCATTCTTACTGTATTAATGTATTTCAGTATACTTTCGTTATATAGACAAAATGGAGAGCAGTATGCCTTCTTACTGTGACTTGCTGTTTCTCCTTACTGTGGTGCTAGGCATTGTGCTACTTGAAGACTGGGAGGCAGATGTTGCATTTTTCTTTCTTTATACGCTTCCACAATTTTCCTTTAATTAGTGTAGTTTTACTTAGTAAAAAATAACCTGTGCCATTGTCAAATTCTCATGGTAATGCTTTATATAATGAAGAAAAACTCAATTAGTTGCACCTATTTTTCTGCTTTTCTAGTGTGTAGAAGAAATTCTGGGATACCTAAAATCATGTTTCAACAGAGAACCAACAATGGCAACAGTGTGCGTACAGCAGGTAAGGATGTGATTTCTCTTTGGGATTTGGGAGGTTAATCCTGATGTCCTGTGGTTCTCGGGTGGATACTAAGACTGGCCGTTCTTTTAAGGGAAGTAGAGTGGGAAACTGTGGCCCAGGTAGAACAAACAGCTTGGTACCATGTGAATAATACAGTTTCTTGTGGGCCTGCTTCCAGTTCAAGGAACTATTTTCATTACTGCTCAGATACCATGTGGTGACTGGCAGAGAGCAACACGCCATTCAATATGAATTTTAGGTGAAGCCATTTATTGGGTGAAATCACACAGATTCTATACCTTTATTACTGCAAATGTGGCAAGCTAAAAAACTGCTAATTGGTTACACACACTGTTCACACTGTATTGATTGGTTGGTAATTATAACGAGTTCTGATAAACATATCGCTAAATATCGTTAGTTTCCCTTTGATGCCTAAAAGCATCCGCACACCTGCTGTTTTGACCATCTTGTTATGGTTGGTTCTTAACATGTTCCGTTACTGCCAAGTACCTTCCCATAACTACTTACTGGTTCAGGGCAGCCTGTACCCCTGTCATCAAGGCCGTTGTGTTTTGAGAATGTGATTATCAGGATCCTCTCAGCATGAGGAACTTTTCCTCTCTCATGGGAACAGAATAATATTGTCAGGGCCTAAATCTTGGGAGAAGAGAGCTAGGCTGCTAGCAGGCCTGCTGTCTTCCCTAACAATACCAAGTTTGTTTCCTATCTTCCCAAATGTGTTCTGTAGCCAGTTAACTCTATCAAAACCTCAAAAAGCCAAGAACTGCCTTACTGATTAATTTCTCGCAGGCTTCCAGTTAAACATTTGGATTCAAGTCACCAAAGCTTAATCTTACTGGGATGAAAGCTTTAGTAGAGTTGTCACATGAAAATAGTTTGTTACAAAAACAGTGATACCTTTGTGTGAGGGGTGGATTGTTTCTTTTTCCCAGCTTTCTTGTGTCATCTTGTATTTGTGACTGTATGATCCAGTTTGTACTTTGACCTTTCCTTTTAAATCCTTTGGGAGGATGAGGAGTCAAGGTGGGTTTTGGTGGGTTGTTTTTTCCCTAAAAAGTTAATTCTTTTCCAATTTTCTTTCTTAGCTATTGAAGACGTTGTTTGGGACAAATCTGGCTTCTCAGTATGATGGCTTGTCTTCAAACCCAAACAAAGCTCAAGGCAAAGCTCAACGCTTAGGTTCTTCCAATTTGAGACCTGGTCTCTATCATTATTGCTTCATGGCACCATACACACATTTTACACAGGCCCTTGCTGATGCTAGTCTAAGGAACATGGTTCAAGCTGAGCAGGAGCATGATGCTTCAGGGTAACTTTCTTCCCTTACGATATAATGTTAACGTGACCTAGAATATGGGGTTTTTGTTTAGTTTTGGTTCTTTTTATAAATGCAACTATCACAGGGAAGCTTGTACACAATACTGTAATTTCAAGTAACTTCATTTCTTGTAGGCTGCAGCAGAGTAATTTTTCTTGGGGTGAGATCCTGAACGCAACGCTGTATTGATTACCAGTAATGTGTTTTTTCAAATCAAAGTTAAATCATTAAAATAGACATCACTTAAGGTGGTTTTTTTTAAAAGCTTCAAGCTTCTAAATGCTTGTATTCAAAACTATTTAATTCGTTTGGTAATGATAGCAGATAGTAGCTTCAAAGGGAAGGCAGAGGGATGACTAAGCAAAGACTAGAAACTTTCTCTACTAGGTGTTTGTCCATAAATCTATTTGATATGATTGAGGTGTGCTGTAGGTTGTCCCCTTTGCTCTTCTGTTTTGCTAAGATTCTTGAAGTAGTTAGTAAACCAGTATGCATTTAAGGATAGTGTGTTGGTCCCTCCATTTTTCTAATGTGTGGGGGGTTTATTTTGTTTTTATCACAGATGGTTTGATGTGCTGCAAAAAGTTTCTACACAGCTGAAAACTAGCATTTCCAGTGCAGCAAAACATCGTGCTGATAAGGTACTTGTATCTGTGTGCTCCTGAAAGACCTGTACCTTAAACTTAAAACATTTTTTTCCTCCTTGTAAAATGCAATTCGGTTTTGAATGGATGACCAGTTCAGATACTAGATTATGTTAAAATCTCTCTATTACAGAATGCTATTCACAGTCACATTCGTTTATTTGAACCCCTTGTCATAAAAGCACTGAAACAATACACCACAACAACATCAGTACAGCTGCAGAGACAAGTTCTAGACTTGCTTGCTCAACTGGTTCAGCTACGAGTTAACTACTGCCTTCTGGATTCGGATCAGGTTGGTACCTCACCACGTTTGCAACCTGTGGTACAGGGATCTCGCTGGCAGGCTTGGTGTTCACAGCAAAAAATACAACAATCTATTAACTGTATTGTACTTGAATGAGGGTGAGACTCAATCTCCCCCTCCTCAGATTTCTAGTTTTCTGTTGCAATAAACTACTTTCTAAGCTCTGCAACAACTATTTAAGAACTGGTTATCAGAGTGACTCTAGGAATAAGATGATGTGAACAACAGAATCAGTGGTGTTAAAACTTCACTTACAAATAAAATACTTCTTTCCATACTGGGAGTATGGACTTCTGTGTGACCGATGGTGAGCATCGTGGTTGACAAACATTACTTGATTTAATGGCAGGGGAAAGCTAGTGGCATAGTAATCTCTGTGGTTGTTTGTAAAAACAGTTAAATAAAAAAATTGAACTGTTTTGGTTACTGCAACATTTTTGTAGTATGTGTTACAATTCCTCTAAGTTTGTACACAGATAAATCTCTTCATTGCATGAATACTTTTGAATTTTTTTCTAGGTTTAGAGCTAGATTCTTCTTCACTGTAGTGCTTCAAAGAGCATGTGTTAGATGAGTGAGGGAGTTACACTGAAAAATACATAGACTGTAGGTAAAATATGGCGTAAGTTCATGCAGACCATAATAAGCTGTATTATCAACAGGATTTTCAAGATCATCTTTAACTGCAGAGGGCATGCTTCATAACATCTTAGAGCAAACTATTAAGTATAGATGATTTTCAGTGTCTTTCCTTTCTCCTTTGAAAGCATGCACTTTTCTTACTCAGACAAAATTACTTCAAATGAGAATTAACGTCTCTGTTGTACGTTTTGTTCTCTCTTTAGGTGTTTATTGGATTTGTGCTAAAGCAGTTTGAGTACATTGAAGTAGGACAATTCAGGTATGAAATTTGCAAAGATTCTTTGAACAGTGCAGACTTACAACTGTTAAGCATGTAGTAATCAGTTTTGGTGGTTATATTCTGCATTATATGTTTGTTTATTCTCTGGCTGCAGTGGTGGCCCTTTCAGATGATTTAGGTTCCATGTGGCTGGAGAAGTTGGAAAGTAGTATGGGAAAAAACCCAAAGAGCATTCTGAGGTTATGTTGTGCTATTGGTCCATTTGGTATTGTAAAACGATTCCTTTGGGCCTTTCCTCTTGAGCTGTGCTTTCAGGAATCAGCAATTTGTTGCTCAGACTTAGTTGCTGGAGGGAGAGCAACTTCTTCCTAGTGTGGACTCAGTGTGAATCCGTTTGTATTCTAATCACCTGGTCCATTTTGTATAGTACCTAATAGGTCATAAGCAATGCAGTGGAATTTTTATTGTCAGATACTTTTTTCTCATACTTGAGTTTGTATAAAGAGATAAATGGGTTTTTTGCTCTGAGTCTTCTACGTAGAGAAAGTGCCAATGCATGTCATATCCACTAGATAGTATATTAGTAAGTGTGTAATGGCCAAAGCTTGAAGCAAATCCTTTGGGGGGAAGGGAACAGAAATTACAGAGAGGAGAGGGTTCAGAGGAGGGCCACGAAGAGGATTAGAGGGCTGGAGCACCTCCCCTACAAAGAGAGGCTGAGGGAGCTGGGCTTGTTCAGCCTGGAGGAGAGAAGGCTGAGGGGGGACCTCATTGCAGCCTTCCAGTCCCTGAAGGGAGCTTATAAGCAGGAGGGGATTCAACTTTTTAAAAGGGTAGATAATGGCAGGACAAGGGGGAATGGACTAAAGCTAAAGGAGGGAAGGTTTAGATTAGATATGAGGGGGAAGTTTTTTACAGAAAGAGTGGTGAGGTGCTGGAACAGGCTGCCCAGAGAAGTAGTGGATGCCCTGTCCCTGGAAGTGTTCAAGGCCAGGTTGGATGGGGCCCTGGGCAACCTTGTGTAGCTCCAGGCCTGAGGCTGGTGGCCCTGCCTGTGGCAGGGGGGTTGGAGCTCTAGGATCCTGGGGGTCCCTTCCAACCCAGACCATTCTATGAAATAGCGTATGAAAGCAGAATGACACATATTTAAAAAATCTTACTGTTACAATACTAATTTTCTACTGAACAAAGGTGTGCAATTCACATTTGACACTTCTTAAATTTTTTGTTTTCAGGGAGTCTGAAGCAATTATTCCAAATATCTTCTTTTTCCTGGTGTTGCTGTCTTACGAGCGGTATCATTCCAAACAGATAATCGGAATTCCTAAGATCATTCAGCTGTGTGATGGTATCATGGCCAGTGGGAGGAAAGCTGTTACACATGGTAATTAAAAAAGCACCAACACTTTGTGTTAGTCATAGTTCAGCAATAAACCCAGTATCGAATCCTAAGCTATGGAAAACTGTGGTCATACTGATTGAGAAAACACTAGCTTTTAATTTTTTAATATATTAAATAAATCTCAGTTACTTCAGGAAGTTCATTGTATCCTGCTAATGCTGCTACCCAATATTTTGCATTGTATGTAATAGCAACAAAGCTTTTATTTGAAACACTAGGTAATAAGTTCGCAACCTAGTGGCACTTTAAATGCTTTGATTTTCATTTTTAGCCTACTTCCCCTTTCTTTCCACTTTCAGCCTTTAAGTAGAAGCATCTCATATTTTCCAGTGATTCCACTGAGAAATATTTTAAAGGAATATCTGTTTCAGCTGAGAATGGGCAAATTTTCTTCTAGAAGTAGAAAGATAGACATCATTATGTCGTAGTTTGGGGTTTGGTTTTGTGGTTTTATTCTGGGTTTTTTTTCTCAGGGGTGTGTGTGAAACCTTTAATAAACTAAAGTACAATTTGCTTTCAGTAGCTCAACTGTTAGAAAAGAAGGGATTCTTGAAGAGTCACTTGTTTCCTCGTTTCATGCTAAAAAAACCCAAATCTCATTTCAGCAATACCAGCTCTGCAACCCATAGTTCATGATCTCTTTGTGTTAAGAGGAACAAATAAAGCTGATGCTGGAAAAGAGTTGGAAACACAAAAAGAGGTAGTAGTGTCAATGCTGCTGAGGCTTATTCAGTACCACCAGGTAAGAGGAGGAGGGTCAGTTGTCACTATTAATGGTCTATAAAATCTTAATACTGCCTGAAGCATTTTTAGCATTCAAAGCAATGCCACTGGTTTTCTATACAAAACTTGAATAGCTGGATTGTGTGTGTAATCTTTTCTTAGAGAGAGAGTATGCAAAGATTTTTGGGTGTAGGGGATAGATTCTGTACTACCAATCAGTATTTCAAGTCAAGTAACACATCAGTGGGATTTTGTAGTCAAGCCTAGGTAACAAAGCACTGAAAAGCTCCAGTTACACTCACAGGCTGGGTTAGTGGAAGAGCCATAATAAAACTAGATTCAAAAAAACTTTAAAAGAATGGAGGTAGAAGCAAAGGAGAGGATTAAAAGTAGGAAACATGCTCCATAGAGGTGATTTAGGTAGTGCTGTGTAATAGCAATATCTTCACTGACGCTTTAAAATATGAAACATATGAATAAAGTAAGGAAACTGGTAATTAGACAGTTGCTAGCACCTACTACTTTGCCTCACACCTCATGGGTCTGGAAACTATTTCTCCCTCATAGGAGGATAAGAAATACTTCCTTCAGTACACTTGTTTAAAAGAAAAAGGTAAAAGTAATTTTAAGAGAAGTAACATAACTAACATGGGATCTTACTGGTTGTTCAGGTGCTTAGCCAACTTAATGTGCTTTTCCTTTCATCTTGTGAAAATGCAATTCTAGTGTATGCTAATGTAAGAAATGTATTTTCTGAGAATAGTTGGGAAAAAGTCAGTACATCTTGTCAAAATAATTTGTTAGAACTGCATGTTCAGATTGGGGTAATTTTGTGTATCCACATTTTCTTTTGAATTTGTAGTTTTATAATCATGAAATGACTAATATAACTGTGTGAAATGACACTCTGTAGATGCATGATGTGCAGTAGTGAATAACTGTGTTACATAAAGTACTGCAATTGCTAGCAGTTGTCCTGACACGCTTAACCTATTAAAGACCACCCCTGCACTGCTCTTCCCACACCATCCCTTTTGCAGTTCTTACTCTGTCCTGTTCTGCTGGTGCAGTATGGGTTGCTCCAGTCCCCCAGTCATCTTTGTAGGCCTCTGTTGGACTCTGCAGTCATACGCTGTCTGTCTTGAACCAAGAAACCCAGAGCTGGATGTGGGACTCCAGATGTGGTTTCAGCCGGTGCAGAGTAGATGGGGAGGGTAGACTGACCCATGGGCAGTTCTCCTGTTCTTTGGCTGTGGCTGGGATGTTCTGCAGTGGTGTCGTCCCTGTAACTTGAGAGGCTGAAAGAGCTGCAGCCTCTCACTTCTGTTAGAACTGAGCTGCTGTCCATGGAGCTCCACAGTTCAAGTCATTCAGTCCAGAATTGCTCTAATCCCCTCTCACAAGAAAGCTTTTTGAGAAGAAAGTGGTGATTTTTTTCCTCTTTTTTTTTTTTCCTTAACTGGTTGTGTTTCTGAATCTGAACCACCTAACTACTTCAATTTCTTTCACAAGTTCGCTAACAGGTTTTCTGAATTGGTTTCTTCTGTCCTGTTTCTTAGTCCATAACATTCCTACTTGCTGTGTCTTTGGCCTGTCTGTCATTGAAAGTACAGTCTCTATAACCCTCAAACTAATAATGCATCCAGCTACTACAAGGGATCCTTGCTGGTGGTGTGTTCTCTTATATGCTGCCCTGTAAAATTTTAAATGGAGGTGACCTATCTCAGGTGAATGACCTCCAAGAAAAGTCTGTTTCCTTAACAAAATTAAAAGTCTCTGAGCTCAAGAAAAGAGAGAGCATACATGTGGGAAATTGCTCTTTTCATTCCTCCTTTTTTTGAGTATGCCATGTGGTGTGTAGATTCACCCTCCTTTTCCCAGTTGTTTGAGTAGTGTTTTGACAAATCCCATTTAAGAAGGACCAAGAAGGCATGTTTTCTTCCTGAGTTATAAAAGTAACTGGAAATTTTAAGAATGTCATAACTAAGAACAAGCTTTTAACCTGAAAATGTTTTGGGTTTTTTTAATGTTGTGATTCTCATGTGGGTTTTGGGGGGGTTTTTTTGTAAATGAATTTAATATTAACTATTTTTCCACTGTGGTATGACTTAAATGTTTCCTGTTAGCATGGGTGTTTACTTGCATTCTTTTGGGCTTTTCCTCAGGTGCTAGAAATGTTCATCTTAGTATTGCAACAGTGTCATAAGGAAAACGAAGACAAATGGAAAAGATTGTCCCGTCAAATAGCTGACATTATTCTGCCAATGCTTGCAAAACAACAGGTTATTCTGTGCATCTTTTAATCTACAAAACATCTAAAATAACTGTTAAACTGTTTGTATCAATGGCTTGGGTTGGGATTTGGGTTTTTGGGTTGTTTTTTGTTTTTTTTAAATGAAGACATTTTCTTGAAAGTGTGGTTGCCATATCTGGGGAAAAATCCCAAACACTACTGAACTGAGTCTTTGAGGTGATGATGGTCATATGTATATCCATAAAGTATGCAGTATCTTTCAAGCTGTTTCCAGAGGAAGCTCATTCTACTTCTCTTACAGACATCATTATATCACAGCACGTATTAAATGGTCTGAAGATTCTCCCATGTTCATAGAATGTATAAATTGCCTTTTTGTAACTGCAGTGGAGCTAATTGCTTTTTCTTCTTGGTGAGGAGAATGAAAAGACATTGACTGAAACTGCATTCATAAATCACAGAATCATGGAGTAGTTGAGGTTGAAATGGACTTCTAGATACTGTTTTCTCCTCAAAGCAGCATCTACTGGAACAGGTTGCTTAGGGCCATGCCCAGTCAAACTGTGATGGTCTGCAATGATGGAGCCTCCATAACTTCCCTGGTCAACCTCCTCCAGTGTCTGAGCATCCTCACAGGCAGAAACCAACTAAATAAATGAATGCAATCTGCATTTAAGTGTAATTTCTTGTATTTCAAGCTGTGCCTATTGCCTTTCATCCTGTACTGGATAACACTGAAAAGATTCTGGCTCGCTCTTCTGTGCTTCTGTTGTCTCCTAATCCTGCTTCCCCTGGCCAGATACTTGTACATACTGATCAAGATCCCCCTGAGACTTTTCCAGGCTGAATGATCTCAGCTGCCCCTTGTACAACAGATTCTGCAAGCCTGTAACTATCTGTGTGGCTTTCTGCTGAACTCCTTGCAGTTTGTTCATGTGTCCCTTACTGGACTGCACACTGGCAAAGGAGAGTTGGCCCTTTCTACCTGGGAATTAAAAAAGGCTCCTCTTAAGAGAATTCCAGAAAACTACAAACCCCACTCTTTTTCAGTGCTGCTTCCTAAGCAACAGAGGATGTGTCTTTGTTACTGCTTTTCTGGAATTAAAAACACTTCCTTCAAGGATAAAAAGTAAACCCAGTGAAAATGTGCCCTTAATGTTCTTAACTCCAGATCTACTCCCATGAGGAGATCTTGTGGGTTGGGGGGCAGAGGGGAGCAGACAGTATTGCAGATTATACAACAAAGCTAAAATGCTGGAAATTTGGAATTGTTTTGTATGAATCTGTGCACGTGCTCAACTGTCAAATTACTTAGGCAAGATAGTCATCTAGATTTTTAATCCAGCCCTCTGCTTTTTGTAGTTGCTTTTATAATTTAGCTAAAAAGCTGATCAAGTAAGGTGTCCTATCTCTGCTGCTGCAGGGTAGTGGTCTTTTAGCTGTTCAGTTACCTGATCAGCAATATTTTTTTTTTCTCCTGGTTATCTACTGAAGTTTATTCATGACCAGTGTCGCCCTCTATGAATATGCCTAGGGGGATGTGCAGGGGGGAGGAAAGTGTTTAAATTTTGACATTGAGGCTTTAGGTCTCATTCTCTGAATATGGCAGATTTCTTTTTATGAAATTCAATCTATGTATCGTGTATTTTATTGGATAAATTCTCGTCAGTGTTCTCAACCCCCCTGTGTAGGGAGGCCTGCAAGAAACTTTAATTTACCTTTCATAGATTTTTGGTTGCTCTAAATTTTGTACTGGAAAGGACAGTTTTATTACACATGGGTTGTCATGGAAATATTTAAGACATGAAATAGTAATTTAGTGGTGTGGTTGCCTTTAGTGGTTAGCTGCAAATAAATTTGGTGTTTTTCTTACAGATGCACATAGACTCTCATGATGCTCTTGGAGTACTGAACACTCTGTTTGAAATTTTGGCTCCTTCATCCCTTCGCCCTGTGGACATGCTTTTAAGGAGTATGTTTGTTACTCCTAAAACAATGGTAAGCAAATGGGAGCTTGCTAAAGCAGGTGAGGTGTTTCTAACTAAGCAGTAAAAGTGTGTTTCCAGGTAAGAGAAAATCTGGTGTCTTTCATACAATAGAAAGCAGTGTGTACTTCTCTTTCATACTTTGCAGTGTGGTGTTAAAGTAACTACAGGAGGTTTTAGGAAAGAATTCATCAGAACTAATAAGATTTACCAGCTAGGAGCACTTTATGCAGGAACATTCTACTTACAGAGTATTTGACTTATTTTATTTTGAATTTTTTTATGTTGAGGATCAAGAAGGTAGAGAAGCATGCTGTAATAATAATTTTTTCTTCTGCAAGTACATGTACTGTTTTTATAGTTGACTGTGTGGTTTTGCTGGGTTGTTTGTTTTTTAAGATTTGCTTTAGAAATGCCAACTGTATTCCAGTGCTGTGTTGAATACTTTTGAAGTTAAATTTTTTCATTAACTGTTGAGTAAAATCCGGCCTATTTGAGATTGGAGCAAGCAGGAAGTAACCTCATAGAGGGCTTCCAAAACGTGATTTTCATGATTCTCATGGTAACTGTCAACCTTATTTGGTATGTTAATAATCTGGGTTTTTTGGGTTTGTGTCAGGCATCAGTGAACACTGTCCAGCTCTGGATTTCTGGAATTTTAGCCATCCTTAGAGTTCTGATTTCACAGTCAACGGAAGACATTGTTCTGTCCCGCATACAAGAGCTTTCCTTCTCACCCTACTTGATTTCATGTCAAGCAATTAACAGACTGAGACGTGGAGAAAATAACATAGCTGCACCAGAGGATCACACTGAGCTTAAACAGGCTAAATATCTGCCTGAAGAGACATTTTCTAGGTATGTTGCCTTTTGAATAGCTTAAAGGAAAGATTAGGACTTCTGAGAAATCACCATTACATTATGCAATATATACTTAAGTACAGAACCATTATCTAATAGGAATGAAGTCTATTAGTAAGTGGATATGCGGATATGGGAGGATTGTGTGGAGGAAGGAATAATGAGATGGACAACAGAGGAATGAGTTGAGCGAATTGTAGTAGGACTTTTAAACTGTTCTTTTCTGATACCTCTTCTTGAGCCAAGCAAAGGACCTGGTGGAGCTGTTAAAATGGGTGAATCGTGGCTATATTAAAATTGGGCCCAAAAATTGAACTGGTTAACCTTTTCCTTCTGCCCTGTGTGGAGTCTGAAAGTGAGTCATCCCCTTAGAAGTCCAGGTTCTGTACTAGAATCTTGGCAGTAGATGGATTCAAATCTATTAATGTAGTCCTGATCTTTATTTCCTACTGTTAAAGATGTAGCTTTGTTTAGTCAGTTTCCCAGGCTGGTGTCATGAGAGAGCAGCAAACTTGACAAAAGTATGGAGAGATGGTAAGGATATTATGTTGATGTGATGTTGTCATTAAGGTATTATGCTTTTAATGTGATGGGAAGCATTTGAAATAGCTATTTCTTTACCAAAAAACCAACTTTTTGCTCAAGTGTGCAACTTCAGATTGATAAGAAACCCTGTTTTATTTCAGCTCACAGGAAAGGTGATGGGTTGAGGACTCCTTTAGTTTGACTTTGAGTCACTCAGCAGGAGTGAGTTGAGGAACAGTTATGGCCAGGAGCAAGGA
>VZTU01018537.1:88195-128693 GCA_013400835.1 Zapornia atra | reverse complement strand
GCAAGCTCTGCCCCCACATCCAGGGGAAGGGGGTAAATGTTGTTCAAGAAAAACTAGGGATTTATTAAAAAGGCTGAGTTTTGAGTTACGGCAGTTGGGAGAGAAGAGCCTCACCTGACAACCTTATTTACTTCTGATCGTTGTGTAAATGAGTAAGTCGTGTGTTGTTCTCCTCTGCTGTATGGCCTTGCTGCTTTCCACAGCTGACTTATGCTAGCCTTGTCCCCTTGCTTTTTTCTCAAGTTCTGCATGCTTTTGCTTATATACTGATTAGATTGTTATTAAACATATCACTGCAAATATTGGTGGAAGGTGCATGATATTCTAAGTTCCTGGGTGCACAAGCTTCTCTTTCGGTTCACCTGAACGCCTTGAGTGCTTGAAGACCTGCTGCTGGCTTTTTAACCCTGCTGCATTCTTTGACTTAATAAAAACCATTGTTTCCCTCCACCTTGCTTAAATGCAAACCTTTGTGTTGCTTCTGTTGTAGTAGTACTTTAGCCTGTAACACTACAGGCTGTAGCAACACCGAAGACTACTTCAACAAGTAATATAAAATTTCTCTCTGTCTTCCATTTTTTTATGTGCTGACAGAGAACAACAATGAATAAACAATTGGGTCTTGTGATGTTAGCATAGGTTTAAGCATGTGTACAACTGATGCACTCGTATCTTTCGATTTGTCTAGAAATTAGCATATTTATGTTTGAAAGCTCAAAAAGATCTGGATGCCAGTGTTGTTAAGTACTTCTGAAGAGCCTTCTAGTAGCATTTCATGGGGATTAATGGGCTAATATGCGTCACTCCTGCAGTATGTTACCAGTGTTAGATTTTGTACATGGGAAATAAGATTTATTATTTTCCAGATGTTACAAATTTGGATTCTTTCCTAAGATGATAATTTGTGCCTGTTTGGGGGTGCAGTTAGAGATAAAGGTAATAAACCAGGTGCGGCGACAGGAAGTTATTTTGCATGCCAGTAGGGAATTGGCAAGATTTCTTTTGAAGTTGATTTTTGTTAAACTACAGAGAAGATCTGAGAGCAGAATCCAGTTGATGATGATAAGTCGTCACTTCAGCCACCATGCTACTGCTAGCACTTAGTTTCTTTTTCTGCAGTCTCTTCCTGAGAACTGCTCTGTAATGTGTGTGAATATAGACAAATACCTAGGATAAGTTGATGATATCTTCAGGGCTGAAGCCTTCGTAATGGGGCAATGGCTGCACAGTCATTATTACCAGATATACATGCAAGCAGATCAGCCAGCAATAAAAATTTGATCCAGATCATGCAGTGATGCACAATCCCATTTTGATCAATTTAGTCAAAGTACATTGAGGCAGCAGAAAAGCATATATCCTTGTTTATGTCAGCTTCAGGAGGACAGGGGATACTTGATGCCACATAAATCTTTCTGATAAAAAAAAAGTTAACCTGGCAAAATTGTTTGAACAAATTTGAATTCGTAGTATTAGTTTATACTGTCATTTCTTTCTTTTATGTGACCTCATTTTTTCTGATCCAGTACAGGGAACTTGAAAGGCAAACTTGATATATCATTGAACCGTGACATGAGATGCTTCTCATGCAGATTTTAGCTAAGTCTTTTTGGAGCTAGTGTTGTGTATGCCATACCAGGTAAGAGAATTACACCTCTAAAAGACATGAGCATAGTGAACACAAAGGAAAATGGTTGGGAAGCCTTTAGCCATATTTCAAACTTTAAGATTAGGTGTTGTTTTTTTCCAGCCTTTGCAATTTAGTATGGAAAGATCTGCCTTTTCCTTCCTTTCTGTTTTCTACTTCTTTTTCATCCTCTAATTCCTAATACTACGTAATCTTGGCTGACAAACTTACCCTGCATTTTTGCATATACAGGAATGTATGTACTCTTCCACAGACTTTACCTATCACAAAATTTTACTCCCAAAAGCCAGCAAAATGAAGTATTTATGACTTGCTAAGGAGTTTTGGGACAGAGTCTTCACAATTCCAACATCAGGAAAACAGCGGAAGCTCTTGAAATGTGAAAACGTTTTTCAGTTTTTGTTCAGTTGTAACTCCAAGGCATCTGTAGCAATCAAGCATGGGATCTGATTTTAAAAATGAAGATCCTGAGGATGGTATGTGCTGATGTGAATAGGGGGAAATCTGAGGTGGACTGAATATGGAAGGAAGTTGGGTTCAAGGTTAGATTTAAGTTGGCTGGTTTTGTTGTTTCATTATATGGATGGTATTTAATATATGAACTACTTTGGACCCTCCTAAGACCCTTGGCACAAGCAGATCAATTGAGTTCTCATCCGAAACACTTAACTAGAGATCTTTGGTAGCTTCATGGACATTGTGCATTGAACTCCTCTGGGAAAACACTACCAGGCTTTACAGTACTATATTTCCTGCCTTGCACAGTAAATTATGGTAATTTACCAGTTGGCCAGGTGGAAAACATTTAATCTTAATACTTGTGAATTCATAGAGAAATAAGTGTTTTGGACAAATCAACAACTAACTGGGTCTTCAGCTCACTCATCAAGAAACAGTCCAATGCAAATGGAGAAACAGCGGAACAATAGGTGCTGTTGTCATAATTTAACTTGATTTTTGAATTGAGATTTATAACTAACCATGTGGTATATGTTTACCATATAAAATGCCTTTTGGAATTTGCTGCCTGTGCTTTACAGTAGTATTTCCCTTTGGTGCAGCTTGGAGGTGGGAGGCGTGATGGTAAGCCTGCGTATTGCTACATCTTGACAAGAAGTGGGAACGTGGGCCCGTGTTGCATAAATATAAGAAGAATATTAATTTATTTTAAAAGCTCTAATTTATTCCAGCCAGAGGAATCCCCAGTGAATAATTATGCAATTAAAACCCCCCTTTTTATCATAATACACCAACCCTTTGTCCAGCAACTTGTCAGATTAATTTAATTAAAAAACACAGTCTTAAAAATACACTTGTCTGCAATTGAAAGTGTGTAATCCCTTGAGATGGGAGCGCTAGTTAAACATGAGTTCAGCCCAACATAATTCTGCCACATTAGTGTGTGTTACAGTATATTAATTTAGAAAGCAAGTTCCATAGATGACTGATCATTAATGTTTATTATGATTACATTATAGTAATCTTTGTTGAGTCAATAAACATTTAGGCTGAATCAAAAAAAACCCGGTGTTGTAGTATGTCATATTGCAGCCACTTATCCATGTTCAGATAATTTTGTCCTAACGATACAGCAGGCTTACATGGCTTTCTGTTAATCAGTTATACATTCGGCACTTTTTTTTCCCCACGTGCTTGAACTGTGCCAGATGAACGAGTGGATGCGATAAGAAAATAGCTGCGCTGCTTTAAACAAGAGTATTTCCACAACCTCTTTGCTGGTAATGGGTAGAAATCATCCCTTTCCTTTAGTGCTTTCAGAACTGGGAATGGCTGATATGTGCAGATATTTATATGCAGTAGGGAGACAATTATTTTTTTCGCTCTGACATGCTCAATTCTTCCCATAAACAGATTTTTTTGACTCCTTCCAGCAGAGAAGGCATAGCGGGGTTGGGGAAGAGACCTTGCTTATGTATTTCACAGTCAATGAAATGACAGTGCACCACTGGTTTCCCAGTAGATGAGGAAAATGGGTGATAGGCAATCTTTAGGTTCAAAGTATAACTTGCTCAGTTGTCCCACCTTCTCCAGTGCTGCAACCGGTGATCACGAGCATTAGAAAGGCAGGTAAACTGCAATATACTTTGAGACTGCACACAGTATATAACTATGGGAAAATGTTTTATTAGGTGAGATCTGCATGGCAGCCTTGCAATCCGAAGTCAGTTCTGAGAGGACAGGCAAGAGTGAGCAGAGCTGGGTTTGACATCGCACACGCATTGCTCATGGCCCAGGAGAACCTATACAGACCATCACAAACAGCAACACAGCCCCTGCTCCAGACAGGGTGTGCTTGTGCTGCACTGGGCAGTAACCTTCCACTTTAATATCTCTGCCCCACTCCAGCATCTGTACTATTTTAGGTAATTATGTTCCAAATTCTTAAGTACAAATGTGTGTATGTGTTTTAAAAAAACAACCAAAAACGTGTGTGGGGTTTCTTTGTTCTCTTTGAGGAAATACAATTCTGTCCAACAGAAAATAAACTTCTCATTTCAGAAGCATGCTATACAGTGTATACTATCCTCCCTGCTGAGAATTGACTATCTTGCATAGTGTGGCAAATATTGCTTTATCTATTTTATATACAGTGGATGTTTTCCTTAAAAGAAGGCACTGCTGGTTAAAAATTAATTGATGGCATCAGAAACTGAAGTCTGATTTATCATCAGAAAAAGTAGCATGTAGGAACCTCTTCCCTTCCTTTTAACGTTAATAAAGTTTTGTTCCAAACAAGGCTTTATCCAACAGGTTTTAAGACCATGCTTAAAAATTACATTTATTACTTTTTATCAAAAATGTTTACACTTTCTGTTAGGTTACTGGTCTCTCTTATCTTTGCTTCTGTACAGCCATGTGGTGAACCTAGACTTTGCTTTGTATTCAGTCTGGTAACTCGGTGATGGAAAGTGTTTGCGTAGCAAGTTATTGAGCCATCAAGCTTCACCAAATACTATACCACAAATGAAAACCATTGCTTAGAAAAATACAGTTCTGGTTGCCAGTGTAATTGTAAGTGCTAAGGCAATACACACAAAGGCATTTACTCCGTCAGGTTTCATCATTAACAGTTGAAGCAGAAGCAGTAGAGTAGGATGAATTCTTAAGCCTTGATAATGTAGGAAGCCCTACAAATAAAAGAAGATCTGCCTGTGAGTTTCAGACAGAATCCTGTTCTCACAAATATCACAGTAGCAGGAAGAAATGTAGTGGACTAAAGAAACACCTTTTCTGCGGTTATGGACTTTTCAACCTCTTTGTTCCTGGAGTGTCTTCAGTCTTGAAGGTTTGTTTATTCATGTGCAGCCTGAGAGCTTGAAATCTGATCATGCCAAGAGTGGGAGAGATGAGAAGAGAGAGAACTTGAGACAGAAGAACTCAGATATGAGCAAAGCAGAGGGTTGAGTTAATCAGCAGATTTGGTGGTGGCTTCAGGAGAAAAATTATGCACAGGGGAACTAAGCCACTAAGTGAAGGAAACAGGGAAAAGATGGCAAACAAGAGTAGTGGTGGATGAAAGAGATGAACAAAGGGGTTAACCAGGCAGAAAGGAGGAGGAAGGAAGAACTTGGTGGATGGGAAGACAGGAAAACAAAGTGAGGAGTTAAGTCAAAGGAAGAATAAAGGTGCACTTGAATGGATATGGAGAATATGACTAAAATGTGATCATGGAGGAAACAGCAAGTAGTATGTCACTTGAATTAGCGTCAAGAGTCCCAGTAACAACTGGACTCTTGTTGTTACTACAGTTAAGAGCAGTAACACCTAGGAGTAGGAAAGTTGGAGTACAGGCTCTGTAGGGAAATCATGCCCTGTGGGGGTGAGGGCCACAGAAGTACCAAGCATCATAGCATGCTGCCCACAGTAACTGCTCTGCCAAGTTGAGACACCAGCAGCCAGGATTTCTAGATGGCCCTAAACTATGCTGGATGGATCTGGTTGTACAATGGTTCGTGTTTCAGATGTACAATACAGATGTGCTCTGACTGGCCCAGGAGTTGGAGGAGCAAAGTCATGTTTCTGTGTGGCTTCAAAACCCTAAAGGAAAAAAGCAAATCCCATCTTTGGGAGTTTGGGTAATTAAAGAATAATGCTTTAGTGTTTATCCAGAACTAAATACTGAAAAGGCTGCTGCATCAACTTGGGCTTCTTTGCAAGTTTAGGCCAATATATACCATCACCAAGTCAATGCTGTTCTCCGATTTTCCAAGCACTGAATGGATGAGCTTAGTAGAAAATTGCTTTCAGAGAAATCACTGCTGTTTGATCAGTGTGTAACTTGGTATGATAGAGCACAGAGACTTGTGACAGGGAGACTGTCTTCCTTTCTTTCTGATTTTCAAGGCCGTGTCTCAATCCATCATAGGAATTAACCTTTGTGCGTGCCCCTTCTGATCATTATATGAAAAGAAGCTCAAAATCCCCCACAGTAATGTGATGGAAATAGGATGAAGTCTTCAGCTTCTTTTTAAAGCCATACACATCGAATTTTTAGTTTTACTCTCCTGTCACAACACAGTATTTTTCATCTTAGCCTTAAAAAACAGGTAAGTTGTTATTTTATTTCTGATAGAGTAGTGATGCTACAGCACAGTGCAATTTTTTGTGGAGATGGATAGTTTTAACCACTATAAATTCTTTGCTGCTTTTGTTAATTTCAAAAGAGCAAAGGTATCAACTTAACATGGTTTGTGTTCTTCCATGATAAAAATTATGTACAAGGTTAATTATGCACTAAGCAGTTGCAGGAATATTTCTAATATTTTACTTTAAATTTTAGTATGATATTTTTGTGTATTAAGTGATATGGGAATCGGTTTATACAGATGAAATTTAAGAGTAGTGTTTATATTTTTAAAGTTGATTGAAACAGTCATACATATTTGATAACCTTTTGTAAACTTTTAGAAAACATTTTTCTAATTGTAAATATTAATTTACTAACCTGTATAACCTGTACCATCATCCTTCAAATTCTTTGTTGCTTCAATTTGCTGACTTTTCTCCTTTGAAAATGAATTTATCATGGAAAGTTTGGTTAAAAATGTTCTGACATTGCAGAGAAATCTTGCCAGTTCTAGGAGTTTGTGTACATTTATCTTTACTGCACCAGAATTAGTGGAACTTGCTACAGTAGTAAGGTTAGCTTGGGGTTAGAGCCCAAATGAAAAATTTAATAAAATTAAAGCTGTTTATATTTTAATGAATTTCAGGGTTCGATAACACTTGTCATCAATATTGATAGGTGGAAGTAACACTAGAATATTTACTTTTCTAGGCATCATAGTATTTTTGTTTTGAAAAGCATATTTTGGTTCTGTACAAAACTGAAGACACAGCTGTGCAGCTTTGCTTGCTGTGTGCAAAGCCTTGTCCTTGAACAGTGTGGGAGTCTAGGCTGTTGATTGACTGTACTGCTTTTCAGTGTGGAAGGAGAAGTCTTTGCAGCAAGCAAGAGAACGCCTTGTTTTAAAAACAGTTTCATACCATTTTACCTGCTGCCAAGTGAAACATAAGTTTCCATGGTCTGGTAATTTGTAGAAACTCCAAAGAAGAAAGGATTTTCCATACATTCACCTGTGATGCAGATCTCAAATAACTCGGATGCTGAGAAGTACTGATATTTTAAAGTGAGTCCGTATGCACTCTGTTCCCTCAGGTTGCCTGCTCCCACAGCATTTTGTACAAAACTGGAAACAGAAGCAAGAAGAACAAGAAGAGTTGGCTGGGCCTAGGTGCTGCTGCAGCTGAGGCAGCTGGGGGATCAGGGCTTGCTGGAGGAAAAGGCTGGTCTAAAATTGGGAACAGAAGCAAGAAGAACAAGAAGAGTTGGCTGGGCCTAGGTGCTGCTGCAGCTGAGGCAGCTGGGGGATCAGGGCTTGCTGGAGGAAAAGGCTGGTCTAAAATTGGGAACAGAAGCAAGAAGAACAAGAAGAGTTGGCTGGGCCTAGGTGCTGCTGCAGCTGAGGCAGCTGGGGGATCAGGGCTTGCTGGAGGAAAAGGCTGGTCTGTGAAGAGGTGCTGAGCAGCGAAGGAATGCTCCCATCAGCTGTGCTGCTCCTGTTAACGTCCTTGAGTGTGCAACTGCTCTGCTGCTGAACCAGTTTCCTTTTTAAAAGCTAATCCATACATTGTTTGTTTGGAAATACAGTAATCATGATTTTATTTAGTCTGTCACAAAAATTGGTCTAGTTTTGGGACACTGAGTAGGTAGGCAGGCTTTTCAAATTAGTTGAGCTAGGCCCAAATAAATCCTTAAGATAAAGGAGGCCCAAAGAACCACAGGCCTGGAGGCTCTCCTCTGCATGGTTACTTCCTGTGCATGGTCTCGCTGATTTTCACCAACATATTGCCAACAAAGAATGGTAGGTCCGTAAAGAATATGAAAATAAATTGTCAGATATCAGACAGGCTTTGGTTTTGGTAGACATTGTGTAGGAAACACACCAAGGTAAAATATTTAGTGGAGATATACTGTTTTTCTTCCCATAGGTTGCTTTGAATAGTTTTTTCATTATGCACTGATCCTATGTGTTGCTGTGTTTATAAATTCTGTAGCAAAGTTCCCATGGTATTATAAATAATAAAATAATCTTCTGAAACTTCTCTACCTGGTTTTGTAGGCAATGCCCCTTAGCAAATACTGGGTCTATGTAGAATTCTCGTCCTATCAAAATGTAAATTGCAGATTGCTGTTACACAGTGAGCTGTGTCACACCTTTTAGAAGTAACAAAGACTATCAGTGGAAGGCAAGAACATTAGGGGGAAAAAAGGAAGAGAAACCACGCTATTTAAATTTGAAGAAGAACATATCTGACAGCTGAGTGAACAAAAAGAATAGGCATCAAAGACGTCTGCGCCTTGATAAATGTTGGGAGGAATCCCTTGCCTTTGTTTGGACTATCCATAGATGCAAGTTCATTATCAAACAGTTCTGTGTGCATGACTGCCTTTATTTCCCAGAAAGTAATGCTCTTTTAGGGGTGTCAGTAAGTAATAACCTGTGCAGGGATATAGGATGTGGTGTTTTGTAAAATACTTCCGAATTTCTATTATTAATGAAAGGCTTGTAGTTTGGCTCTATTCGGGGCTTTCTTTTACTGCCTTTTTGGTGGGGTGAGGTTGGGGAAGGCACTAAATCTGACAGTTTACTAGAAACGGTGTTACGTACCATGGAACACTGTTAAGGAGATTATGTTATCTCATAGGAACAGAGAATGCTGCGGTCAACGGGAAATCAATTTCTGAGGGTGCTACAGTAAATTTGTCTTGTAACTAGAAACTTTCTAATTGCTGCCCCAAGGGAACACTAAGCTGAAAAACAGGCAGATGGTTTCTTCCCCACTTCCCTTCTACTTTGATTCCATCTAAATTATTTCTAGCTTCCTAGTAACTTTGTGTTAAACATTTGCAAATGTTTTAATGCCATCATAGTTGCTCTCGCTTGTACAGTAACTTTGATGTTCAGAAGCCAGATGTTTTTTGGCAGATTTTGGGAGAGATTTAAATATGGCCTCTTTAGATGGAGCCACTGCTTCCAAGTACAGTGTTAGCAATTAGTATGAATGAGAAATTGCTTTTATTCCATGCTATAGAGTAGAAGGATTCTATCATGGTTTTATTTTTTTCTTCAAGAGAAGACTCAAGGAGATGGCTCCTTTTTTTTTTATTCCATCAATTCATGAGACTTTCATTACTCACGTCATCTGAAAAGCATTCTAGTGTCAAAGATACAGCTTAGGTTTTTTGACTTACGATTTTATTTATGATTTGCAGTTAAAATTCAATAGCGTGGAAAGGCCTTGTGTAAAAAGATACATTTGAAGGAAGATAGTGTTCAATTTCTTTATAAAAGCTTTGGGAAATATTTGGTTGGGATGAAGTCTGTGAAGATTAGATACATGGAACATCGGCTTCCTTGGTTCTAAAAGTTTGGCTGAATGCAGATGGTAGCTGTAGTGGGTTGACCCTGGCTGGAGGCCAGGTGACCCTAAAAGCTGCACTATCACTCCCCTCCTCAGGTGCACAGAGGAGAGAAAATAAAACAGAAGCCTCCTGGGTTGAGATAAAGACAGGGAGAGATCACTCACCAATTACTGTTGTGGGCAAAACAATCTCAACCCTTCTTCCTGGGCTTAACTTCACTCCTGATTTCTCTATCTCCTTCCCCACAATGGGGGAAAGGAGAATGGGGGTTATGGTCAGTTCATTGCACATTCTCTGCTACTCCTCCCTCTTGAGTGGGAGGATTCCTCAAACTCTTCTCCTGCTCTAGTGTGAGGTCCCTCTCACAGGAGATGGTCCTCCGTGAACTTTTCCAATGCGAGTCCTTCCCACAGGCTGCAGTTCTTCACCAGTGCTCCAGTGTGGGCCACTTCCACGGGATGCAGTCCTTCAGGACCAGACTGTGCTCCAGTGTGGGTCCCTCATGGTGCCACAGGTCCTGCCAGGAGTCTGCTCCAGCATGGGCTTCCCATGGGGTCACAGCCTCCTTCAGACGTCTCCCTGCCCTGGCATGGGGTCCTCCTTTGAAAACTAAGTTAAAAAAACATACCAGAAAAGGAAGCTATGGAGATCTTATTATGGTAAAGTTCTGGTTTCAGCAAAGGGCTGAAAGGCATGCTTGAAGTACTCAGTAGAGTTGGAGGCTGAGGTGTAAACAGAAATTTAAACATTTTGTTAAGGAAAGAAAGTTGGGAGCAAATTGTTCAGTAAGGTAGAAAAAGACAGTTTTCCTTACTTTGCTTCAAAATCATTTTTGCTTAAAATTTGTTTATTTGAAGTAGATACTTCAGTGACATTTACCTCTAAGTATCACGGGTACTCGTGATAAGGTAATGTAGCAAGTACTTATGAGCTGAATCTGGGACAATACCTGCCACAAATTAGTTGCTAAATAAAGCAGGGATCATCAGACAAGTTGCTAATTCTTAGTTCTAGAAATGTCTAAATACTACTCAGAAGAAGAATAATAAAAAATTAATTACTGGTTAGAATATCCATCACTAAGTGCTTTGTTTGCATCATAGTTTAGAAAGAACATTGGATTATCATTTGGAATGCTATGCATTAACATGAAATGAAATATATCTGGCCTAGAATTGGTTTCATTTGTTACGAAAATTGTTGCTCAGCAAGAAATTGCAAAAATTTCTCTTTTGAACTTAATGGGACTTTTCCCTCTGTATGTTCTTGTACATTGAGAATTTCCTGTAAATTAAGATAATTATTTTCAACAAGAAACAAAATAATTGTTCTAAAATAGTTGGTGAGTGTGAGAAAATCTTTGAAGTTGTTGAACCATGTTCATATTTGTCTGCAATGCAGCAAGTTATGGAAATGCATGGTTGCCTCTGGTCATAATTACTATTACATTAGTATCAGGTCTGTGAAATGTTTTGAAAATTTATGGAAAACCTTCATTAAGGTTTCTTGAATGTCAAGAATGTTAGTGGGTACTTGTTTTACTGCCTTGCTGAAGAGTTGTAGTCATATTCTAGGATGCAAAGGATAAACCCAAAGGATAGGCTTTGCCTTAACTGGTTAGAATCTGTCTCTAGTTTACACATGTAGTATCAAATGTTTAGTTGCTTTGTTGATATGCTTTTTATTTCTAGAAAACAACTTATATATCCCTTGTCTGGTTAAAAAAGGAAAAAAAAAAGGTGTATCTGGCTTTCAGACTTGTGGGTCTGGATTAAACCTTCTTAAGCTTTGGGATCTCCAGGGTGGGCGGTAGCAAGCAAGCAAATTGGTCTCCTTTTGGTCCAAAATTTCCAAGTTTCAGTGCTTTGAAGGAGCAATAAAAAAAACAAACCGAAACAAATATCTTTGTGTATGCCTTATCTCAACCACCAAGTCATGAATTTGCATGTTTGCTTTTTATTTAATGTGTTTAGATGAAACTGAACTCATATGAAACAGGGTGATGTGTGTCTGTTAATTTAAATTTAAAAAAAAAAAAAAAAGGAGAGTTATAAAGGCTCCATTTATTTCTCACCTCCACACCCAAGTCTGGATTTTTAATTTAAGGGAAGTACTCATTTTGCCTTCTGGAGCAGCTGCTTGGGAACACAGATCTTTTAAATCATATTCTTCGCTCCTGATGCTTGCTTTGGGTGTGTTACTTAGCATTCTGTTTAGAAAGTGCTCCACGGAGGGTTTGACAAAAAGCAGTGATTATGCACAGGAACTGCTGTTTTTTTCAGGTTTTTATATGTTAATGCTTACTTGAAATTTTCATGAAGCTCTTTCATGTGAAATGTGGGGTAGAGACAGTTTCCTGTAATCGAACTGCTATAGAATAAGTGAATTTGGTGTGAGGGTGGGGAGTATATCTATCTTCTTCATCAGAAGAATAAAATTAAGGAAAAGAAAATAAAGTTTAAGTTGTTTCCAGATGTGAACTAATCTGCAGTTCTGATGTATATATGGATTTTGAAGAACAACCTCCCTGAAACAAAAATAGGTCAATTTTTTCAAAGTCTTATTATTATAGATAGGTTTTCTTTTTTGGATTGCTGTTTTAAAATGCTACTCTAATACTCTGTTGTCAGAAAATGGTGTCTGAATGCCGATGAGCTGGTTCCTCACCAATAATTGGGCAGTGGGATTTGTGGGTGGGTAGGTTGTTCTCTTTTTATATCTGTGTAGTGTGTAAAATATGCCATAGTGTGATGACAGCTACTTTTGTTTATTTTTCTAGGATTGACCCAAGGACCATTTCATCCTGCAGGAAACAGTTAGCAAGATCTGCATAGGCTTGTTCCTAAGGGGAAACATGTCTGAGATTGACTATGAGAAGTTAGCTGAAATAGGTAAATATCTTTTATTATACTTCAAATGGCATCTGTATAGCCTCACAGGTGATTTAATAGCCCATCTTCTGTAAGTGGGAGGCTTCACCAGCATTTTGTAATACTTCTTGGAGCAATCCAATATGAGTTACCGCTCCTGTACTGATGTGTACCCTATTAAAGCCATTAGGGTTGAAGGTTAGTTTAATACATGCAGCTTTTATGAGTTATTGGTAGACGTTCCTAGTGCAATTCCAGGCTATTGGAATATCACCATCATCACATATTGTGGCACAAATGGGAGTCATTACTCCAAAGAGACAAGTATTGAATGAGCATAGAGATTGCTGTATTGCATGTTATCTCCAAAGATGTTAGTCGAGCTGAGCAATATGACCATGGCATTAGGGGCCTCATCGTTTTGAAATATCAATGTTGCTTCTTTTTTTCCTCTCTCAGTTTTTTGAGGATGCCAGGTAGAGCCACAGAGTAAGAGCCTTCCTCCCCCCCACCGCCTTCTCAGTCTCCCTTTCCCTGTCCCTCATGTTAGCTCTGATATCTCCACATCATGACCTTGAGCAGCAGCAGCTGGCTGGCTTTTTACTCCTAGGGCCTGATTCACAATCTGCTGAAAGCAGTTCTCCCCTTTGCCTTGGCAAGCTCTGAATCAGGCCCAGTATGCTGTCTCCCAGCCTGGGTTGAACAGTGGTAACAGTGTGAGTAGTAACAGATGATCCTCTGCTATGGGTCACGGAGCAGGGCAATAAACTCCTCTATCGTTTGCACAGGAAAAATGGACTTGTGGTCTTCCTCAGTCTGGAACAATGAATCATCTTTTTTATTTGTGTTTATTGCAAATCATCACTTGAGCTCCAGTCCTCTTGCTCACATGTTTTTTTTTTAAAAAAAAAGAAAGAATATTTGAAGAGTTATCTTACTAGGTCAGGGTAAACTAGCTTTTAAGTAGCTGTTAGGATTTCTTTAGTCGCAGGGAATGACTGCAGTACAAATGGGCGTGTGTATTTACTTTGTTTCTCTCCTTCTTTGCTAAATCTCAAAGCTTTTTTTTCTATTTATTTATTTATTTTACAGACCTTTACCCCTGCCTTTTGGAACCATGTCTAATTTTATGCATAGTACCAAATGTTTGTTTTTACTGAAGGAGTTAGACTGTTCCTCTGTACCAAAGACTGTAGTTAACATATACATTTCTGTTACGTTTAGCCCGAATATACATTTCACTTTTAATAAAGCCTGTTAAGTTTCAGCGAGTTCTAATAAATGGTTCATAACATCCCAGCAGT
Source organism: Zapornia atra (assembly GCA_013400835.1). Classification (NCBI taxonomy): domain Eukaryota; kingdom Metazoa; phylum Chordata; class Aves; order Gruiformes; family Rallidae; genus Zapornia; species Zapornia atra. Next base: position 114,923 of record VZTU01018537.1, on the reverse strand, counting down.
TTATCAGTTTCTATTTCTTTTACTCTCTCCCTTTTGCAACTTTTTGTTACTTTAAGTGAATTTTTTCTACTGCTTTATGCTTGTATTATTTTTCCTGATGCTTGTGACAAAAACATTCTTTAAAGTGAAAGAATATTTTTCCATTTAAAGTTAGTGTATCTTTTCATATATGTTATGCTTTTAAATGGTAGAAAAATTACACATTTTGGTGATTATAATAAGAATTTTTCCTCTTTTGTGTGTATGAAGAGGACTCTAATGGTGTATTTTTTGAAAGCAGATTTTTTTTCTTCCCTATAGGGCTACTGACTTATTTTCTGAAGAGGCTTTAATGTGAATACAGACAGAAAGAAATGTAAAAGTAGTACATATGTTCCTGACTCCTCTTTGTCTTTGAGAAGCCCAACCAGTAGTGGAATTTTTCATTCTTGTGAAACTCATTTTTGGTAGAAATCATGTTAAAAGTAAAAATGAGACAATAAAGCTTTCATGTGGTTGTTTATAGGATAGAAAAATACTAGGAACCTATGAGTGGAAAGTGTTCTGAAATACTTAATAGGAGTTTTTCTCTAGCATGGATCAGTTACTGGCACATAAATCTGGGTGAAATCACCACTTAATATTTCTCTGCCCTAGTGTTTCTTGCATGGAGTCAAGGCATAAGAAATATGCAGATGACCAGAAGGCAAAATATTCAAGTACTTCTTAAAGTGACACTACAGATAAAACTCTTTATTCTACCTTATTAAAGCTTGCATGATGCACAAGATGGATGATGTACAGGGGGTGGTGCACCTTATCAGAACACTAATTTTTTTCTTTACTTGTGCCTTTTCTTGTTTGAAGCTACCAAGGCACTTGTGTGTTAATGTGTCATGATGTTATTCCAGTCCATTTGTAGAAAACCACTCATGTGAATAGGGTAGAAACGTTTGTGTTGTAGAAGTTGTCCCAAAATTTGTCTTCATCTGGCTATATATTTAAGATCAGCTCTTTTTGAATCTTAGAACAATTTGGAAAAAAAAAAAACTTTGGGGAAAAACCCAACCCAAACCCAAAAACTCTGAATCAAGATTGATTGCCCTAGAATTGCTAATTTCAGTGCAGAGCAGATTTAACTTGAAGATCTAGTCCAGAAAGTACTGAAGTTTGGGGAAGGATGCCCACTGATTTACCTGAGCTTTTGAGCAAATTTTTACACCTTTGCTTGGCTGGATGGACATTCAGCTGCCTTGCATATTGCAACTTCAGTAGATTAAAGGGCTTCAGGGAAATAGTGGATTTTGGCAGAGGGAAAGTAGAGATTTGTTTGCACTTTACTACCTTTTTGCAAAGTACCAAGTATGCCTTTAGAGAGCGTTCATGCAGGTTGTTAATGTGCAGTAGCTTTCAACATGCACATTAGTGCACTGAAACTTGGACTTCCCCATCTGGACAACCTTAAAGTAAAAGACAAGAAGCTGTAGATGGGCACAAGAAGTAGATTTTTCAGGTGTCAGGAATGACGACACAGCACCAGCAGTCATGAATAGCAAGGTCATAGCTTGCCAACTGTCTGGTCGTTGAGATTTCTGTGAGTGTCACGTCAGATAGCAATCTTAAGGAGGATGTCAAGGTAGCTTTGAGGTATTCAAGGGTTGCTTTTCCCATACATGACAGAAGATAAAGAACAAGAAACTGATCTGAAACTGGAAGAAATGGTGGTAAAGGCCTGTGTCTTTGTCAAATTGATCTAAATTTTGACCCTTTGGTAATGTGCCACAGGCAAAAGCTTTTCTTTGTTCATGAGCACTTAAGCATTCTTGTTTGCTCCTTCAGAACTGCAGAAAGATGAAGCAGAGGATACACAGTCAGAACAGGAAGAAACATACGTGTCTCCACCACTTGAGGATCCCGAGTTAAATATCAATCACCCTTACTATGATGTGGCAAGACATGGCATCATCCAGTTAGCAGGTATGTTTGGAAAATACTACAGTTTCATGCTCACTAGACCCCTTGCCACATTCTTCTTGTGTACTACTGAAGGTGATGCATAGGAACCGTGTTGATTCCTTCATCCTGAAAAGCAGCTGAATGTGTGAACTCAGTGCTTTTCTGCCAGATGAATTATGAGCCAAATATTTGAGCTTAATATTGCTTTAAAATATAACTGTAGCAATATATTATAATCTAAAGCCTAACTGTGACTGTAACAGATCTTCACTTTATTTCAGTGATAAGATGTTTTGTTTTCTGAATAACCTGAAGTGTTGTGTAGCTACACATCATCATTTTTCTAGTCTGCCCTGGAAAGGGCGTGCAACTGTGAAGAGATATGGGTTACTGGATAAAAACTAATAAAAGGCAGAAAGGAAGCTGTTGATGTAAATACTAACAGCATTTATCACCTGACTTTCTGTTGTGACATGGAGAAGCTGTGGGTACGTAGCGTGTGTGAATATTGGATCATTATAGTTAACAGTTTCTGATTTTTAAAACATTATGGCAACATATAAGACACACAGGCATATTTATGATATCAAAGCACCTCTTTGAAGAATGCTTTGTATATATTTTCCCTTTGGCCTATTTTTGGCATCAATGTGCTTGTTAAAGTTGCATTGATAACCACGATCCTGCACTAGAGAGATGTGTACAGTAAGAAACAAATAGCTGTATTTAGCACTGCTTGTCCTAATGAAGTCTAAGGCTGTGTTGTGTTGCAGGCACTTCTTGTCCCTCATGCTTGGTGAACCTGGATTTTGATTTTGCAGGAAAATGATGAATTCAGGTTATACATTGGTACCTTCCTGAATTTGAGCCATAAACAGGGTGTTATCCAGGAGAATATGAACTGTAGCAAAACCTGTTCTATAGCAAGGTATGATTGACTAGGACAGTGAAATCCATGGTAATTTGACTTCTGATTATAGCAGAAGGAGAGTTTTACCCATAGTTACTACCCCTCCCCGCCTCCACCAATAAGACTGAAATCCATAAACAAAGCAGTAAGAGATGCACATTCTTGTGATTTTGAAGCTACCTGCTAACCCACTAGGATGTTTCTCACTCGAGCACCAGTTTTGGGATGTGGGAAAAATACCAAGATAAAGTTAATAGATATGTTAACAGACACACTGGATACACCAGAGTCACTGTAAGAACCTCTTCCTTTTGTGGTAGTAGACAGTGTTTCATGAAAATGCTTTAAAGAAGATCTTCAAGCTTTTTTTTTTTTCTCACATTAGTATACTCCACATTGAATTGTGATGGTGAATATATTTACTGCTTCAACTTTAATTGTGCACAGCTATTTAGTAAATGTTTGTTGTTGCTCTTTGTTCTTGATTCACTCAAAGCTGCCTTGGTAGTTATAAGCACTTGGTATTTGTCTGTTTTAGCTGATGTTAATTGTAAAGATGTCTTATATGTTTATTTCCCTTGAAGAAACATCATCGCTTTTACAGCTGTGGGCAGAGCTGCTGGAAGATGAGCTGAAACCCCTGAGTGTACCCTTATGCAAAGCTCTTAATCCCTCCAGACTGGGGAAGAGGGGATAAATTGATAATCTTAGAAAGTTCTTGACTGACCAAGAGGACATTCCTTGTTCATTTAAAAAAAAAAAAAATTTACTTACTGCCAAGACAAACAAAACCTGTAACTTTTTGTAGTGTCAGAAGGACTCTGTTTTTTGACTAGGAAGAGTTAAAATGGTGAGGGAACTCAAAAAAGGAGAAAATGTTGGAATGAGAAGATGAAATATAACTGGTACAGCTCCTTTTAAAAAATTCACACTCTTTCCATTTGTGAACCAGAGACCATGTGGTGGGGACAGAATGTTAACCAGCCTGCCCTTTCCTGAGCAGTCCCACCTGGCCTCACCGCATGCATATTCCTTATTGCTGTGTTAAAGAAGAGGAATGTGCTTCAGTATGGTGGAGCAACAGCCACAGTGGTTTTTAAACAGACCCACCTGTAGCTTCTGTAGTTCCTTCTTCTAACTTGCTCTGTGTCAGTATTTGCTTGGAATAAAGTCCAAACGTTAGCTGTAGTCCCAGCTTAAATTCAAAGCAAATGGAGGTATTCACAGGATAATCTTGGCTGTAATGTTGGATTATCTCTGATGGTTTAGGCCTTAATATTGTAGTCTTTTGTCTGGAGGGGAAAGGTCCACTAGTCATTGATTAAGCTCAGAAAAGAATGACTTTAGCTGCTATTTCAGTCAGAAATGTATGATGGGGTTTTGGAAGTCTCCTGGACAATTTACATGCAAAGGACAAGCCAGGAGCCGTGTTTCAGAGGGCAGTCTCTCTAAACCAGCTTCAGAGGACAGTCTCTCTAAATCAGCTCTGGTGGTGGGATATAAGAGGAGAATGCAGTGGTGTGCATAGATATGCAGAGCACAAGGAAGGTGAAATATTCACCTGAAGACATGCTTCACCTCCACAGAACGAGCCCTCCCTATCCCTTGTGTTAACTGGTGTAGAGTCAGGTTTGAGTCTTCTCTGGATTTAGATTCAAGTGAGGAAACACTGACAGAAAGACAAAAGCTCGTCAAATCAACTTCCCATCTTGGAAAAGGCCAGTCCCTTTTGACACATAGTTTTAAAATTATTTGTACCTGGTTTATAATGGTTTTAATAATCTCATTGAATTTCAGTGTTTGGAACAGGGGTTTTAAAGCCATTCTGGAAGCTGCATCTTCAGTTTAAATTCTGTGATTGAAAGATAATGAGATGTATTGTTTGAAATGATTGAAGAAAAAGAAAGAATTTGGGTGAAAATATTTGCAGTAATTTATCCATCTCTTACAGTGATGTTGTTTGCAACCCTTGATATTAAAAAAACATTCTAAAATTCCATCTTCTGTCTCACAAATTAAACTACCCCTACCTGCTTTCCATAGCAACTGCTTTGACTGTATGCAAAGGAGATTTTTTTTTGAGTTGTATTCATATAGAATGGAAATAAAATTATTTCAGTAAGAATATGGGACATTTTGAAAAGATGTAAACCTTAGTAATTCTTTATTAATTACAGACTAATTTATGTCACTAATACCAGTGTGTAGCTAACTAAGCATATGTAAATGCAACAGTGCTGTAATGCTGGTTCTTTTTATTTCGATTTTGAAGGAGAAATTTCAATCTGTTGCCTAAAAAGAAACTCCCTATTATATTAGTTAGTGGCAAAAAGAAAGGGACATATGAGGATATATGATGCATCAGTCTTCCTTATTTTCTGTAGTTTGCTTCTATGATTGCTGACAATGTTTTGTAGTACCTTTTTTTTGAATATATCCTTATTTAGGAGGGCTGTCTCTGATGATTGTGTTTTCATGAACTGACACTGACATCCTTTTATATCTTAGATAAAACTTTCTGATGGAATCAAAGTCCATCACTGTTTTAAACCTGTATTTCCCTTCTTAGCCTCTTATTGCTTTTCTAATTATATATAAAGATACCAGCTATCCACCCTGGGTCTTTGTAGAGACTGTATTTTTCTCCAAGATCCAGCAGATTTCATGCCCCTTTCTGATTTTGAACAAGTGCATTAGAAACTGGTTAGAAAAATATTATGTAGATCAGACTGTGAAAGGTGAAGTTGTAATTTAGTGTTTGTAACATGTAACTAGAAACTCTAGGGAATTACCTAATAACCCTAAGACACAAGTTCTAATAATTTCCAGTTCATCTCAGTGACAGCTTTGCTACCTTCAGGAGCAGTTCTGTGGTTTCTAGATTGCAGTGCCACAGGAAAGAACAGGCTTTAAAGATATTTATTTATGATATTTATTTTGTGACAGCATATTTCCTTGAGTTGTAGAGAGTAGGAGGAGGCTTGGAAGCACAGTTTGTCTTGCCATTTAACTTAGTCTAATCGAGGTCCAGGCTCACTTTCTCATGCTAAAATACTATGAAAGAAGCAAATGTGTGAGCAAGTGTTTTCACTGTTGTGGCAGGTCCCCTGGATTTTGAACTTGCTTCTACTCCCACTGAAACCAATGGCAAAACTTCTGTTCACTTTAAGATCTCCCTTTGCTGTAGTGTGATAATGACAAGCTTCAGTGAAGTGAAAGGATATTTCACTTTTCACTTATAAGAATAGCATTGTTTAGTATCATCAAAAAAAAAAAAAGGTCTTAAGTCATCCTAAAATTACAGCATTCAAAAGATCTCATTTGTAAAGTAGAATGAGCTGTATCATTAGAAAGAAAATTTTCATTTTCCAGAAGCAGTTAGGAAGTGCTGTGCCATCCAAATTCTTAATTAAAAAGTAGAACAATCCCCTCTCCTGCTTGCCCTTCCCTGTGTCTTAGCTGTAACTTTTTTGTTTTGTTTTGTTTTCTACTGCAGAGTTTGATATCAGAAGCAATGCATGATTCATACCTGTTTCAGTGAAATCCAGACAAAGAAAACCCCAGCAGATAGCTTGTATTTTAACGTGCATAAATCTCATTCTGGACAGCTGGCTCCACACACCCTGCTTTACTCACCAAGCACAGAGGACGAGGTTGGCATCACCCTGCTGTGCTCCCAGGAGCAGCTCCATGGCCAGCACAGCTGATAATCCCCAAGGCTGCCCAGGGACGTGTCTGGTCCCTGAATGCAGGTTCTGTCCATGAGGGCAGAATCTGAGCCAGGGACTTTAAAAAAAAAGAACAATTGTAGGTAGGTGGCTTAAAGGAGTGTGAATGCCCAAGCATTAAGGCACTTGGCCTTGGGAATGCCTCCGGAATATTAGGAGCTTAAAGCCAGTGCAGAAAGATAAGGGAAGGGGTGCATTTTCCAGGGAGGGTAGAAGTTACCAGCTTGGACATGCTCCAACAGGTCCATGTCCTTCTTGTGTTGAGGACTCCAAAGCTGGATACAGTACTCCAGGTGAGGTCTTACCAGAGCAGAGGGGCAGAATCTCTCAATCTGCTGGCCACGCTTCATTTGATGCAGCCCAGGATGCAGTTGGCTTTCTGGATTGCACATGACCATTGGTGCCTCATGTCCAGCTTTTCATCCACAAGGACCTCCAAGGCCTTTTCCTCAGGGCTGCTTTCCAGCACACCATCTCCTAACCTGTATGGATAATGGGGATTGTCCCAACCCAGGAGCAGGACCCTGCACTTGGCTTTGTTGAACCTCATGAGGTTAATGTGGGCCCACTTCTCCTGCCTGTCTAGGTCCCTCTAGATGGCATCCCATCCCTCTGGCACATTATCCTCATCACTTAGCTTGGTGTCATCATCAGCTTGGTGTCAACATCAAGGAGCACAACTGAAGTTGCATCTTGTTTTTGCTTTGTCCACTATAGAGAATGAGGCATCTTTCAGTTCTAACTTGTTTAAGCCCAAGTAACAGGGAAACAGGGGCTTTGTGGAATAAAAATATACTTTGTGCTGACTTAAAATCCACATGCTTCCAGTTGCACTCTCCTCTGAATGAGCACATAACTCCCACTCCCCACTTTACCATTCAAACTGCACTTTCACATGTTTGGGTAAAAATTATATCCTCGAGGTCATGGGATTCCAACTGTGTTGGACTGGGAAGTAAATGTGATGGGAATTTCGCAGGGTGCTCAGTCACAGCCCTTCTCAAGGAGGGCAGGGGAAGCCTGCTTCAGTGTTCATCAGCCCTTAACATGTCATGTTAAAACTTGATGTTGTTCACGACATTATTGATGCCTAAGAAGAACCAACAGCCTCTTTCATTAATTAGCATCACTAAGAGGAAGCTGGCATTGCTTTATTTAGTTTTTAAAAGTGTTGGTGTTCTCAGTCACCTTTTCTGGGTTACCCTTGTTGCTTGTGGAGCAGTGTAGGGTGGGAGAATGAGGTGCTCTGCTGATAATTTTGAGAAAGTTTCCCTGCCTTGGTTTTCCCATTATTGAAACTGGGCAATTAGGTTCTGAGTGTGTCTTCAGTCTTTTACAAAGCTGGTTATTTTTTCTGGCTTTTAATTCAAGCAGTCAGATGTGACCAACAGTAACAATTAGTGACTCATTTAGTAATAGAACTGGAAACCTCTCTTAGAATTATTTTGCTCATAAAAATGATTGTCTCTAAAAATTAAATATTCTACAGTGCATTGTAACACAGCATTCTTTTCACAAACAAGTCGTGATTTAGAGAATAATCTTTTATTAATGTTTTAATCTAATTTTTGTTCTTCATTCATATTAATGCATGTCATTATAATGCCTTTATAAGTACTCTGAGAATATCAAATAAGACACTTTAAAATAACTTCAGGAAATAAATTATGGTCTGTTTAAGAACAATATGCAGACGTGCCTGAGTATATACAATGGTGGTGTTGCATATATTCTTCCCTTAGTGGTGCTAAAGAACCTTCCTTAACCCAGGAGTCATAATTTATTTTTAACGTGGGAAGGGACACCAGACCTTGTGGGATGAAAACACATCTGTGATAAAGATAATAAAGATAATCAGACAGCCAAACAGAGAAGGAAGATAGAAGCAGCCAGCAGAGAAAGCTGTGTTTTGGAAGTCAAACTCTACAGGACTAAAGCGATAATTACTAAAATTCGGGGTGAGTTAGATCTTTAAAGGATGTTAAAGCAAATAGCAAAAGGTTCTTTGGTCATAAATAAAAGAGAGAAGTGATCTTCTGTGAAGTAAGAGCAGGATAGCCATCAGAGATAATCCAGCTATGGCTGTCTAACTACATTAATAGTTCATCTTGGTTTTCAGTAAATGCAGTGATGTTGATATTATTAAGAAATCTTTTTAAGTCTTGTATGTGATGTTTATTTGCAATGTATTGTCCAACTCTTGTCACCTGTGGTTAGGAAAGATGTATTCAGACTGGAGCACTGTAGAGAATAGCTAGGTCAGGGAAGAGATTGAAGATCTAACTTGTTTACAAAGAGTAAAATGCAGGCTGAAAGGGGATATTATTATTGTCTAGAGACTCCTTTCAGATGGTAAATAGCGCTGAAGGAGAAGACTGCTTCCACTAAGTGATGTCACGATCACACAAACAGATTTGTACAAACTTGCTAGAACTTCCGGACTCTAGAAAGCAGGTTGCTTGTCGTTGAAGCAATAAGCAGAAGCAGCAAGAAACAGAAAAACCTAAATTGTTTTTAAGATAGAGCTCAACAGGTCAATGGAAGGATTATGTGGTACGGTTCCTGGTGATAACACAGGCTTGGTACTGATAACACAAAAAATGTCTCCCACTCCATGGTCATACACAAAAAGTCATCAGGTGTTAATCTCACCTCTTCCTTTCCTCTTTCTGCACCTAAAATAGAATGGATTTAAATAGGTGTTGTCCCATCGCAGCCTCTGTAAGTACCATTGAGCCCCAACTAGGTAGGAACAGGAATAGGCAAACACAGGATTTTTTTTCTTAGCATGGAATCTGTCAGGTGAAGACAGCCTCCTCTTCCCTTATTGAATGAAGAAAAGCAAAATACTATTGGTGTTGGGATTTCATGGAAAATATGTGCTTGCAAAACTGGGAAGTGTTCTGTGTGTTCAGGTCGTGTAGTTTGAACTAGTGTCAGTAATACGAATTAGAACAGCTTAAGAAGTGGTCAGAAGCTCTTCTACCTGGTTTTCATAAAATGCTGCTATGATTTTATTTATTCATTGAGTGACTTCATTACAGATTTACCTTCCCCCACTTCTTTTTGTGTGTCTTTATTCATTACAGATACTTACTTAATTAGGGGTGAAAGGGGAGTAACACAACTAGAGAGAATATCTAAAAAACCCTAATGTGTGTCAAAGCATGCCCGGAGTACTTATGGACATAGTGGTGTTCTTATAAATTCCAGAAATAAGGCATGAAGAGTTTGAAAACATGCCACCACCAAGACTACTAGGGAAAGCAGGCCTATTTTCTTCCATGACTGAATGCTGCAGGACCAGGAGCTAAGCTGTATCACCCACCTTTGAATAGGATTTTTCTCAACTGAGCTTCCTCCATTGCCCAGCAGCTGCTTCATTTCACTGCAGTGGTGGCCAAACCACTTTCTGTAGGCAACATGTGACTTGCTAGTGAAGTTTCACAGTGTGTTTTGGGTAACGATGGGAGATACAGAGGTAACCCCACATATCAGAAGGTACAAGCCATTTCTTCAGGTCACTGAGGTCCCACAGCATAAGTAAATGAGTGTTGTCTTTACTGTTTTGTCCACTAGGTGATGACAACTCTGGAAGGAAGGTGATTACCTTCAGTTGCTGCCGTATGCCCCCTTCCCATCAGCTCAATCACACCAGGTTGCTGGAGTAAGTTTCTCTCAGTGTCCTCTATGGACTACTTTACATTTTATCTGTGATCTTCTGCTGGCTTGTTTCCAGGTGAATGAGCTTTCAGAGAGGAGAAGCAGGGGACAGAGAGTGAAATGAAAAAAGCAGACAAGACCTGCTAGTATTAATATTAAGTGAATGAGATGTTAATGAAATCGCCAGTTACTTCACCTGGAATCTTGACTACATGAAGCAATTTACTGTGTACTGAAATTAACTTCTTGTCTTGATTTTATTTAAAATTGAGTATTTAAAAAATTAAATTTATTATGAGGAGCACTGAAAGAGAAATTCTAATATTTTAGTGGCCTCTACATATGTTCTCATGAATAGGAGCGTGTGCCTTAGTTTGCTATACTTTATCTCCTAAATCACTCAGCAAGAGCACTGCTCAGTTATTTACCTCTTAGTGGTTTTCCACTTTTTATAAAAAATATTTGTATTGCATACAGTATATTATGCTTAACGTTTTCATAGGTATGTCACTTTCAATATGTAAAATCACAACATTCCTCCATACAAACTTGCTGCAGCAAGGTGCCAGGATGTGTTTCTGCCTTATAGTTTGTCACTACGAGGCAGCCTATTCTGCCATGAGAGTCCTGTCTTTATTAAACATTTTAAGCCTATTTGGAGTTCTTGTACAGCCTCCATTGCCAAAACATTTGAGCACCCTTCATCCCTCAGTACCTACCACCTTTGGAAAGGACAAAAGTACCATTACCTCAACTTTTCAGAAACAGGGATTAGAAGGTAGGTTATTTAAGAGGCATTTTTGAAACCGTGTTGCTTCAAGACCCATCTCTTAGCAGCTGGGATATTTCCACAGCCTTAAGCCAAAGCTTCCTGTGTACCATAGAGTTAGCACCTGAGAGGAAGAGCCTCACCGGTCACTCCTCACCATGCACAGATTAATAGGAGATGCCAAAGAAAAGACAGCGGCAAACTGTGGTGCTACCAGATGTGATAAACCATCCTCAGTGCTGTGAGGAGGCACCTTGATGAAACTATGATTTCCAGCCCTCACATTCCTATGGACTTGAACATTTACCTGTTTTCCTGTATCTGAGCCCACATCAAATTCACTTGTAAAGGCTGTGAGAAGAGAGAACTGAAGGCAGGTGCCTGAGTGTGAAACTAGCAGTGTAGCTATCTGCTTGTGAGTAGCTAGACCCAGATGTTGAGTATTGAGGGGAAAAAAAAAATACAGAGCAGGCTGAGATGGTAGGTGTTTTATGATGAAATCACTTAATTGATTTGGCAATGGTTTTCTAGCGTCCCTACAATTCTGTTACAGCCTTGGAATGGGTATGTGACTGTACAAAAACACTGGTTATTTTATGCCTACAAAATTCTCTCAATTATTTTTAGAAGTACATGCTTTCCTGTATGCAGCATGCCAAGGCATTTACATGCTGTAAAATAAAACATGAGGCACTCTGCATGTAAGAGTATCTGTTTGGATGTATTTTTTCAAACTCTAAAAAAAAAAAAAAGTCTTGAATAGCTGTTACTACTACTTGTTCCATTAAAATAAATTTAATAGTTAAGTCCCGGATCAAAACAGCACTGTAGTAGTTGCACTGGCTGTCCTTGTCCCACACTATTCACAGTCTTAAGATTTACAGTGTGCTGAGGGAATAAGCAGATAAATGAGACTGTGGATGTAGAGTGTACCAGTGAAGTTATGTGCTTTTCCACGCAAAGGTAGATAGTCAAAATGGCCTTGATACTTGCAGATAGCCACAGCCTCATAAATGGCACGTGGAGCTATTTTATTGAATGAAAATCACATACATACAATTAAGAGCAATAGCTGGGATTCTGTCGCAGAATAACAAGATAGCATTGAGAATGACATGAGAAAGTTGAAATCTGACACAGCAAGAGATGAGGCCAGATTGTACTCCTCCATCATTGCTTTATTTGAATCATTGAGCTGTGTAATAGGCCCTACAGTGCTCTCAATTGTAGGAGAAAGGGAAAAGCATCTTAAACTATACCATAAAAGAATGAACGTGCAGAAATCTGCTTATAAAACGTGCCAGAATTATTTCAAGTTGGGATAAGTAGTATAGTTCTTTAAATTAGTTTTAAGGGAAATGATCTATTAACTCAGTCCCCACAATACAAATAAGTGAAAGGCAAATTTATGCAAGAAAACAGTTTACAGTAACAAGTTGTAATTGGGAGTAATTAGAGCTAATGGATTTTTCAAGAATTTAAAAAGTTTTAAATTAGGAAAACCCAAGATTTATTCTTTATTATTTTGAAAAATCTAAATGACATTGCTTGGCTAAAAGGAAGGAATTTATAAAGCCTAGAAGAAAGCAAAATAGAAGTCACTGTCACTTAAAAACATCCTTTAAAAAATTTATTGGAAAAAACAGTCCCATATTGTCTTCATCTGTTAATGATTCATGAGCACCATAGTTTTTGTAACTAAATACATTCTTTCAAATTTCAGGCTTTGCAGTGATGTGGAATTATTGGCAGTACTGTCACTAGAGCAAGATGAAATTGTTGAGATAACTAGAAACGTGAATTTGCAGTCGCTGGCACTCTGTGTAAAAATAGCACCTTTTCTTTCTTAGTTCCTGCTTTAAAACGCTCAGCCTGTAAACTGTCATAAACCCAAAATGTTATCTTTTTCCTCAGGTACTTAAAGTATACTCTGGACCAGTATGTAGAGAATGATTATACCGTTGTCTACTTTCACTATGGACTGAAGAGTCTGAATAAGCCATCTCTGAAATGGTTACAAACAGCCTACAAAGAGTTTGACAGGAAGTATGTCTCCAAACTATTTGGTTTACTCTTCCGGTTATGTAATGCCTGTGAATTCCATGAAGGAAGCGTGTCATTCCTCATCCGCCTGCAGCTAACCAAGTTCATTTTGCCACTGCAGATTCTTGTAATGCTATTGATATTGTTGGCTCTTCTTGTTAAGGGTCTTCTGTGCAGTCCTGGGGAATGGCCTGAGTGGTTATCCGAAAGTACAGAACCCCTTGGGGACAAACCCAAGAGCCATTCCCCTTTCAGTGCGCTATTTAACAAGATTCCCATGACAACTTAGGAGCCATTGTTCTTGATTAACTCAGAGCTTCGTTTGAACCTTTGATCATCGCAAGGCTAGGCTGTATACAAAAAAGGAAAGATTAGTTTTTAACAGTCCATGGGTATCTCACAACCCTTGTGCCTTGGTTGTTATATGTAAAGCCCTGAAGTGCTTCTATGTGCCTGGCCTTTAGAGTAACAGTGGTTATAGTTCATGGCTTCAGGCTTTAGTTGGTTAGGGTGTAGTGGAGGCCAAAGCTCCTAGATAAATAACATTTTAACAGTGTAAACTAAACTTCTGATGTTTATTCTCTGAAAATGCACACTTACCAGTGGAGCTTAAAGTTCCTGGTGAAGTCAGTTAGTCTTGTTTGCAAGTTGATACTTGATCTACTTGTTTGTAAATTGGCCTCAAGAGAACAGCATGACTGAAAGCAAAAATACACACAAATAGCAATTTCCTGATAGTGAGGGTCTATGCGTTTTGGATCATACATGTCTGATTTTTTCCCAGTTTTGGAGCTGGAACAAAAAGGAAATCTTATGAAAGAGATCACAAAAAAAGATTATTGGGTGTTTCTAGACTAGCCTGAGACATAAATCATAGAACCATAGAATCCCCTGAGTTGGAAAGGCCCCATAAGGATTCAACTCCTGGCTCCGTGCAGGGCCAGACTAGTCAGAGCATGGGACTGAGTGCATCGTCCTGACACTTCTTGACCTCAGCCAAACTCGGTGCTGTGACCCCTTCCCTGAGGAGCATGTTCCAATGCCTGACCACACTCTCAGTAAAGAACCTTTTCCTAATATCCAACCTAAACCTTCCCTGTTGCAGCTTCGTACTGTTGCCTCTGGTTCTATCGCTGCTCACCAAAGAGAGATCAGCGCCTGAGCTTTTTCATAGGACTATACACCCTTATTCGAAAGTTTAAGTTGGGATGTTCACAATACCCTTTGGTGGTCTAGTGCCAGAGCTCAAGACTGTTTTGAGTCTCACCCGATATCCTCCTGAAACTCTGAATCCTACTAAGCAATATGATGAGGTTGTGCATAGCAGCCCTCAGAGCTGCAGTGGGAAGCTGTTAATCTAACTGTTTTCATGAGATATGCTGCACTTCACTCACCAACAGGCTGTGAAAGTTTTGGGTTTGTTTTTTGGTTTGGGGGCTTTTTTGCTAGTAGGTTTCTGAATATGGTTAGTACAATGGATCTGCTTTTCCTGGGATTGGGCAAGGGAGAAAAAAGGTTAAGGTTCTCTGAAAATTTTTATTAGATCAGAGATTTGGACTACAAGACTATTTTTGCTGTGTACTGACAATTCCTGAAAATACAGCACTGTATGGAGTTGGAAGTCTACCCTGGCATATTATTTTCCCAAGCTAGATTTACGGTTGCTGTAGGGGAGAGGTAGTATGCGGGCTATATCTTCTTCAGTTTTGTTGCCTTCCGGCATGCATGTGTCTCAAGTGTACAAAGTCAGTGCACGCTGTTGGCCATGAGTCAGCAGTGTGCACTGGTGGCTAAGAGGGCCAATGGGATCCTGGGATGCATCAGGAAGAGTGTGTCCAGCAGATCTAAGGAGGTGATCCTCCCCCTGGTCTCTGCCCTGGTCAGGCCTCACCTGGAGTATTGTGTCCAGTTCTGGACTCCCTGGTATAAAAAAGACAGGGACCTCCTGGAGAGAGTCCAGAGAAGGGCTACAAAGATGATTAAAGGCCTGGAGCATCTCCCCTATGAGGACAGGCTGAGAGAGCTGGGACTGTTCAGTCTAAAGAAAAGAAGACATAGGGGGGACCTAATTAATGTTTATAAATATCTTAGGCATGGGATGCAAGGGGAATTGGTCAGCCCCTTTTCAGTGGTCTGTGGGGACAGGACTAGAGGCAATGGCTGCAAGTTGGAGCACAGGAAGTTCCGCACCAACATGCGGAAGAACTTTTTCCCAGTGAGGGTGACAGAGCCCTGGGACAGGCTGCCCAGCGAGGTGTGGAGTCTCCTTTTCTGGAGATATTCAAGACTCGTCTGGACACCTATCTGTGCAATATGAGCTAGGGAGCTGCTTTGGCAGGGGGGTTGGACCCGATGATCTCTGGAGGTCCCTTCCAACCCCTACAATTCTGTGATTCTGTCACTGTCTTTTGTGCCAGAAACCTGTTTTCTCCATTCCCCCACCCCAACCCAGAAAGCAGGAGAACCAAAGAGGAAGAAAGAAGCCCAAGTAGCTGGGCAAAACCAGGCAACCGTACACCCATCCCTTTATTCACAGATGGGACTTTTTAGCATACTGTCACTGAGAAACTCAAAGCGCTATTCACAGCCCAACACCCATGTTCCACTGCACTAGCCAGAGGGAAAAATGAAAAAGCACCTTTCAGACTTCTTCCTTGTGTGTATTTTGGGGGGGCCAAAGGAAAGAGGGACCAAAGGAGACTACAAGGAATGATAGTAATTAGCTAGCATCATGAAAGCATATGTTCAACGGGAAGAGGTTCAAAAGAATAGATCTTGCTTTGAAAGTCTACAGCAGGTGCTCAGTAAAGTCTTGCGGGCATTTAATTGTAATCTAGGAAACCATGAAATACATGTTTCCACAGGAGCAGTGGCTTATGCCCACTGCTTCAAGGTACAAAACAAGCTTAAAATGGAAAGTTCAGCAAAGTAAGTCAAGTGTTATGCTTGTTAGTTTTTCATGTTAATCTTGTGTTCTTAACCACAGTGGTGCCACTTGCAGAGGGATAGCCGTTTGCTACTGTATGGTAGTGGCGCTGTGAAAACAATGTCTTTTCCATTTAAAGATGTGTAAGCCCCATTAAAACCCCAAAGGAGAAAGTGTTGTAATTGCTGAGTTGATACCTTTTGCCCTCTTACCCTAACCTAATACAAGAAGGTTTTCTTTAAGGAGTTTACAATCACTTTTTTCCATGATCAGTGTTCTTACAATGAATGGTAAACAGTTGGGAGGGGCACTTCCTACTGGGAAGCAAACTTGGCAAAGTAATAGGCAAGAATTCTTTATATAAACCCAGGATATTTCATTATGCATTTCTCAGTTTCATTTTGCAGTAACATAGACTAAAAACAGTCTTTTTTGTGCAACCTGGTTTTCATTTCAGTTTCAGCCTACTAGAAACTATTGTGTATGTATCATGATATGACACTGTAGAATCAAGCAGTGCTATAATGGAGAAGGAGTTTTGTTTCATACAAAGGGGGGCCATCCAGTATAATCCAGCGTGCAGTTAGCTTCGCCTTTACTAATTGCTAGCAAAACAAGACAATAGTAGAGTTAAAAAAAAGAGATGAGGTATAAATTTTACATCTGAAAATGTAGAAATTTCTCCAAGCAGAAAGTAAAGGGAGATTAAGGAAAGTTAATTTTTTGTAGATTCTTTGATTATTTTTTTTTTCCCCGAGTTGCCCAATTTCCTTTCTGTCCCCCGACAGTAAATGTGCGGCATGGCAGACATTGGTTAGGAATCTAATAGTGTTATCTTGGCCTACTATTGTGTTATCAAAACTGACCATTTTTAAAAACTGGGTTTGGTTGTGGGGTTTTTGGTTTTTTTCATTTTACATGCAGTTCCTACTGAATTAGGTCTTTTTAATATATCTGAAAAGAATGCTGAATAATTTTCCTGTAATAATACCTCCCATTCAGTTGTAGCCATTCAGTTCCACAGTCTATGATATTCAAAAGTCTTATAACTATTTCATTTTTTTTCCCCTAGGTATAAGAAAAACCTTAAAGCACTCTATGTTGTACATCCAACCAACTTCATAAAAATCCTGTGGAATATCTTTAAGCCTCTTATAAGGTACTTGGCAGTTTATTCAACACATTTTCCCATTTAGTTTAAGGATGGCTTGTTCTCTAAGTTGCTTTTTAAAAGGCTTGGGGTAAAAATGTGTCAGGTAACTGCACAATAGCCATTTAAACTGTCTTGAACTAATGAGTAAGGTGAACTTAAGCTTGGGTATGAATAATAGGGTAGAGTTCTTCCTAA
Organism: Zapornia atra; assembly: GCA_013400835.1. Taxonomy (NCBI): domain Eukaryota; kingdom Metazoa; phylum Chordata; class Aves; order Gruiformes; family Rallidae; genus Zapornia; species Zapornia atra. Next base: position 97,601 of record VZTU01018537.1, on the reverse strand, counting down.
GAATAGGGAGTCTCAATTCATTGTAGTTTTACTAGTATGTTAAAGTAAATATCATTTTAAAACATAGTTATTCTCTGGACCATGAATGACTTTTTTGTCCTGTTTGACAGCACTTAGCACAATAGAACTGAGTCAACGACTAGAATTACTAGATGGTATGGTAAAGCAGATGACAAATGGTTAACCTTCACTCTGATCCGAGTGCTGAGCTGAACAGGAATGATACTACTTGTGTGTTCAAAGTTAATAGATAAGCCCTGAAGTGCCCAGAAGAATTTTGAGGTACAAGGTATAATGGTGAAGGTAGATGTATTTTACTGATGCATTCTTCTCCTTTGCATGATAAAAATTGGTGCTGTCTAGAAAGAACTGGCAACAAGGGGCAGATATTGCTAAGTGCAAGGGTAATTGGGCTTTCTTAGTTTCTGCTCCTGTATTTCTGTCAAATTGAAAGTAATTCTAACATTTTGCAGATTATATTATAAATGTTCTGAGGGCTGAAGAATGAAAACATCTTATCTTGAGAAACCATAATGAACAAACGAAAAATGTCCGTTACAGTAACTTGTGATTGATTCAGTTTCTGACTGGTAGAAAGCCAATTAATTAGACAGGGGAAGTTTAATTTCTCGATGGATCAGAGCATGTAAGAAACATGTGAAAATAAGAAAGAGTTACATCTAAAAAACATTCCAGAATATGCTGCTCTTAAAACAAGGCTACTGACTAAGGATCTTTGTTTTAACTGGCAGTAAAAAAAAATGCCAGAGATCCAGGACATAGTCCACAGGTGGGAAAAGTATGATAGAATCAAGAGGTTTAGTAGCTGATGGTGCCTCAGGAATGGGGATAGATTTTTGTTGTTGTTTTTGTTCCAGTTTTGATGTAGGATGGGTACAGAGAGCTTTGTAGGTTTAAAAAACCCCAAACAAACACAAAACAAACAAACTCCAACACCGCCAACACCCTCCAACCAACACCCCCCACCCCCGACCCCAAAACCCAAACAATAAAAGCAAAAAACCTCTTGATGGGCAGTACAGCACTTGAGTGAAACCAGCTTCTTTCCCAGAGGCAGCTGAGAGCTCCCTGGGAATAGCTCCAGTGTAGCGGTTTTGGGACACCAAAGATGGTTTTCAGTCTGTGCACGTTAATGTGGGCAATGGAGCCACAGCTGGACAACATCCATGCTGTCTGACTTTGGAGTAATAATTGGCTGCTAATTCTTACTAAAGAAATGTTTACAGGTACCTGTTCCAAATACATACTTTCCCTGGGTCTTACTGTGTAAATAAGATGAATACTATTTTTTCTTGGAACAGTTTCATACACTAGCAATTAAATCTTTGTTTACTTTGGCTGTGGAAATGGGTGATCCTGATAAGCTTAAACATTCATCTCTAGCATGGAAAATTCAAACCAGGACTTTTCATCTTAGTGGCATCATCATCATCTTGACCTTCTGAACAGCCTGGTGTCATCAAGGTTGACTCTTCCTGTTTGTACTTGACTTTTACCACCGTGTACCTAGATACTTGTTTTGAGTCTAATTTAGTAACACTCTGTGTTGTTAAAATGTGACCAACAGAAACAAAGATATTGTACACTTCCACAGAAAAAAAAAAGTAAATTGAAAGTATGAGTAAACTCTGAAAAGGTCCATATGTCAGAAGGCAGGAATTAGCCTGCCTAATTTTCAAGCTCTGAAAGTCAGTTGATCTTCTTTCCAGTCCCAAAAGAGATGAGCAAGAAGGTAGTTAAGTCAAATGTATTTTTCCCAAACTGCAAAAAAACACCTGTAAGAGCAGCACATTTCTATGTGTGAGCTACCAGAAGCCACCCACCTGTTATCAAATTAATACACAGTGATATGCCATTTCTAAGGAACAGCAATAATTCCTAATTGCCCACGATTTAGTTACAAATTATGTGTTCTGTGACATGTCCTGTATTACCAGCGTGGTGAGTTACAGAGAATTCTACGCTAGTCCGTGACTTAGGGAAGACATTGAAATCACAGGCTCTTTTGGATAAAGACACACTGAAGAGCCCTGAAATTGTACATGCACAGACTGATATCCATCAGTGTCCCAAAATTGCTTATCTGTTACGAAAATTTAGCTCATTCCTATTTAATAGGCTTCTCAAATGCTAAGTGACTTATATTTGTACCATCTCCCACTAGAGGGAGTGTGTGTAGTGTATTTGACAATCCAGGGACAAATTCATTAATGTGAGAGATTTTTTTCTCCACTTTTACTATCCAAGTAAGTTGCAGCAAAGTACACTCTTAACATAAACACCTATTATTTTGCTTGGCACTTCATTAGAGGACAGATAGCTTTGTGTTGTGGAAAAATCTGAGATTATTTCATACTGTGTGTATAAATGTGTCACCAAACCTTGTTTGAACACCTCAGCCTGTGAGTAGTGTATCCTGGTTGAAACTCAAGACCTAACTAGTGATACTTGCTGCTCCAAATTTGGAAATCTGTTCTGTGCAACTTGGAGAAAAACCTTATTATTCATGATGTTTTCTAGAAGCTCTCCATCCCTCTTCAAAACAGATAAAGCTGATGGCCCAACCCTTCAAGGGTACATGTCATCCACGCTTTGAAAATCTTGCCTGTCACTTGCTGCTGTATAGCTTTGTGTCTACAGGCCCGTTATTTTGTCTTGTGGCAGGGAGGAATAGCTAACTAACACAAACATGTTGTTCTGTTGGCCATGTAACATTTTCTCCAAAGTTAACAGTTCTTCCAGTGAGCTTTCTAATGCTGTATGAAAGCTGTTTTTCAGGGGCTTTTAAAGCAGTGTGTTCCATATCTATGCAAATCACAAAACATTCAGATGGAAGTCAGTTATTTTTATTCAAATCAGACTCTCGGGCATGCACTGTATATGTTTGATCATATGAAATGAAATACATCTTATGTCTCCTGCTGCTTCAATTACAGTCTAATTCTGAGTTGCATCAGCACTTACATTTTTGTAATAGAAACTAAACCCTTCGTAAATGTTCCTCCCATGCTGATTTTTATACATCTTTGATTTTTTTACATTTTTTTTTTTTAAGCCATAAGTTTGGAAAAAAAATCACCTACTTGAACTATTTAAGTGACCTGAGAGAGCATCTCAAATATGACCAGCTAAATATCCCTCAAGAAGTCATCCGGTACGTGGCAAGTTGAAAATATGTCGTCTTACCTTTTCTTGGGTAGTGTTGCATCCTGATCACTGTATTCCAAGCAGAATCTAATCCTATTTATTCAGTGATTAAAAGTCTAATTTACCTATTTGTGCTTGGCTGGATTTAATTCTGAAAGCTGCGTCGCCATTGAAGACGTGCTTAAGTGTGTCAGGTGTTTAGGGAAGAGCATGCTATACAGTTTCCTACAGATTTTGGAGCATCTCCATCTCATTCGTGGAGTGTTTTCTTAGCGTAATTGCAGCTTCTGTGTGAATGTTAACAAAACCAATCCATATGTCATTGCTGCATATGAGTATCAGGTAATGTTCATGGGCAAAAATGTAATCCTGACCTCGCAGCTTGCATATGGTAGCAGATAAAGTGACTTCCTTTTGCTGAGAGCACTCGCCGTCAGCGGTGTTGATTGATTGGAAGCTTTATGGATACATCTATTGTTAGCGGATCCATTACTTCTATATCGTGCGTTTTATGTGTGTTAGGGAGGAGTGTTGGAGAGGGGGGTGGGTGAGGAAAGGAGAAAGAAATGCATAGGGCTGGAATTGTCAAGTGCCAGTATTAGTATCAATAACAGTCTTTTCGACACAGCACTTTACATGGAAATGCTTTGATGTACTGACAGGAAGTGATTTTATGTCACTGCTGAATGAAAGTAACTGGAAGCTTTGATTATGACTGTTATTGATGCCTGGCGGGTTTTTACACACCTTTTGTGTAAATATGGAATAACAGAAAATACCTTACAGCTCTAAGGTTATAAATTGGATTGTATGGTTGCCAAAGAAAGGGGAGTTGTATTTTGAGTAGCAAATAGCTTTGAATTTTGCTGTTAAATTATAGTGTGTTCCTATTTTTTGGACACATTTATTACTCCATTGGCTGAAGCAAAAGAGCTCTTCTGTGTCTTGCTTAAGTATTCTACCACAAATACTACTTAAAGATTTCCCTAATGCTTAAATTAAACACAAGTTCTGTAAGACCAGCAGCATATAAGCTATTGTCAGGAAATCAGCATCACGAGCGATACTGGTAGCTGTATGTATAATTTGTCAGCCGTGGTGCAGAGAAACTCAGTGACTTCTTGACTTTTGCAGACACGATGAAAATCTTCGACGGAAACAGAAGGGAAAACTGCCACCTGTGGTTAAGGTCCCTCCACCACGGCCACCTCTGCCTACCCAGCAATTTGGAGTCAGCCTGCAATAGTAAGCTGTGAGCTTTCTAAAATATGAGCTTTCTGTACCCTGCAGCCTTCGTTAATGTGCAGATTCACCAGCCAGAACATCTGCAAATATTTTGTTTAATGCATGTTTAGTTTCTTGTTCTCGTTGAAAATCATGGAACTATGAGGCTAGACAACAATGGGTGTCACGAATTCGGGATAAGCATCAGTCCCTGTGATCTGCCTGGTCTTCATGCTTAAAATATCTTAGTGGTAGTTGGTGCCAGCACGGCTATGCAACTTTTATCCCAGTGGATAAAAATTTGCCCACATATGACAGCCCTGAGCAAATCTGTTGCTGGTGGATGCTGATAGTTTTGGAAGCTGATAGTTTGCTGATAATTTGGAGATATTTAGATGGTGGATAGCAAAGCCAAAGCAAATCTTCAGGCTCCAAAATGGCTGCACAAAGCTAAAATGGATGCTTGGGCCTTTATATATTGTTGTTCTGTTGCTCACGTATTGTTCTGATCAGAATTTTATGAAATGAATGAAATCACCCCCTTCCATAAATGCCCTGACAGCTGCTTACATACATTACCGCACTGTATGGGGTATAAACAGTTATTTACTTCACACAAGGAATGGGGTAGCAATAGTACTTGCAAGATTCATTTTTGGTTAAAGAACAACAAAAAAACCCACAAAACCTTCCAACTTCCTACTCACAGTCACTTCTGTCATCTTTCTATGGCATCCTTCTCAAAAACAGCTGAAGAAAATTGTTCGTGTTCAGCAAAGGCAATTTAGGTGTTCTGATACATGGACATTTGTCCAATAGCCTCCCACCCTCAGTCTACTTCTCTGGTTCTAATCATTCAGCTGTAAATGAGATATAAAATATAATTTTCCCCTGGTTAAATGTTAAGCATTAGTCCTCTCTGGAAGGCCTGAAATTAACACAATCAATATCTATTGTGTAAGAGCTACTATGACATTAACTTTTATGATACCTCTTTAGAGTTCAGCCTAACACTTGAAACATGGCTAACTCACTTCCCTAATTCAGAGAATATCTTGTAGGTGGGCTCCACTGGACCATTAAGAAGGACAATGTTTTATGCAGCCACTTCAGTAATAAAGCCTGGACTGTTTGCAGGCATCAGGACACGCTCTGTCACTTGCCTCCAGCCCAGCCTGGCTGCTCAAGCATCTCTGTCAAACTTCTTGCAGTTTTATGTGATCAGACAGCATGTTGTGTGCCACTCTTACCATCAGCTGGTCATATTTGGTCTGTGGGGACAGGACAAGAGGCAATGGCTGCAAGTTGGAGCACAGGAAGTTCCGCACCAACATGCGGAAGAACTTTTTCACAGTGAGGGTGACAGAGCCCTGGGACAGGCTGCCCAGGGGGGTGGTGGAGTCTCCTTCTCTGGAGATATTCAAGACCCGTCTGGACGCCTATCTGTGCAATATGAGCTAGGGAGCTGCTTTGGCAGGGGGGGTTGGACCCGATGATCTCTGGAGGGCCCTTCCAGCCCCTACGATTCTGTGACTCTGTGATTTTTGTTTCTCTGTGCCTGAACAGCAAATAGTGTCTTTTGCTGGGCTACACGTGGTGAGGGTGTGGTGGCCACTCTTCCTGGTTCTGCCAATTCCCAGCTGTGTTTCTGCCAGGAAACCACATCCTTGCTGCATGCCTTTGCTTTCCCATGTATAAAAAGGGTAAGTACTTATTAAGAACTTTTCTGTGGAAGATCTGTGGAAGGAGAAACACCAAGCAAGGCATTATTATCATTTTTGACCCAGAGATTTCAACACTGGCAACGAAGACATGCACACAACTGCTGAGTTGTGATCTCATTGGCATCACAGAGGCATGCTGGCATGTCTCCTATGACTGGAATGTTGGAATGGAAGGATACAGGCTCTTTAGGAAGGACAGGCAGGGGAGGTTGAGGAAGGGGTGTCACTGCCTCTGTTAATGACCATCTGGAGGGCATGGTGCTCCTCATGGGGATGGATGAGGAGCTGATCAAGAGCTTATGGGTCAGGATTAAAAGGAGGGTAGGGACAACTGAAACTATGTCTGCTACAGGCTACCTGACCAGGGAAGACCTAATGGATGAGGTCTTCTATGAATGATAGGAGCAGCCTCACATTTGCAAGTCTTGGTCCTCATGAGGAACTTAAGCCACCCCAATATCTGTTGGAGGGACAACACAGCAGGGCACAAGCAGGCCAGGAGGTTCATGGAATGCATTGATGATAACTTCCTTCTGCAAGTGAGAGAGGAGCCAACAAGGAGAGGTGCCATGCTAGACCTTGCTCCCACTAAAGAGGAGAGTCTGGTGGGGGCCATGAAGCTCAAGGGCAGCTTTCTCTGCAGGGACCATGAAAAGGTGGAGCTCAAGATCCTCAGGGCAGCAAGGAGGGCACACAGTAAATTCTCTACCTTGGACTTTTGGAGAGCAGTCTTCAGCCTCAAGGGATCTGCTTGGTACAGCACCATGGGACAAAGCCCAACAAGGAAGAGGGGCCCAAGAAAGCCTGTTACTATTAAAGGATCAGTTCCTCCAAGCTCAGTAGCAATGCTTGCCAACAAAGAGGAAGTCAGGCAGAAGCATCAGGAGTTCTTCATGGATGAACAAGTAGGTCCTGGGCAAACTCAAACAAAAAAAGGAAGCCTACAGAGTGTGGAAGCAAGGGCAGGCAGCCTGGGAGGAATACAGAGAAACTGTCTGAGGAGCCAGGGATGAGGTGAGAAAAGCTAAAGCCCTGACAGAATTACATCTGGCCAGGGACATCAAGGGCAATAACAAAAGCTTCTATAGGTATGTCAGTGATAAAAGGAAGACAAGGAAAAACGTGGTCTCTCTTGAATGAAATGGGAGACCTTGTTACCTGTGATGTGGAGAAGGCTGAGGTACTCAGTGAATTTTTTTGCCTCAGTCTTCACCAGCAAATGCTCTAGCCACACTTCCCAAGAAGGCAAAGACAGGCACTGGGAGAATGAATTAACTGCTGACTGCATGAAGAGATCAGGTTTGAGGCCATCTAAGAATCCTGGAGCTGCTCAAGTCCATGGGACGTGTGTGATTCCTTGCTTCGAGAAAAGAAAGGGTGAGGCCCCTAGGCCTGAGGTTTCCTCAGATTCAGTACTTCTGGGATGACCATTTTTATTCAGGTAGTAAAAGGTTGGTGAATGGGATGTATCCAAAGCCCTCATAGGTGGCCTAGTTTTGAGAAGATATTCGATAATGGTATCCCAATTACTCCTGGCTATGGAAGGTGTTAAAGCTGTACTGTTTGAATAGACTCGATGGTGCAACCATGTTTTATGGTTGGACTCGATGATCTCAAAGGTCTTTTACAACCTAGTGATTCTGTGAATGTGCCTCCCTAAAAGCAGTGGGCAGTGCTGTCACTGGTAACACTTCCTCATTTATCTTTTTTCCTCAATTTATATTTGTTAACGCATTTTCTTTCCAGAGCTGTAATTAAAAATCAGAAGAGCAAAAATCAACTAAACATTGGTTCAAAATGTCACTGTTGTCCAGCAGGTGGAGGTGGGGGAGGGGAACAAACATTTTATTTAGGCAGCAAAATGAAGCTGAAAGAAGTTTCCTTCTAGACACTGATAAATGACTGTCTGGGACCAGTGCCTCATCGTGGAGGAATCTGTTAACTCACAAAGACATTTTTAACCTTGTAGAGTCAGGTTTTCAAAATGACATAAGGCAACTGGGCATTTAAAAAAACCAAGGAAGGTCTGAGAGACCTGAGAGTATAATTTCTTGAAATGTAATCTATACTGAACTGGGTTTAATTTGTGAGTGAGCTGAAGGGTTTATTATCAGGGTAGTTCAAAACTTCTATTTCTTTTCATGAGTTGGAAGGGACCCATACTTATTTCCCCCCTTCCTCTCAAGTTCCAATATCTGAATTTAAATTGTCTGCATTCAATCTCTTTCACCCCTTAGTGTCACCCTAAACTCTTTGTGGGGAGGAAAAAACCAAACACACACTGAGCTTACTTCTTATTAAGATTCCTTCCAGTTTTATTTACATTAACTTGACTGTGATTTAAGCATGATAGGCACGTAGGTGAAGTGGAAAACCTTCTTCATTGTGAGCTTCCATGAGGACTCATGTTGGTCTTTACAGGTAGAACTTAAATCTCATACCAAGTTGTCCTGACGTTTTCACTGAAATGGCACTAGTTCAAGCAATAGTAAATGACCTCAGTAAAGGCAGCTAAATCCTTTGAAGCTGACTTATAGGGATATCTTTAGGATAAGATGTGGGGAATGAAAAAGAACTGGGCATCTCCCTATTAATTATGTGCTTACATGCACAGAGCAGATTTGCCCAGCTTACTGACTGACTGTCTTCCTGTAGCATTTCTGGCCCACAGCCTAGATTGCCTGGTTGCCAAATTGCACCATTAAAGGTTTGAACTCACATTAAAAACGATGCGATCTTCTTGAAAATAAAAAATAACACAGCTGGATTTAATGTTCATCTTATGGGAATAGCAGACAGAACAGATCTGAAGAGGTTTTGTCCACACCTGATTTTTCAGTTGTAACTTAATGGGAATGCATGCTCGAATCTGACAGGTATTTAAGAATGTGTAGCACAGCGTGGGTGGGATAGTTTGCATGTTTAGTGTTTATTATGTCCTTCTCTAACTTGCTAATTCAACTTCTTGGTGCAGATAAAGTGAGAAGAATAACAAGAAGTGCAATGAGCTGTTTTAAATGCTTATCCAAGTGTCTCCAAGAGAGGGCAATGGCAGGTGTTAGTGGGGAGCGGGGTTGTTAGAACAGGGCAAGTGCACAGCGATACATCCTCAGGTGTAATGTCCCAGCTCGTAGTGATCAGAGACTGACAGAGGAGAGTAATACCCTGGAAATGACTTTCTGTTACTCACCAGTAGCCATCGCTTTTATTCCAAAGAACGTTGGTGCATTGTGTTATAGAATCATAGAATGGTCTGGGTTGGAAGGGACCCCAAGGTTCATAGAGCTCCA
>VZTU01018537.1:0-87666 GCA_013400835.1 Zapornia atra | reverse complement strand
GTGTTGAACCTCATTAGTTTCCCCAGGGCCCATCTTTCCAGCCTGTGTTGATAGAGTGAGCCTGTATTCCTGTTCATCCGGCGATGCTACCTTCGCACACAAAATGTAGAGCAGCGGGAATTAGCTATTCAGCCCATATCCTCTCTAGTTTGTGCTGCATGTCAGTGTGAAAACCAGGATTTTTCTTCTAAAAGTAAAGATGTTACAGTTAAAAAGGCAAGGAAAAATTGGGGGGACCTTCTGCTTATGTTGATCAGATAAATACAGTTAAAAGGCACAAATGAAGCTTCCTAAATTTGCATGATTTAAAGGAATTAATAATGGACTAAATGGGCCAACTGGCATTGTTATCATCCGCTGTGTGTTCAACAAGCTTCTATAAACCCCTGTTGCTGCACCTGATTGCCTCTGCAATCAAGGAAGGCTACAGCACAGACCCAGCACAGAGCACAGGGTTGACCTTGACTAGCTATTGACATTGTTCTGATTTCTGTCATTGGTTTGAAAAACTAAAATTAAATATCTTTTGTGGGAAGACAGGAAATGTTTTGGTTTTCCATCCATCATCATGGATGGGAGAGAGGGCAGAGAAAAATGCACAAAATTGCCACAACTGTGCAGCTTTTGTTTGTTGAATTGTTATCATAAACATTTCAGGTTGCTTTCCTTTTGGTCATAATCTTTCTTCTTACACATGCTGTGCATGCGTGACCAGGGAGGAAGAATGCATTCTAAACCAAATCTCAGCATGTCTCAGCAGGGAAAAAATGAAAAGGAGAGGAAAAACAGAGAGAGAGAAAGATTATCAGCCCAGAATACTTAATGACACTTCAGAACAATGTGTAAAGGCCTTTCATGATAACTGTCCACTGTCTAGAAATGAGTCATCGGATATATAATGTGTTGCAGTAAGTAATCATATATCCTATATAGTGAGGGGTACGCGTTCTCCCTTGCTAGTGTGTTTACCAGAATAGATCCTTCTTGAATCTGACATCTTGCTGTAATAAGATTCAGATCTGTGAATCAGTTACAGAACTGAAATGCTCTGTTGTGCCCGTCGCTTAGGTAGAAAGCATAAGAGATCTCTCATTTCAGGTTGCTTTCAGTAGTGCCTGATCTCCAGTGTCAGTTTGCATTGGCCATCGTAAAGCGCAGCTGCTCATCACACCATCCTGAGCAAGGCAAGAAAAATGCAGATTACTTGACATGATCCACAAAGAGAGGATAGAGGTGTAATTTCATTGACCTCTGAGCTGGTCTGATTTCCATTAGCTGAGGTAATGTCCCTATTATTTTCTGTCACCTTAGGCCCAGTACACTGAACATTATGTCCCACGTTGTGAAATGCTATGAAAATATCCATCCAAGCTTTCCCCAGTGTTGGAAAAACAGAAAAAAACCCTTTGCATGTGACTTTCAGTGAATATCTTTTTCTATTTTAAAATACCATTTATCTTAAGGACCTCTTATATCGTATTGAGCATGAAACCTTTCCTTCAAAGGAAACAGGAACCTGGTAGAAAATGGTAGATGTGCAGAAGCTGTATCTTTTTTTTTTTCCTAGAAGAAGAAAAATGATGTGTAGGTTTTATTATTACAAATTATAGCCCAGTTATTTGTCTCACCTCTCTGACAGATAAACTAGTGCTCAGCAGGAGCAAGTGCTGTAAATAATCAGTTTGCTATTTATACACTGAAATGGGAAACACATTTATGGGTAACAATAATAATTAGAAAACATTTATAAAAAGCTGCTGGGTTGCTATTTGGTGCCTCTGGAGTGAGCAGCTGTAAGAAAGCAAAAACAATCAGTGCAACTTCAGAGAGACTGAGAATGGGTTCCATGAGCTTAAATTGTCAATAATAAAGATGTAACAGCTTCCAAGCAAATTAAAGTCTTGATGATGTTCTCATTTAAGTGAATTAGGCTTTCGACTAATTTTAATAAAAGTTGCCCTAAATGTTTAGGGTACTGATCTGAATACATGAAACAAAATTACATGACACACAAAGATTGTATTTTAACTCCCCTATTAAAAAAGCTAAAATAAATGTTGGTGTTTTTTTCCCTTACCTTGAATTGCTGCAGGCTTCTCCTCACTGCTGTCCTGAACACTGACCTTGGTATTGACCTCATCTCCCATCCCCTTTTCTTGATTAGTTCCTTACCATGGGATATCATTTCACTGGGGATTTTAACTTTGCATGCTGTGCAAAGCACCCCTAGAACTTATTGCTTCCTGTGGTCTATTAGCAAGGCAAATTTATTAACAGGGCTGCAGAGTTGCTGCCTGGTTTGCTCTGTGTTCTTGCAGAGGGGTTGTTATACAACACTGATCTGCTGCAAGAGAAAATAATTCAGAGAGAGAAGCTGCCTTGCAGAGCAGGGGGCTCATGTGTTCTGTGTTTGCTTGGCTCTTCCCTTTGCTGTTTACATTTGCAGGGGCTGGTATGAGAGCTCACAGTACTGAAGCAAAGTTATGTGTTAATTTTTCCTCTCCATGGTCTAGGTGGAAGGCAGGGGGTCTCAAAGCTGGTCTGAGAGCACTGCACACCCCTTGCACAGTGTAACACTACCACTGACCTTCCACTCTGCAGTGTCACCAGCGTGCATGAAGCTACTGTTGACATTGTTGAAGCTGGAAGGAGCAGGAGAGCCTAGAAATGACAGGATGCATATCCTGAAAGGGCTGAGAGGATTTTGCTGCAACAAGAGATACTTTACGGAGGTACCTGATTGCCCATGTGAGTAAGAAGAGGGTGCTGCTCTGAGGACTAGGTCATAAGCTTGGTCCTGGGAGCATTTCAAGCCATGGCCTTCTCTAGTCAGTGAGTTTTTTTCATGAAGCACTTACGGCCTCTGGTTTAGCTCTTGTAAGATGTCGGTGAGAATGGGGAAGATTGAGGTTGGACTCAGTCTTACAAGTCAGGTCATAAATTTTTCTTCTGGCCATTATTGTATTGTTATGATACTACAGAGAATGATTACTCCAGCAAGTCCAGCACTGTTTCATATTGAAATTAATGGTGCCTTGCCAGTGTGTAAGGACAAGAAGTTGTATCATTTCACCTAAAGATCGTACGTGCAAGCAGCAGCAAATGCTGAGAATTACTAATGTACAAAAGGGCATCCTTTAGGATTAACTGAATTAAACTCATTCCTTGCTGTTAGTCTTTTTCTTCCTGCAACACATTGCATACATTGTAGAATCTATCTGATCAAATGTCTAAAATTATAATGTTATGGCCATGATTTTGTGAAACTTTGGCTGTATTTTTATTTAAAATATACCTGCTTCCATCAAGGAAAATGACCCTTTCCTAAACAGTTCCTGTTAGATATAGATACAGCAGCATCCACAAGGCAGCATCGACCCACACATCGAGCGGTATTGAATTTTAGACACTTTAGATTCTGGTATGGATACTTGGTTGAAAACAACCAGGAAGAATTTGTTCAATGGATTGATTTTTAGTTAGGTTCACAGAAGAGCTATGGGCTTATGTCAACTAAATTTGACAGAGGAGTGGAGTTCTCAAATACTACAAGCTTTTAAAAATCATTGGCTGGAAAGAGAGAAACTATATCAGTAATTCAGTTTTCTGTTGTGTTTGGTCTGCTGGTGCACCAGTTAATGTTGAGATGGTGATTAATTATGAGCTACTCCTTACCTTACAAGGGAGTGTGAGATAGAGGTGAAGGAGGAAATGAAAATGCTCTGAAAGGGAAGTGGGAAGCAAGGTTATAGATAACAAGGAGATGATCTCGGATTGCTGTGATGAGGACAGAGGTAAGACATTGAATACGAATTCATAGCAGATCAACTTTCCTCTGCAGCTGAGGGAACAACTTACTTCCTTTCAAACAGCAGATTGGTCTAGGTATTTGAAATAGTAGAATGAGCTCTGGGAGCTGGATTAACAACCACCTAACAAGTTCATTGTTTTATGTAGCACTGGGGGAACTGACAGACAAAACATGCACAGTAGAAGGAAAAAAAATGCAGTCTAGAAGAAATCTGGATAACATACAGACACACAGACATTCGTGCCTGGGATTAGATTTCATGATAAAAATAGGAAAGAGGAAGAAAAGGGCAGTGAAAGTTTAAGTGGAAGAAATGGCACTGGTGGCTCAGCATTGTGCCCCTGGAGTGATGAATGAGGTCAAAATGTTTGATGATTGAATAACTGAATAGCATGAAGTATATTCCCCTGTCAGGTTATGAGTAAGAGAGGCAAAACCACAGGGTGATTCAGTAACGAAGTCAAGATCCTGCTCTGAGTCTTCCCACTGGAGAAACTCCCCCATCACCCCTATATGTAAAGCTGGGGGTGACCACCCTCCTAAGCTTGGAGATCCAAAATTAACCAGTCCACATATCCTCTTCCAACTCCTGTCATAGGCATAGGGAAAACAAACATGCCCATGAAGGGAGGATTTGACAATTTCCCTACCCCTCTCTTTAGACTTACATTGCTGTTACATTTATTTTAGTTTTTATGTGTAGTTAAAACACAAAATGTATCACTGGATTGCTTGTTCCATGCAATAGTGTTGCAGAAGTCTTACTGAAAACACTCCAGTTGATATTATTTGCTTTATGTTAATAAAGTAATAAGGAAGGCTAGACAGAAAGAGGAAAGAATAGAATTTGGAAAAGAAGACCTAAGAACCGTTCTCCCCCGCCAGGCGCAATCTCAGCTAGCAGCACTAGGTGAAGGCTGTGCTACGTGTTGTGCAAACAGCTCGCGTTTCCTGTGGATGAGCTGCAGCATCTCATTATACACATGCAGATCTCTTTGCTGTTTTGTACTGGTGCTTTAGAGTTTGGTGGTAAAGCTGGTCACCTTTTAAATACCAAATATGAAATCATACTCATAAATATATGGGAAGTTTACTTTAAAATCTGAGATTTGTCTTTTATTTGTTATTAATTAATATTAAAATGTAGCAAATTACTCAGCACATACTGATTGTTTCTTTTGTTATACTTTTTAAACTGCCAAATAGTTGGGGTTTTTTAATAAGGAAGATAACTGCAGAATTTTCTGTGCTGTCTAGATCAAGAAAATGCTATATTTGAATTTTTTTGCCTCAACTGTTCACTTATGATATCAGGAGAGAAATCTCATTTCATGGGAATCATTCAAAGCGTTAATAACCTCACTGCATCACTTTGCCTTCAAAATAAATAGTACCGTATCCTTTTAATTATACATACACTGTGGCTTAGAGAGACAAACGACAAAGACAAATCTGCATTATAAAAGGCCCCCTAAACTTGCAGCATCCCTTGATCAAGACTTATGAAGCAAACTCCTTCCTCGCCTGCCTCTAAGCTGCTTTGAAACCCTGTTCCACCAACAGTGTCCAGCAAATCAAATCGGAGCCACCACCGCTGCTGTTACTGCATCGTGGTTAAACATAGCCCTGCTGGGGAATGCCAAGTGAGGGGAGCTAAACTGGAGCAAAACCGATCTCAAGTGTGGGCAAAGTTAGCCTGGAACACCATTCTGCTCCTCTGTCCTCGAATCCCCTTCAGTACAGTAGATAGCACTTATTTATTGCTCGGCACTGTTGCAGTTACGTAGCTTTTCTAGCCAGAAGAAAGGATTTAAGAATGGCTCGTTGAGTAGGAGTCCAAGCCACTTGTTTCAGTGGCTCATTCAGCACTTTAGTTAGAGTTGTGGAGCACTCATGTTTGGTGCTGGCACCAAGGTGTAGGATCCTTAATTTGTGGAAATGAAAGTATGCTCTGAATTATCATTCAGGTTTTTGCTGATGCTGTTCTGTCTTGGTTTTGGCTCTTTGTCTATAAATGGCATTTAAAGGCTGTTACTTTTTTTTTTTTTTCCTTTCCCCTAACAGTATCAAGGACAAAAATAAAGGAGAACTAATCCCCCCAGTAATGAAGGAAACTGTATCCTACCTAAAAAGAAAAGGTGAGTCTTTCAGAGGACCTGTCTTTAAGAACAAGGACAGTAGTATGAAACTATGTAACGCTCAGTGCCTGATTCAGCAAAATTTACAACCACACAAGAGGTTGATGTCCTGAAAACTTGAGTGGCAATTGGGTGCTGCCTTCAGAGCTTTGATATGGAATGCTTATTAACAGATTATCATCATGCTATGAAAAATAACCCCCAATTTTTTTTGCCCTTAAGTTAGAGAACAGCAAATGAGAGAAGATGTCTTGAAATGCACATCATCAACCCATATCATATTGCCGGTTTTAAGTAGATCTCCCAGTAGAAACAATGAGAAGTTCTGTTTTTATAGAACCAGTGGCCACAAAAACTCACTGAAAAACCTAATTTTGCAGGAGTAAGCCTGAAGTATTCCCTTCACAATATATTTTTCAAGGCATTTACAGACCATTTGACTGCAGTCCATGTCTGTAGTTACATTGTATAGAGGTACAGATTACAAGGACCCATATTTAAAATGGGAACATCCAAGTCCGAGTTCCCTGTATCACCTTCCTGTACAGGGCAAGGTGAAGGTAGACTGAACTGCCGGCGGTACCACTGGGCTCCTTAGCTCATACCTCACCGACGTGAAGGACCAAATGTCAGGTGCTCTCTGTAGGGTAAGCACACTGTATTACCTACACAGGGACAAAGGTGCGTGCAGGGAGAAAGTCAGAGATAGGGCAGCAGTCTTGGAAATCCTTTTCCTACTGTAATGTGATTTTACTTTTTGATCCCTGATTTTTAAGGCAATCACAGCAACATTGCTATAGTCCTTTATGATCTGAGGCCTTAGAGTTTCAGAAATGTCTACTAAATCTTTCTGTACTAAATTTGTAGCCTAGGTACATTTGTCTTACAGGTGACAGAACAGAAACAGACCATGTGACTGCCTCAACATTACACAGTGGTAGAACTGGGAATGATTCCTCAGATCCCTGAAGGAAGGGTGTGAATTTTTAATAGGTGCCTCTATTTTTCAATAGTGGCAAGTGAAGAAAATCAAAATGTGTTTGGTTTAGTTATTTTTAAAAAAACCCACAAACTATCACTGGTGTTTCACATGCTATTAAGTTTGGTTAATGTTTGAACAAATTCTGAGTATCAGCATGATTTTTGGTAAGACTCAGATCTCTGTTGCTGTTAAATTAGTTTTATCTGAGGTTTTCCTCATTTAAAGAGCTATGCGTATTCACAGCTCACAAATAATATGAAATATAAATGTTGAGTAAATTTTATTCTTCTATAGATAGGACCACCTAAGAATCTCTCTTCCACAGTATTCCTAATTCTTAATTTGTATCTTCAAACTGTCATTCTGAAAAAGGTAAATTTTGCTTTCAATATTCCAATAGTATGCAGAATTGATCTCTGTTCAATTTACCTATTTGCACCTGGGTTTAGTCTGAGCTTGAGTTTATTTGAACCCAAAGTGAGAAATTTCAAACTTTTTCTAAACTTGTACGGAATAAGCTTCATGTTTGTGAAGGCAGAGGGGGAGATGTCAAGAAAAATGGTGCCTCTCAGCTTTATTGCACATTCTCAAGAGAAATGCTGCCTTCATTTAAATCAGTGCGAGACGGTCCTGATTTAAATGACAGACTAGACACTTAGTGCCTTACACTCATTGCTAGGCTATGCACCTTCGTGTTTTATCTTACCCCATGGTAAACAGGAACATCCAATAACTGCCTGGTTTATTTTTGTTTGGGGTTCATACCTTGGGTGAAGCTGATTAATGGCATACGGAGGAGAAAGAGAGAGAGATCCACTGCAGTGGATCCCTGCTTACGGTTTGCATGCAGTGGGGCTTAACATCTCTAGGGATGGTTGTGTGCAGAACAGCTAGCTCCTTGCCTTTTGACATTACTGATTTATCTTCAAAATACCTGCAGCAGCCAAGGCCAAGTGCTGGAGTCTGGCCAGTTTTGCTATTAAAGGTATCTACTGATCTGCAGTAGGTGAAGAGTTCCTAATAGACTTTATTGAAGGCCTCTTGGTCCAAATCCAGGATTTCCACTCAAGCCCATAAAGCTGGTCGGATGTGCTGTTTCCGGGCTGGTGTTAATGATGAAAACTTTGCAGGTGTAGCTTGTATCAAATATTACAGTTGGATGCAGGCAATGTAAATAGTTCACTACTAAGAATGTTAAAGGCAAGTTGACTGGCAGCATGAGACAATCCCTGTAATTATTATTGTAAGTGGATAATTAGAGCTCGTGTAGTGTATCAGTGCATGCCCCATCTTCAGATGAAAGCCAGACTTTTTCATGTTTCAAATTGTTATGAAACAATCATCCTTACATATATTTAGCTTATCTTAATAGGCAAATACCTCTTCCTCACTAATCACAGGAGTCAAGAGATAAAATGAGGGTGAACATGCACTAACATCGTTACTTGTCACAGCTGTTGTTATTTAGAAATTGAGTGAAAATGCAGTCACTGAAATGTTAATTGATTTAAACTTTTGGCCATGCTTGGGAGGAGGGCTTCACACATCTGGGACTTCCTTGGACCTATTTAAAGATTTTAAAGAAATAGAAGGTTTATGGCCATCATTATCTCGTCCCGGTGACCAGTAATTAGTAATTCTTGCACTGATCTGATACAAAACCTCCTCCACGTCTTGCTTTTATTCTTTCTGGGTGTTTTGTCTCATCACTATTGCACCAGTCTCAAAATCTTCTCTTTCAACAATTGCTCGGTCCAGCTCAGATACCCATAGTTTTCTGAAGCAGCAACAACATTAACAGCGTGGTGCAGGGAGGAAATAAAGCAAGTTTTAGCTCTCATGGTTGTGATAAAAGGAAGTGTTGGCTCAACCTTGTTGTTAGAGAATTTCTCCTAGATGAAATGTTTGTTATTCTGAAAGCAGTAATCATCCTTGGGTTTTCTCCAAATTTCATCTTTTTTTGGCTAAAAAATCATCTGTTCAGAGCAGTATCAGCACAGTTTGTAAAGGACAGTCTCTGAAGGAGTGTGATGATGCTTCTGAACAAAGCCCTTGTCCCACTTTGTGCATCTACACCAGTCAGTGACATGGTAATGTTGGCCACTGATACGTAGCCCAGCCCACGCGCTTGCTAACCGGACTGTCTCTTTTTTCCTCTTTTTATTTCCCCCCCCAGCACTCTTCCCTTCTGTGCCTTCAAGTAAGGAAGGGAGGAAGGGCATGGGCTCTGTCAACGTTGATATTTTTCAACCAAGCCCAGGTTTGCTCAGAGCTGTCACATCCCCGATCATAAGGAGATCTCCACAAACCAGATTTCTAAGGAGAGATGGCTTGTCAGGTAGAGTGTTTTCTGACATTCTCAGCCAGCTGATGCTTGAAAGCCAAGTACCTGCCATGCCAAGGCTGTTAGGCAGTAGGTGATAGACGTGCATTTTTTTGCACTTGATTATAAGTGTGCAGGTATCTGTTGTACCTGCTGTCTGCTATGATTTTAACTCTTTCTCTAAATCTGGAATATCTCAATGCTGCCATCAGCTTCAGCGAGTGTCGGTTCCTGTGCTGACAGCCCCGGGAGCCTGACTGGCAGCGTTCTTTGCACTCCAGACGTGGCCGTGAGCACAGCGAAAGCTTCAGTTCATCTTCCGGAAGTGACAAAAATTCACTGTCATTACCCTGTTCCATTTGATTTTGGCATGGTTTCCAGCCTTGCAGAATTAGCAGGCAGCGGGTTTTGTTTTTCACCCTAGGTGCAGTTATTTCCTCTCTTTCTTCCCGTTGCTCCGTTTTCACATCTATGTAGTTGAAATCAGTTTCTGCAACTCTGACTTAGAGCGCCAAAGCTTCTGTGAAATCGTACTTGGGCAACAGGGTGAGGATTTTTCGAAGTATCAGAGACCCTCTGGCATAAGTAAAAGTCCATTCTGCATTGCTCAGCTTATTTCTGGAATGGATCTGATACGGGAGCCGTGGTGGTATTCAATCCAGACACCAGCCTGCAATTGTATACTACCAGGCTAAGGAAACTTCCAGTTCCTAAAGTTCACCTGGCCTTTTTCATCTTAATGACACTGACTTCTTTGACAGATTGCTTGACGTCGCCTTTTCCCTCCTTGATATTTAGATTTTCTGCTTCAGTTTCAGATAACATTGCTGGCAGAAATGTTCTTCCCAGGGTGGAGCCATCCTCATCTATACAAATGAGCCCAAACTCCCCTTCTTGTACCCAGTTTTTGGGTGGGCTCTGAAAGCAGCAAGCATGTCCTCATCCCCACATGTAGAGATCACTCTACATCTGTTTGTATTATATACATGAGGTATGTTATGGCTGATGCCTCAGACACCATTACAATAAACATGAAAATGAAGTTTCTCAATTTCTATAATAATGTTTAAGTTATTTTTTCAACAAAGGAAGAGAAAGTGGCCATTTCACCACTTTTATTCTAGATCTACTTTAGGGTGAAAAATGTTTTTAAGGTTTTTAATACTGAATTTTAAAAATGTTTCATTTCAGTTCCTGCTAACCTTCATATGGAAGAATTGGTTTCCTAAAATGAGTTATGAGTATCTGAGCAAATCATCAGCTAAGCCTCAGAGTCCATGTTCTGGACCAAACCAGAGAAGTGCTCTTAATTTCACAAGTAAGGCATTGGTATTATCCTGAACCCAACTGATGATTTAGGCCAAAGAGGAAGGAGAGGTTTAACATAGCACATTTGTCACCAGAGCTGAATAGTAACCAGCAAACCAGAGGACAGGTTTTTTTATCCTCAGCCCCAAAACCACAACCTGTTCATCTGTCTGGTTTATAAATGGAAGGCTTGACTTGCACTAAATAAGACTACTTTTTTTTTCTTTCTATTACCTTATCTCTACTGTGCCATGAGAAATTACCTTGCTTAATTAAATATTCACTCTCTTGTCAGAACAATTCATAAGTGTTTCTAACCTGGTGTCATTCCTTTGGTAGTAATGGTTTGATGCTTTGCTCACAGGCTCTTTTCTCCAAAAAGCCCAGCTCATGCCACAAGGCAGTAATTTTCTTTCTCTGATTAATACATCCCCACATGTCCTCAGCAGCCTATTTTGTACTGAAGTGAGACTGTAAATGGGAGCTGCCCCTTCTACCCATCTCTTTTGGTAACCAGGGATGAAAGTAACCCCACGCTGTGGAGGATGCATCTTTGTGTGTACAGCTTCCATAGCGCTCAGGGACTGGGCTGTGCAAGCAGCTGCTGGTGCAGAGGGCGGCCGCTGCCTCCAGCGCTGCCAGCCTCCCAGGCAGCCTTATCCATCGTAGGCTGGAGCATTCAGAAATGCATTTCTGCTTTTAAACTCCAGTGAGATGTCACAGCAGAAATTCTCTTTCATATCCTTTAGTTACATGTCACTTTTCTTCTTTTTTTTCTTTTTTTTTTTTTTCCCCTAGAAAAGCAGGTTGACGACTGGATACAAGGTAGAGTGATAAATTAAAAGCTGTGTGGCTGGTGGGTTTAGTGTTTATGTAGGTCAGTATTAATAGAATTTACCATACTCTCTTAGTTTTTAAACTCTGACCTGCAGTTTGAATGAACTAACTGATACACTAAAAATAAAGCTGCATGGTAAATTCCATCTTTGCAAACCCCCCAGATTCTGGAGGCCAGAAGGCAGCTTTTAAGGGAACTTTTCTTTGATTCATTATAAAGGTGGCTATAAACTGCATGGTTCAGACCTTCATGAAGATGTCAAGTAAGTTACAAAGGGCAGAAATGTTGCTCAAGCCTATCGCAAATATTAATACACTGCCATTTGTACTGGTCTTATGCAAAATACTGATTTGAAATATGTAGGTAGGATAATTTTTTTTTAAATGTATTTTTGATGTTTTAGAGAGTATCTGCAAAGGGATAAACTACACATTTGTCAGTGTTTTAAACAATTTAAAACTGAAGCTAACCTGCTGGCATTATTACTAAAATTTCCAAAATTTGATAATATTTACATTCTGAGGAATGGCCAAATAAGGAAACAGCTAAAAAAAAAAATAAAAAAAGCATGGAGAACTGATAATTAAAAGAGACCATGTGAGATCAGCAGTAGCTCAGAAGTGATGGAACAATAAACTCACAGTGAAGGAATCGCACTACAGAATTATAGAACAGAAAAGATAACTATCCCCTCTAGGAAAATTACCTTCCCTTGTTGCTGAGTCTTTCTCTCTTACCTCATCTCTTTTGTTGGTTGGAAGTGCTTTGCAGCACAAAGTTCTTCTGTGGTGTTGTCTCGTGGTACCACGGGAGAGTCCTGTGCGATGACTAAGACTTCTAAATGAAATGGTAATAACCATGCTGTAGAAGTTTAATGATAAAGTAATAAATGTCCTCTGGTATGATTATAGTGACAACTAAAGCTGCCTTTTATCTGTTCGGTAGCAGAAGCAGTGTTCAACAGCAATTAATCTTTCCTCCTCATCCCCTCCATGAAGCACAACAAATCTTGCTGATGAAGAAAGTTTTGGTTCCATTTTTTAATGTGAATGAATACATCCTGGTGGTGATAGTCAGAATGGGTAGGGATGGATGGTTATGCATGCAGAATATGTTTGGATTGCTGCAGCTTAGTGAGTTTGCCTCCTGGCCTCCAGTTCTTGTGATCAATCAAATCTCTTTTAAAAATGCAACACCGGGAAAGCTTGACATTGGCCATATAAACATATCTGAGTTCTTGGCTCTTTTGTTTTCATGTGAATGTTTTTATCTGGGGTTCATGGAGATGAGATAAATCTCACGACTGGCTCGTGTGCCATCAAATAAAAATGAACCTTGTAATAAGCACAGTTTGTGTTTTTGGTGCTCAGGCATTGCAAATAAATTATGTGCAGGGGTGCCAAGAGTAAACTGAGAATATTCATTCATAAATCCAAGGGCTGGAGGCTGCTGTTCAGAACTGCAAGGACACGAGTACGCTTTGGGTTCTGTAAAGGACGCCTGGTTCTACATCCTTGCTGAGCTGCAGCTCAGCATTTCCATAGGGCTGGAACTGTCCCTTCTCTTTCCCTCTGCCCTTGGTCTGATGTCCACCTTCTTGAACTGCGAGTCGCCTTCACAAACTCAGACATCACACTCACTTGTTCCACGTTCACTGCACAGAGGACAAGGGGAAGGAAGGAAGGAAGGGGCAATCTCCTCCTCAAACTTGCACTCTCTTCTAGCTTAACAAATAAATAAATAATCTTGAATCTGTTTTAAGCATAAAAATTCACAATTGCACTACTTTGTGCATTTAAGATATTAGAGTGAAGATGAACAATCAAAATATGCTATGAACTCATCAGTCCTCATATTGGAAATAAATCAGTTTGGTTTTTTATAAAACTTGGTAGAATTAGGTAATCTGCAAGAAGATATCTAAATCAGTTATATTAATGAGAATAAAAACTGTTTCCAAATCAGGATGGACACTTCCTGAGACTTGGCAGGACCCCAGCCAAAAGAAACATTTCCAAACTGAATTTGGGACAGAAGGAATTCAGATGCTCACTCTTTGCTGTTTCTCTTCTGAAAGCAGACAAATTAACAAAGGTTTTTGATGCCAGCAACCCTCAAATCAAGGATGATTGAAACAAAAAGAATGTAATTTTCTCATCTCTCTTTCTTTGACAAGTCTGCAGCAATGTGACAGCATATGTTGCTTTAATTTATCTTTATCAGTTTTGATTTTCTGTCTCTTTCCTGTGGGACAACTGATTGAGGGGGGTGGAAGGGGCTTAAGTATTTTTAGCAACAGTTTATTAATTCGGAGTGTGACACAGTTGTGTCATTGCACTGAAATTTTGTCTACTGTGGTAAAAGCCATCTTATTTCAACATGGAGTGAAGTGCCTGCCTGTTTTCATTTATGATTACTGACATTTAAATAATTACTCAGTTAAGTTCTCAATTGCAGAATCACTTTTCATTGAATACAGATGGGTCCTTCACTAGTCACATTGCTACCTTTTTTCTGTGTAGCACTTAATATTTAAAACTGAATTTCTCACTTTTCAGTCTTGAGAGCTTTGTGCAGGGTAGCAAAACTTCACTGATCTCTTTATCTGTGTGTATATATATTTTTTTAAAATTATTATTATTTTGGGGCAGGGTGAGGAGCAGGGAGCAGTTTGTGCTGAGTTATCTCAACAGAGGCTCTACAGTGTGGACAGAATATAGGAGAGTGACATGCAGCTGCGTGTTTATCGGAACTGGAAAGCCCAGGCCCATGCCGGTCATCCCCCAGCAGCATTCTGTCATGCAGTGCTGCTCCAGGGTTCGTATTTTCTATAGACTGTGTTACCCATGCTATTCATGGTGAAGTAGTTCAACTTGTACTCAGAAAAAAATATTTCTCTTTAAAGAGATAGCTGACATGAGTCATGCTGTAAATGGGATTTCATTGAAGAACACTACCAACAAAAATTAAATAGACTACTTCAAAATACTTTTTTTTTTTAAAGGATAAAAATGAATGCTTTGAGCTGCAATGACCAGGATTGCCTTCAGCAATTGCCTTCAGCCAATTTTGTTTCCTCATCCTGTAACTCTGGTGGCTCTGGGCATGTGTTTTGTCTGCAAAAAGAAGTGAAAGTGATTAATTTTATTTACTGTGGGTACCTTGTGTTAGCTTAATTATGGTAGCTTCAACAACTGGGATTTTTTTTCCCCTAGTGTCTGAAAAGGAAGGGACAAGTATTTCCTGACTGAAGAGAAAGTATTTCCTGACTGTGTATAAGGGTGTGTATTTATCCACCGCAGTGGAACGACCCTTCCCATTCCTTATGATGAGACCACAGTTGGGCCATGCAGCAATCCTGTTCGTGTTACACGACATGGGAAATGCCAGTGTTCATGTTTTCAGGTAGCTTCCCCCCAAACACAGAAAGCACTGAGAGCAATTAAGACTTAGAGACTTCTGAAAAAAAGGACCCTGATCAGTTCACGTGCATCACAGAAGTCAGAATAATATCTTGCAAAAGGGATGTCTCCGCACCCAGGCTCATCGTTTTCCCCCTCAGTAGCATAATTGCTGTTGATTCATATTTCTGTTTACCAGTAGGCTGAAGTTATGACCAATGCCTTATTTAAAAATTGCTATACTATATTATTTTCTGGTCTGAGCATCTTTCATGGGGGAAAAAAAAAGTTACTCTCTTGCAGTTGCAGGTTGTTTGGGGTTTTTTTAACTTTAGAAGGACAATACAGCTTTCTCTTTTTTTCCCCAGCAATTGCACTGACCTACATTTAATTAGTGTCACATTATTTGGATAGGTTGCCAGCAAATATAAAAAGGATTGGAGATACCTGCTTTGGTGCTTGCTACCTGTGTTCAAACAAATTGCTTGATATTGATTCAGTTTCAGCTGATGTGGAAAATGATTTCTGGAAGAAGCACAGATAATTGCCCATATCCCAGATTTCTGCAGATGAGAATAAAAGTTGCTCTTTCCCCCTCAGACCTCCAAAAAACACATCCAGCAAGAGCTTAACGTTATGTGCCATTACAGTAACATTGATGGGATGCAGGGCCAGACAAGTACAGCTGCTGTCTACGCTACAGATTAATGTCTTTAATTAGATTCTTGAAAGCTTAGCCAATAAAGGCATAAACATGTTAAAAATTGATACTTATTACAGTGCAGTTTATACAGTGAAGATTCACATCAGATTAAGCCATTAACTATTAAACCAATTCCTGCAAACTGAATTGTGTTTATGATGTCCATTTTCTGAAAGACTTGCTTCTACAGCAAACCTCCAGCCCGCTGACAGGCAGCACAATGTCCTCCAGATCCTCAGGAAATGACTGCCTTTCTTCTTTGCCCAGGGCAGCGCCTCGGCGAGCTCGCTGCTCACAGCTGCCGCTGCCAAACGCCACGGCCTTAGCCAGGCCACGCTGTTAAATCTCACGGAACGCTTTCACTGCAGCGACGCCATCGGCCGTAACTTCCTGCAACTGAAACATGACCTGCTCAGGAATAAAGCAAGTGACCAAATAGATCACAATTGTCCATTTGGTTCTTTCAGCAACCACATGTGTCCAGCTTAGATGCTGTCGCTTGGGATGTCATGCTCCTTCCAGAACTGAGTGCATGGGCTGAGGCTTTAGTATTCAAGCCGGCATTTCAGGGGGAAGGGCATAAATGCCTAGAAAGTAACTAGGAGGTGTATCCAGAGAAACTCCAGCAAAGCCTCTAAATCGGGTTGGTGGAACGCGTTCAAGTAGAGCTTGGGGTTCTTTGCAAAAGCCTACAATGTGTCTCTGAAAATTTCCTTCAATAGTACACTATCAGTTCTTTTAGTATATTGACCTAAATTCGTCTACGTGGTACTAAATGCTGTTTTGTAAGGAATGGGTTCACTGAGGAGTTTTGTATTAATTTACTAATTTTCATGGATAAAATATGTATGTAACTTTGGTGAATTTACAAGATGGAGTATCTTTCAGTAATGCATGCCTCCAAATATGTATGTAACTTTGGTGAATTTGCAAGATGGAGGATCTTTCAGTAATGCATGACTCCAGATTTTTCTAGAATACCATAAAGATTCTTGACCATGCAAATAGATGGACATGTACTTTAATTGAAATACACAAGCACTGATTTCAGTCTGGCTAATTATTTGATGAAAGATAAGCATAAAAATTTAAAAAGTCAGCCTGCTCTTTCGCACACGTAAAGAAGCATGCAGCAATCCCTTCAAATCACTGGGTGGTCTTCCACCCTTCTCAAAATGCCAGCAATGTTATGTTTTGTCAGACCAGCAGAGAAAAATCTTTTAGATTACTCTGCTTCCAGTAGGAACCTCCAGTTGAGACTACATGTGAGCCAAACTGCATTGCCTGCTGGGTGGAAGGAACAGCACAAACAGGAGGGATGGAAAAAGAGAGGGATGTGCCAATATTTCCAAACTCAAATGCAAGAAATACAAGTCTCAAGAAGAGTAAAACTTTCTTGTCCCCATCCTGTTTTGCATAATAGTTCAGATTGCCTTGAAAGCTGTGGTCCAAATTAGATCCTTGATTGGATGCATTTTATTGAGGTTTTTCCTCTGTAGCTGAAGTCAGATTTCAGTTAGGCTGAAGTCACACAAAAGTGAATTAGATAGATACCTTTCAGGAGATTGTTGATAAAGGTTTAACAAGTGCCTCAAGACTAGAATCAGGTATTTTACAGTACTGTGGGCAGACAGAGTCTTAAGTCCCGCTGACCCCCAGGGAGAGGTGGCAGAAGCAGTGGTCTGCCCCAAACTGCCTTTAAGCTGGAGAGGCCAGTATCCCTCCGACGGTAAGAAAGAGGCTCCTTGACTAGAAGATACTATGAAACATTCCCCAGCCTCGTGGGTCTTGTCTCACCTGCTTATAGAGGAGAGAGCTTAGGGAGCCTTTGCAAACGTCCTCTTTAGCCTGCTAAAGGTTTACGGTCATTTAAAAGAAGAATATCAAATTTACAGGTGTGGTGTGGGGCTCGGTTTGCATATGTGGTCATTGAGAGTGGGTTCGTAAGCAGCCTGGTGAATCTGAATCTCCTGCTTCTATGTCATTAGGTAAAATTGAAAGCTACTTTTAAAGAAAAATGATAGCTGGCAAGACAGTCGAGGAAATGTGGTAGTATTTCTATGAGACACGTTAAAGAAAGTGCTGTAGGCAATGTTGCAATGTCATTTGATTAGATGTTCTATTCTCAAGGACTTAATTTCCAAAAAATGGATGTATCAAGTGGGTTTGTTCCCAAGCCTTCTGCCTTTGTTCTGTTTTCAACTGAACTTGTTGAGAAAAACAAGAGAGAGAGCACTTTTTACAGATAAGACCTGTGTTAATTGTTTTTTCAGGACTACAAGTAGAGGGTCTCTTCAGAAGATCAGCCAGCATCCAGACTATCAAAGATGTTCAGAAACTCTACAATCAGGGTAAGCTGTCATCATACCATTGCCAGTAATAGTGTGAAGGCTTTGTTAATCTTGGGTTTGTCGATGAAGTAGAAATGCATAAACCCATTTGTACTAGAAAATAATAACAACACTAGCACAGACACCTGAAAGATGGCAACAGGCACATAATGCTTACTGAATAGCAAGTCATCAGTTGATGTCAGACCAGAGCTTACAAAATCTGTAGCAGCTAATGAATGATAAGGTGTGAGTCAAAAGTGTTCTGGTTTTTAATTTCATTTCATTGTCTCTATGCTCTTTGAGTTGCTGTAGTTACAAGGTACAATGTCTTTATATCATTTTGTTTCTGGTGTTTTTCAATGGTTACAGCAAAGAAATACAATTTTACCTAATAATTTATGAAATGTAGTGAAATAATCTTGAAAGCCACTGACTCCTCCGTGAAATCATTTTATGAAATGCCTTTATGGGGAGAATCTCTTGTAGCAAGATTAATAAAACTGTGAAAAATACAAAAAGATGATGCCAGGAGTTACCAGCAACAGAAAGCCAAGAGGTTTTCTGTTCAAAATGTAATAATGAAACAGTCTTTAAGCAGTAGTTTGAAGAAAAAGTAGAACATATGATTGAACATTGAACATCTTTTTCTCCTTTTAGGCAAGT
This sequence comes from Zapornia atra, assembly GCA_013400835.1. Classification (NCBI taxonomy): domain Eukaryota; kingdom Metazoa; phylum Chordata; class Aves; order Gruiformes; family Rallidae; genus Zapornia; species Zapornia atra. The sequence continues at coordinate 69,166 of VZTU01018537.1, read as the reverse complement.
CTGTGAATTTTGATGATTATAATGATATCCATATTCCTGCTGTTATCCTAAAGACTTTCCTTAGGGAACTCCCTCAGCCATTACTAACATTTGAGTGTTATGATCAAATCCTCGGAATCACCAGTGAGTATAAATAAGTTTTAGAAAAATTTATACAGCGAGTTGATCTGGATCTGGCTAATTCATAATCACTGCTGTTTGTTAACCGTGATGCCGTTTTGGGTATATAATATTATAAGTGCTTCGCTGCAGCCACAAATGGACAACCTCATGATCTGTACCAGAGCAAGGTGGTCACAGTTACTGGGACCCTCTGCTTTTTACTAGGTTTACTGGTTTATCTATGTATCATACTGTCTTACTAAGAATTGGATCAGACTTGTCACTGTCAGGGCTCCATTTTTGTCATGGCACAGCACTGAGTCAGCCTCAGTGATACAACCTATGTCAAAGCACCTTTAGTTTTAGCAGCATTGGCAGAACTGTGGGCACACAGTTTAGTTGATCATTTGCATGCTTCTTTCCTTTTTGTTCCTTTCCTTTTTCTTTTTTTTTGTGAGGAGGGGATTGTTTTTATTGGAACTGTTCCCATGACATAACATATTGGGAAGAAAGGATCTAAAGCTATGGGAAGAGAAGACACTGGTTATTTAAAACCTGACACCACATGAAACTGTGAGTTATGGAAGTTTAATGACACAGCCTTTGTCAGAGACTAGAAGTTTACAGTGCTGGCAAGGCATCCCTAATAGGTGGGGGTTGAGATTCTGAGATCCCAGAATATCTGAGATTTTGGTATTTTGCCATCTAGGCTGTAAACAAGCTACCAGGGAACCAGGAGAGTTTCCTGTAACAAGTCACAAGCACACCTTTTTCCAAATCGTGCTTTTTGACAAAATCTTATGTGTTACAATGGATTCCGGCTTCCAACGGCCTGTTAGCGTACCTCTTGTAACCAAGGGCTGATGCCATTGTAAAGTGTAGGTTATCATCACTATTGTGACTGTTGCTGTTGGGGTAGGTCACTAAAATAATTCAGATTGAGGATAAACCTCAATGCTAACATGTTTGTAAAGTGTGGAAGCACAGCAAGTTTACTCTACCTGGATATACTGGGAAAATTCTAGGTAAAAATTCTTTAACCGTGCCTGTCACTAGCATCTGCCTGTACTGCTTCATATCATTAAGTTTATTCAGGTATTTCCATTTAAAAAGCCTAATCAGGTTCTGTTGGGAATCATCAGAAGTTCTGTAGTGTTTTGCTGTTTGCAAGTCTGTAGATCACCACCTTCCAAATCAAGGATTCATCTGTCTTCACACTAAAGAGCTCAGAGCATTGAGAAAGCAAGGTCTGTTCAAAGGAAGGTGGTAGTAGAAATGGAGGGGCTAAGGGTAGTCGCTCAGAACTAGAAAGAAGAGGAGAAATTTGGAAAAAGGATGTAAAAATGCTAATTTTTACTGAATAAATCTTATGCTGAATCACTGGTCATGATATTATTTTGTGATAGAGCGGAGTGGAAAATGAGAACAAGTCTGAAAAGAGTCAGAGAGCAATGCATTGTCCTAGGAACACTGGGAGGTTTGGCATGGCAAAACGCCTGGGAAATGTTTGTTCTGGGTAATTTTTGTTTACTGGTGTTTTAGACGTTGACAAAATACGTTGAAAAGTGGAGTTGAAGAGAAATTCTCCTTGGGCTTTCTTCAGCGTGGCGTCCACTATCTTTTCTTGATGCTGTGGTGATAGCCTGATCTTAAAAGATGTTAAGCTTGAGAGCCAGGCTGGACTGCAGCAAAGGCATGTTCTCTGTGAATGCAGTGCAGAAGGGAGCTCTGAAGAGGTGTGATTGCAGACAGCTGTCTGGGGACGACTTGAAAATTCTCATTCTGTCTTCTGGAAGACGTCGGCGCGGTGTGTGATGTATCTATTACATCTCATAACAGAAAGATGCTTGGGATTTGGATTGTTGCATCTTACCAGTAGCTTTGCAGGAGGAAAAATGTCAACGCAGCTCACCAGCTCACCACAGTGTAGCTTCATGTATTTAATCCAGAGCTGAAGGGAACATGTAACATGCTCGAATTTTGTGCATGCACACATACACACATCTCCAGCTGTCTTAGGGAGAGAGAAATGTATCAAATGCAGACAAATACCAGCACAAGTGGGCTGATTAGGTCAGGCACGATTGTAATCATCAGACCTTTCTCCAATTAGGTGTTAAACTTCCAGTACTAAAATAATTACAGTATTCCTGGGGGTGGGGGAAAGTAATTTGGAACAGCATTTGAAATATTATCTGGTGTTAGTGTCATTATCACCCAGACTCTCTGTAGATGATGGAAGGAGTTTGCTGCCCAGTTCTGGTTTTGCCCATCTCTAGAAGTGAGTTCATAAACCTGCTTAGGTTTATCTCTAGAAAGTTCTTAGCCACTCAAGTGACCATCTCATAAATTTTTGCCAAGACAGAAGAATTTCCTGCAGAATCACAGAAGTGTTTTTATAGTAGAGTGCCAAACAGAATTTTGGCCAGGACTATGTCTCAGCAAGAATAAAATCAGAGCATAAAAAGTATAGACGTCTGGATTCAGTGCGTGGAGAGAGAATGGGATTCAAATCGAGACCCTTGAAAGTCCTTTCTAGCAAAGAAATTATACTGGTTATTTTACTGAATCGAGAAAAATACTCTGAAAGTCAGTCTTAAGTCAGATATATGATAATACAAAATATGATAGGGTTATTCAGAGGGATAACCCTAACTGTTCCTGTGGGGGGTGAAGGTTAGTAGAGCTGCCTTTTTCAGTCAGCTTTACACATGGTTTTCTCAAGTGATTCCAGCAGATACAAATAAGGTATTATTTCTTGGTAATATTTTGATTTGACCTTTGACATTGCAGGTGTGGAGAGCAGTTTGCGAGTCACCAGATGTAAGCAAATCATTCAAGGACTTCCTGAGCACAATTACGTTGTTCTGAAATATCTGATATGCTTCCTCCATATGGTGAGTATAGGCAAAATTTCCAAAGCAGTGCCAATCCTGTCTTTCTAAATCTGTTCCTGTTAATTCAACACTGAAAATCTCCACAGAAAATAAAGCAGAAGCATTTTAAAGGTATGGCCAGGTGGTGGTGCAGTACTTGCTGATGGAGTGAGCTCAGGATGCTGAACCTTCCAGTTCTAATAAAAGTCAGTGCTGAGCAATGGTCTTGCCATCCCTTCACCATGAAATCCTTTAGATGTAATGAAAACTACTGTGTAAAATTAAATGGAACTGTGCCTGTACTGGAATGTTTTAAAGTCCCATCATGTCCATCACCTCCCCCAACTCCACATTCACAAATGTATGTTTTTATTGATTAGTTTCTTGGTTTTTCCTATTTTGGAGTGGAAAAAGCCTGAAAATAGTGGTTGTGTAATTTTCAGTGCCAAAGAAAAACTAGGTGAAATACCCCTTTTCCTCCAAAGTATAAATCTTGAGCAACTAAAACACCAAATAAATGAGTGTCATTTTAGAAAATTATGGAAATCGTTAATGAGCTTTAGAATAAAAATCAGCAAAATATGGTATTATTAAATCTTACAAATACCATTTTCCTGTTTAAAATAGCCTTCCATCCTGTAAGTTACTACAGTATTAAATGAAAACTTCAGCCATGCCATTTTGCAAGGATTTTTGGTCTGCTTCAGGATAAATGGATTTTTTTGTCCTACTTTTTGATTCGCTGGTTTTTTCTTCAACCCGTTTTTGGAAACCCCACAAGCGTGAGGGTTTGGGGAGCATCTTTTACCAATAGTTGTGCAGTTAGCCTAGTCAATTCCTCTGGTTACCAGTTTATGTGCAGGAAAAGACAGTGATAAGAGTGTCAATTTCCCTTCCTCCTGCCTTACCCAATGCATTGCCCTCTCCAGATTGCGTTTTTGAAACCCAGTTGCCTAAAATTGAGTATCGTGTTGTAGCTGACACCTGATTAAAGTGGTCTAGCCTTCAGAAGTCCTAAGGGCTCACCAAAGCAATCGTACACGTGGAATAATGCAGATGTTCACCAGTGAGGAATTAGCCCTCAGTAAATCTTCTCGAGCTACAATTATGTTGGCCATATTCTAGCCAGTAGCATGTTTCAGAAACAAGTACATTAAATCCCTTTTTCTATCAAAAGACTAAGGAAAAGCAACATTAAAGGAAACATGTTAATATGATCCTTAATCCTACAGCACTTGCAGGGTACCAGTAATACACCCATGTTCATTTAATGTTGCTTAGCTGAACTCTAATGCCATTAAGGAAATCCTGGTGTCATTTGCTATTATTTTAGCAACTGATATCTCTCCTCAGTGTCATGAAACGTGTAAGTGACTTTGTTCCAATAATAGATGCACCATCTCAACGCACTTCTTAAGAGCTGAGCACTTGAGGTGTTAATGAGGTGTGCAAAAGTACTACACAGTGTTTTATGTAATTGGGCAACAGAACACAGCGTTATATTTTACTGTGCCTTGTTATGTAAAGCACAGCATCAAGTTGATACCAGTGCTCAGATCTGCAATTTTTGCTGATCCATGGTTTTTCCTCCTTAATGTCTCAGGGAATATTTGCATTTGGAAAGGTCAAGGGAACGTGAAACAGTCTAGGAGCTGGAGATTTCTATTCACTGCAGATCAGTGCACTGCACAAGGTGCCACAATTCAAACTTTAACAGAACACTCTACCAATAATCCTAGTTTTTACCTGCAAGCATCAACCTTCTTACATATAAGAGGCAATTTAATTCTCAGCCTTGAGTAGTGCAAGAGGTACTTGTGGTAATTTCATGAAGTGGGATGAATTGTAATCACTAGATACAGGTTTTGAACACTCAAGTTTGATACAGGCTTGTGGAAAAAGGAAAAAAAATCCCTATTTTTTCTCTGCAGTCTCAACCCCTTTACTTAATGAAACAGCTCCTTCTAGTCCAAGGGTGCTACAGCAAGACGGTGCAACTCCTACAGAAGTAACAGATTTGAATTTCAAAAACAGGTCTAAATCTTTAACCTTAGATTAACATTGATTTTGCCAGTAATGAGCCCAGCATGCTGTGAAAGTTTTAAGCTGCCCATCTCCTTTGCAGTGCATCTGGCTGCTAGACAGGGATTTGCAGGGTCCTCTTGGAGCTGCAGTGGGCTGAGCTCCCTGGACAGAATTGGGCAACCAGGAGCAAGAGGGGAAAACATATTCAAAATGACAAATTTGGATCAACTAGAAAAAATGGACAGGGTTTTGGGACCCACGAGCTATGCTTCTGCTCTGTAACCGAAGCAGCAAAGTTAAAGTCAAGTACAAGCTGCAAAAAAAAATGCTGTGAATTAATGTTTTATCTCTGTCACTTGTCCAACTGAAAAGTGTAATTAGCACCAGCAAAGCTTGGGGGTGGCTGGAGATGACAGGGCACATTGGGAAGGATTAGATGACTAAGCCTCATGGAGCAAGCAGTTGGCACGTCTGCAAGGTAGGTGAGAGTGGGGGATAGAGGCTTCATTTCCAGTGAGTTTGTGGGGATGTTTTAATATCTAATAATTTTCTTTTCAAAATGTTTTGTGGAGTTCCTTTCAGCATTGCGACTGCGTGCCATGGCTTAGCCCCAACCGGCAGCTGAGCACCACAAGGCTGCTGTTTTCCTCACCTCCCTGGGATGGGGAGGAGAACCAGAAGGAAAAGTTAAAACTCATGGGATGGGATAAGGGCAGTTTGCTGGGACAGCAAAGGGAGAGGAAAATAAAAACAACACTTAGAAAAGAATATACAAAGCAGGTGATAGACAATGTGATCTGCTCACTGAGCAGAACCTGATGCCCAGCCCGTCCCCAGGCAGCAATTCCCCCTCCCTAGCCAGTCCTCCCTTCTATATTGAGTGTGTTAGGGAATATCTCTCTGGCTAGTTTGGGCCAGTTGTCCTGGCTCTGTTCCCTCCAGCTTCATGTGAAAATGAACTTTATCCACGCCAAAAAACAGGACACTGAGAAACCAAAGTGATGTCCTTATATTTTTAAAACATGATGGTAATTGGCTGTTTCTACCCCCAGTATTTCACTGTTTGACTTTATAAGGTAGTGTAGTGCCTGTCTGGTTTCGCTCCTGCAGTATTCATGAGGGTGTTGGGTTGAAAGTATGTGGAATCCAAAAATCATCACAGTTTTGCTAGGGGCAGCTGGGTGTTTATTCTGGGGTAGTGAAGACGTGTATTTTGCATTTGTTGATGTGGCACTAAATCTTCAGTGTTTATTCCCAGTGATGAGTTTTGCAATGTACAGGTTTTATCATTCTAGGGGACTGACTTTCAATATAGGCTGTCATTACTCAATGGCTTTTCTATACACGTTCCAATGAAAGGGGGGGGAAAAGCCCAACAAACTGGAGCTGTGTAGTTCCTCATTGCCATACTTTTCTGTGATGTTCAAATGATTCCTTCAAAGATACAATCTCAGTCCATGGAGAATTGTCTTTTATTAGTTTGTCAAATTGACAGAGCAAGCGTATTCTCCTTTGAAACAGAGATGATTGTTCCTAACTTTGTGAGGGAATCAAAGGAGGAGTCACAGGGGTTAGTCCAAATGCTAAAGATGTCATTTGTATTTCTTAGATGGAACATAGCTTTGGGGTGCAGTTATGCACAGGGGTAGCCCAGAAAGAATTTGGAGGACTGCATGCTGCCCTTACATGGTCTAGTGTTGGAAGAAAACATCAGCTGCTGCTGCTGGTGGTGTTGTAGATGAGGTGGATGTGTTTATGTCATTTGAGGAAGAAATCTGGCATCGCAGGAGTGAGGGGGTTGAGAAGGTGTGAAGCGTGATCCCCTTGGGGAGGCATAAAACCATCCCCACAGGTGTGACAGGGCTTCCTTGCTTGCAGCTCTTGGTGAGCTGGCTGGGAGTGTTGTGGAGGGAGTTAGATTCCTTTGCACACTTCTTGGATCCACCGAGGAAGGGATCGCTGTGCATTCTGGAGTGAAGCAGCGTGCTGCATCTCCCTTGAAATTCCTGTGTCAGCCTCATTGATGACTCACAGATAAGGCTTCGTGTAGCTGCGCCTCAGATGATATAATCACTGTTTAATTTTATCTGAAGGACTTTCTCTTTCGGGGAGGGGGAGGGAGAGAGCTGTGTCATGGGTATTTTTGTTGATCTTTTCAACATTGACCGTCTCCTTGAAACGTTCACAGGGTGATGGCCTCATCTTGGAGTTAGGTGTGTTATTTGAAATGGTCTAAAGAGAAAAAATGAGCCTAGCCCTACCAGCGAGTCACAGTGACGTCGCTTTGGGCTGAAACATTGGTCTTTGAAGGACACAGCTAGCTTCAGCTGGGTTTATTTCAACCAGTGCTTGAAGATAGCACTTGTACGTGACTTGTGGGGTGATGTGTGTCGGGGACCATTCCAAAAACGAGGGGAAGACAACTGCAACAGGTTTGTCTCCTTCCACCCTCCACTACTCTCCTACCACATGCTTCTGGGCCAACGCGGGGTACCTGCCCTGTGTACACAACAGGTACCTGCCTTAGGATATACAGCACTTGCCTGGGGGTTTGTGCTGTAGAAGACACAATGCGATGGGCTGTAGCACTCACGTTATTTTAGAGACTTTCAGCTGAAAGAAATGCCACAAAATGATTTGTCCTCAACCTGCAAGAGTTTCACACATACACCATTCACCACACCGTGCGGATCAACCAGTGCGAGCCACTTCACCCAAGGGCCAGAACACAGTCCCTAACCTGGTTTTATTTATTAGTATCCAAACTCCAGCTTCATTGTTCGGCTACCTTCAGGGTAATACCTAGGTCTGCGTCTCCTTGTTAACAGGGTACTTACTCATCACTGCCCTAATCGTTTTCCTCATCAGTTATTTTGGTAGTGGCTCAGCTTTCACTACACTGCTGTAGTATAATGAACTCCTGTTCGAGCTGATCTCATCTGAAGCAGATTAAATGAACAAGATGGGCTTGTTGGTTTTTCTGTGTAGTTAAATAGTGCCTTGAGAGCAGTATGTGAAGGTCAGCAGGTTATACGTGGTTCGTGCTCTAGAGAGAATGATGTGGGTTTTGCATAAGGTCATGAAGCAGGCATTGCTATTTAATCTGACGACTTTTTATGCTCAAGTTGTGAAGTCAATCCTTTGAAAAGGTGGTTATGGCACCGGTATCTCCTTCCTTTATCCAGCCCTGCTTCATGACCTTAAAAACAAATGAAGCCTTTAATATTTGTAACAGGAGTAGCATCGTGGTAGTTCTGATGTCCCAGAAGGGTAAAGCAAAGATTGAAGGGAAGAGTAGTATCTATTATTGGGAAAAAATTAATATGGTTAGGAAGAAAACGTTATGCATTTGTGCACATAAGTGCTTCTTTGTGTCCCCAAAGCAAAAGACTTCCACCCTGCACATGTGTATAAAGGACATTGCATCCCCTCATGGCTGAGCAAATAGGCTCCTTGCTGAGTAAAACACTGAGGAGGGTGGGAATGTGCAGCAGGAGGTAGCGGGGGACTGAAACCTGTGTTACCGGGCAGAGGGCAACTGGAGTTTATGCATATGCTAAGAAGTGTTCACATGATCATAATGTTTCTTATGTTTTCCTCTAGTGCCCTCAGGCTTTTCATAGTACTACAGAGCTGCCTTTGCAGGAGGCTTTATGGCAAGGCAGAAGTGGAGAGACACTAAGAAGTAGAATTTTTGCTTTCCTATTCCATTTGAAATAGTAGCAGGAAAAATATGTGTGAGATTTTGCCCAGTGATTCCTTGTTCTGTTCTGAGATGATAGAGTCAGAGCAACATGGCAGTTTGTAACTGCATGAGCTTCCTGTGATAGATTACTGATCAACATCTGCAACCATCAGCCTGGGAAGAACTGGCTGAATTGCCTAGGTCAGGAGGAATCAAGAGCACCTTCAGCTTGCTGGCTCTTCACAATAACAGAGAACTTGCCAGGTAGGACACCCAGACCATATTGGGCTGTAGATACCAGCCGTGGAATGCAGGAGAGCAAAACACACACTAATTCCCTGCCAAGCTCACAGGGAGAAAAAAAAAATACTCCTGCTACTCAGTTCTGGGCTCACATCCACAGATAGAAAGAAGTAGGACACATCATCCACATGCAGAATGGATCTCAGTGCTGTGTATTTTACCAACAGCCCATTGTCACCTCGATTGCTTCAGAGGAATTGGGTGGATGTGGAGATACTTGGAAGTAAAGTCTTGCATCAATGGAAGAAAGCAAAAATCCTTTTAAACTTTTGCAAACAACTTCAGAAGTCCTCAAGGTTTATTCTGTGGAGGACTTAGTACTGAAGCAGATGGGATGGCTCTTTATGCAGTCCTTCCCCAGCAGAGATAGCAATGGATTCCATATAGAAGGGTTGAAAGCAATTAATTTTCCCAGCATAAGGAAACAATTCAGCTGTTCTGCTTGACTTGCAGCCATCTGAGCTTGTACTTGAGGGACACAGACTCCGGTGGACCCACAGCTCCAGACTGCACAGTCAGCCCTGAGGCTGTTAAGAAGCCAGTGGTGCCTGTGGCCAGGGTCTACTCCCATCATGTGTTCATCCTCAATACAGGATGGTGTCTGGTCTCACTCTCTGGGGCACATGTCTCATATACCCACTCATGTTTATGTTTTTCCAGGTTTCACAGGAGAGCTTATATAACAGAATGACAGCATCCAGCCTGGCCTGTGTCTTTGGTTTGAATTTGGTCTGGACATCGAAAGGAACAGCCTCCTTCAATGCTCTGGTACCTCTGAATCTCTTCACTGAACTGCTGATAGATTTCTACACGAATATATTCACCTCCCAAACAGTGCCTGGTGAGGTCTTACCTTAATGCTCCCAGAAGGTAAAAGGGAGTATGGCTGCCTGCAGAAAAGGTCTCTGTGCCTCAACTGGTGGGAGCTTTATATGCAGGGCTCTCTCCTGCGAAGCACATTTCTATAGCTTTCCAAATGCCAAAGATGTTGGGAGAAGCATGCTGCCCCATATATTCTCATCACATGGGGGAGAACATGTACATGAACATTCAAAGACCAACAGGTCAAAGTGAATCCCCTTACTAACTTGAGCAGCTGACAAAAACTGGTATGTTAAAAAAAAATGATGACACTACGTGCCAGTCTGTCATTTCTTTGGTGGTCTGGAGACCTTTCTGGGTGACATTATTTTCTGCAAGGGCAGAGCTAAGTTCTGGACCACTCCTGAATGTACAGCTCTTGTCTTTTTTTTTTTTCTAAAATCTGAATACAAGTTTGTTATAAATTTCCCTAATAAGCTAATAAAAATTCAATCCATTTTTAAGATACCAACGTTTGTAAACTATTATTCCAAATATTTAAGTGTCCTGTTTTATACAAAAAGGTGTGGGCAGATGCAGCACACCACATCTGCAGTTATCACAGAGAAGAAAGTGTTTCCTGGGTAGAGTTGTGCAGACAGGTAACTAATTACGCTTGCAAACATCTTACACAGGCATTTAACCACTGTAGCTGCACGTGCAAAGTGTGTGGAAGGTTTTTTCTTCTAAGTTCAAATGGGGAACAATAATCATGTGGGTTTTTTTTCCCTAAATGCTTCAAACTTTCATCAGTGGAATTTTATCTGTGAGCTCACAGTACAGAATACAGACTAACTTTGAGAGGAGTACCCCTAATGTTTGGGCTGTGTGCTTTTAGTCGATAGAAATTAGCTCTTCAAATCGTTTTCTCTAGAAAGCAAGAAGAGCAATAATACACCTAATGACATTTTTATACAATGAATATCTATTATCAGTCCCAATGTGAGTAATTAGCCAACATAAAGGGAGAACTTCCAGTGTTTTCTAACTGTGCTATTAATATGGCTTGCATTTGATGAACTGTAGCACGCTGCCATTTCATTGTTTAACACTGATTGGTAACGAGGTGGCGTAACGAACTTATCATTATTGTTGCTGGCAAAGCAGAAGGAAATTAACCAGCAGTAAAAAAAAAAGGTAAGTGGTATTTCCCCCAGTGCTTTGGTCTTCCTGCTTCCATGCAAAGTAGAGGGACTGTTCAGGTTTCAGTGAAAGTAACAGCCTCAGGAGGATGATTTAGGCATCCCTCCCATACAAACACAAGAGCCACGTTTTACCCTGTAGGTTCTAGAGCATTGAAGGTTTGTACTCCTTAGCAGCTACGAATTGTCTGCCTCTGTAAAGGGTGCAACAAAGGCTTGGAGCAGTGGGTAAAGAGGATTCAGTTTTGTCAGCAGTTTCAGTAAATAACCAAGTAGTCAGAAGGTTGTGAAGTGTTGGATGTGCCAGGCCTTCATTTGCCCAGTAGGTGTCATCTATAGCATTAGACAATGATTAAAATTTGAAAAAGCAGAGGCTTTAGAAGAGGATGTGTTAGGAGCTACTTCTTACGTCACAGTTGTGCGTTCTCCCCAGTTCCTCAAGTGTCTTAAAGGCAACTTTTTGGATTTTGAGTATCTGTAAGTAACGACTACCGATGGCTCCCATTTAAATAAAACACCTTGCATAATACAAAGAGAACAATTAACAAGTATTCATGGTGGTTGCATCTCAGCAAAAGGAGATCATAAAGGATAAACCCATCCTAGTTTTGTTTTGCAACTCCTCAGTTCAACGTCTGAGCTATCAGTGACAGCAGCCAAGCCTTGCTGGGTTATGAAAAACAAACAACTGCATTCAGCACCGTTCTGTGCATCAGCACCCCATTTGACAGGGTTGTGGCCTCTGGGGATTAACAAAAGCTGAGTAATTTTGCCACTCTCTTGGTCAAAATACATCCGTGTTGGTTTTGCTGTCTGTGAAAAGAAGGAGCATCTGGCAGTAGAAAAGCACTTTGGGGCTAAATGCAGGTAAGTCCTTGAAAATGGTTGTGTTCGATTTCCCCATGTCACCTTCCAAGCATCCGTCAACAGGAAGCGGCGTGTGGTCTTCAGGCTGCAGTGTGTCATGGAAATGTCAGTCCTGGATGGTCTTAGCACAGTCACATACCAGAGCACTGTGGGGTGAAATCTTGAGTTCATGGAAGTCAGCTTTGCTCAAAACAGTCCCCAGAGCCTGGGGAGGGGGCTCCCTCACTGATTTAGCTCTCCAACTCATCCTAGGTTGCTGGTGACACGAAGTCCTCAGGGCACAGCTGCCTCTCTGGCACCTTTACAGGTAAAAAGTACCAGTAAGGAGCATCCCTTCAGCTGATCTGCCTGCCTGTGGGCAAACGAGATTGACAGTGAAAGCCAGACTGGTCCCATGCCAAGCTGCAGGTCTCTCATAGCGCTTTGTAAACTACCACTTCCAGGTGATTTCTACTTCCTTCCATTAGTGAATGGAGAGCACAATGGTGTTTTCTCCCCCCAAGGTGCCTTCTTCCCTTGAAGAACAGGTAACATCTGTTAGCTGCCAGCACAGGTAATGTGGTGCTGCTTGAAGGAAGTAGAGGCTTTGGTTCTGATTGTAGTTAGCAGTGCTGGGGGCAGAGGGAGGCAAGGGGACAGGGGTCCTGCTCCCCTTTACCTTCCTGCCTCCCCAGCAGGCAGCCTGGGACCTGGGTAAGGACGGTGCTGACCTCCACCCCAGCCTTGCCCTGCAAGCCTGGAGGAGGGACTTTCCCAAATCTGAGGTACCTGGGTAGCAAAACCCTCAAAGTGATGAGTACCCAGCTCAGGTCCCCCCTACTCCAAAGGAACTGGTGAAGTCCCCCATCTGCAGCAGAAGCCCCCGGTCTGTGTCCTGAGTGCCAGACTTAACTATGACATTAAATCAGCTCTCATGAATTATTCAGAAGGGTTTGGAGTGAAATTCATGTTAGAGAAATATATGTTTCAAATTTCCTGACTCTAAGAGGAGTCCTGGAGGTGTCCCCTGCAGTTACTTTGATAACAGTTTCTCTTTACAAATGATAATTGCACGATTGGAGCTTTTGTACAGTGTGGCCTTGTGAACTCTTCTCTCATATCAAAGAACAATTTTCAGATCATTTCCATAGCAAAAAGAAAGTGATTATGGAGATAATCTGTTGGAAACACACATGCTGGATTTCAGTTTAAAACAATAAACTGCAGTCATGGAATGAGAAATCAAGTGTTACCTAGCTGACAATATACACAGAATAAATTGCCTAAGCATTTTAGTTTACTGAGCTGTTAGGAGTTGAAAATTGGTCCCAAGATTAGTCTGATTATCAGGATGCCTCTAGCAACAAGCACTAAAGGGGGAGGGAGTATGTTCCTACCCTGAATCTATGAAGAACGGTGAGAAGATTGAACAATGTCATTAACCGAGGGGGGTGTCTTCACAGTTCTTACAAAAAAACTTCCATAAACAAATATCACTTACATGTGTGCAGATGATCTTCCCATGCATGCAGCATCCATCTCAGAAGCTCTCGGAGCCTTAGGAGCTTTAACATATTCACCCACTCCTGAGGACACTAATAACAGAAAAGCCCCAGATATTTTAGTCACGTGTGAAATGTGTACTTAGGTAGCAAGTTGAGCTTCTGATGGGATTGATGGTAGAGTCGCATGTCCCCTGCTTCCCTTCCTGAATAGTTTATCTTCACCACCCTGGAAAATGCCAATGCTCCCACTTCTCAAGTGGCTGTGGGGGTGTTGGGGTGTGGAGGGAGGAAGTCAGAGTTACTGCCAGCACCTGTAATTTGGGTAGTGGAAGCTCATGGACAGTTGAAGCTCTGCCTGGTCAGTCACGTTCCTGCCCATAGTCTGACATGTTCTGACCTACAAAGAGGAGTCAGAAGCAAACACGCCCTGCTTCAAGCTGGCACATCTCCACTGAAGCCAAAGGTATGACTCTGGGAAGTATGAAAATTGTGTTAAAAGATGAATGTGGCTGGTGTGTGAAGGATCTTCTGCCTTTCCCAGTGGAGTAATGCTCATTTTCACTATCAAAGGAGCTGGATTTTTGTCTTTATCCATATACATCCTGGAAAACCATGTCAGTGTCTTGCACCTAATGTAGCCAAGGATTCCAGTGCCCTCCAGCATCACCCAGCAGCAGTGGAGGATTGTGGTGAGGAGCTACAAACGCTATCATCTTCTTTGCAAACTGGAAAGCTTGAGAAACGACTGCCTTAATCAATGAGATTTCTTTGGGGTTAGGTTGGGGGTTTGGACAGTGAGTTGGTCTGGAGGCTAAGAAGGAAACTTCCAAATGTCACCAGGAAAAAAGCCCTTTTCCACAGCAGGCCTGTGAGTGCTACCTAGAATTGTCATTCTAAGTGAAGAGAGTCTTGGCTTGCCTCTCCAAGCTGGAGGTACATAAACACACGATGTTGAGTTCTCCCCTTTCTTCCTAACTGGGCTCTGTTGCCTGTAGTGTGAGGAAAGCCATGGTAACTGTATACAGAAGGACCGTACCCCTGCTATCCTGGCTGTTCCTCTCCAGAATACCTGGCAGAGGTTCAGCCTTACAGGTCATTTACTGATTGGAAAAATATTTCCGCTGGAACGTGACAACTCAACAAAATTAAAAGCATTTGCTCAAAAGGCCACATTTTGGTGCTTTTCTTTCACAAATGGTGAAATTCTTCCAGAAAGTGGCCAGCGTGCCTCTAAGCCACAGACCCCTGTGCCTGGCTCTGGCTTTGCTGGCATCTGCAGTGCTCCGGATCAGGGAAATGGAACATCGCTGCTTCCCAGTCACAGTCTCTTTTGAGATGGCGTCCCCTTTCCACAGGCAGCGTTGCAATTATTGCCAGAGGTAAGGAGGGGATTCTGCTGGAGCTGGGGGAGATGACACACATAGCTGACTGATCATTAAAGCTGACGGGGTTTTTTCTGCGGCCCTGATTTCTCCATGGTGCAGTCATCGTGCAGTAGCTGCTTCCTCGACTGGCAGTCTGTCTGTAGTCCCCAGAGTGGGAGCTTGTCGCTCTCAAGGTTAGGGCTTGTGCCTCAGAGTTGGGAGTGGCTGCATCTGATGCCTGACCAAAATGCAAGCTGCAACATGGAAACGTGCTTCATTTCCTTTTCCTTCGGTCCTCAAAAGTTTACTCGTTCCAGCTACTGCTAGCTCAGACACTAACGCCAGCTCCCTCAAGCCTAATATTACTAGGTCAGAGGGCTGGGGCACCTCTCCTATGAAGACAGGCTAAGAGAGTTGGGCTTGTTCAGCCTGGAGAAGAGAAGGCCCCGGAAGGGGCCTACAGAAAAGCTGGGGAGGGATTTAGAAAGGCATGGAGTGATAGGACAAGGGGGAATGGTTTAAATTGGAAGGGGTAGATTCAGATTGTATATTAGGAAGAAATTCTTCCCTATGAGGGTGGTGAGGCCCTGGCACAGGCTTCCCAGAGAAGCTGTGGCTGCCCTGTCTCTGGCAGTGTTCAAGGCCAGGTTGGATGGGGCTTTGGGCAGCCTGGGCTAGTGGAGGCTGTCCCTGCCAATGACAGGCAGTTGGCGCTAGATTACCTTTGAGGTCACTTCTAGCCCAAACCAGTCTGTGGTTCTATATCAGTGTTTCTCTATTACATGGATTTTGTTCCCCTATACTGAATTGTAATCTCAAGTTATTTCTGCACTTCAGACTTTAATTGTCTACAAAAGTAGTTTACAGCTTCTTACTCTTCTGCCATGAAAATTATCCCCTTAATTAATGGGACAATAAAAAGCAACTGTAAAACGCACCAAAGTGCATCATCTTTAGTAGCTGTACTGATTTCTGCAGCAGTCGTGGCAGAGCCTTCAGATGGGTGGATTTTTTGACACTTCACTCGTGAATTTCTTGGCACAACGCTCTAAAAATAGTAAGGTCTGTAGTAAGGTACTTTGTTTTTCTGTTTCAAAAGCTTCCAAGGCATGTTTTCGCCTTGCTACACCTGCCAGTGTTGTCTGGGTTTTTTTCCTATGCATTTCCAAACCTTTTATGCTGCATCCTCTGCCTATTGCCATTTGCATCCTTCATCTGCAGTTTGTCAGAGTTCTGCATCAGTTTGGGGATGGTCATCACGCTCACGCACACGCCTTCCACGGCCTTTTAGTGGGAACAGGAATGCTCCAAGGCTCTCATGACCATTCTGCCGGTGGATCAGCTGAACTGAAGCCACCAAAGGTTTGGTTCTGCAGGGGAGTTTCAGAGTACAGTGTTTGGGTGAGGGAAATTGCCCAAATCATGTCTCCCCCTTCTCTGAAGCAGAAAGAGGGTTACGCTTTTGATAACTAGATGGAGCTTCTATAGGTAACAACCCAACACTTGTGATGACAGGGAAGTTAGGAAGAGCTTTTCCTTTCCGTATTTCCCACCACTCCCAGACTTCCTCATCAGCCTCTGTCTTTTGAAAAACCTGTACTGGTGCACACATGAGATGCAGCCACAGCTGATCTGTAAGGCTGTCCCGTAAGGCTGATATTGTATTTAATAACTGTGCCCACAGTAGCAACAGCATCTCATCAGACTACGTAGCTCTCCACTCTGAAGCCATGCATAGAGCTGAGCAAGACACAGGCTGTAGGTGTCTGCCTTGTTCCATGTTAGGGGTCATAGAGAGGACCAGCTTCCCTTTCTCCCTTGCACAGTAGCTCCCTCACCCTCACTGGGCTATGAAATAGCCCCCAGGTGCTTTCACGTTAGTCCCATCTGCTGCTGCAAAACCACTACACAAACAAGATGTCAAACTGCCACAGACAGCTTCCACCTTTGCAGGAGGATTAGCAGACCAACGTTCTGTTCCCATCCCCACGTTCTACTCTGAAGCTTGAATAAATCTTCATTTTTTCCCTTATCTTCAGCTTGTGGCTGACCTCCCAAGCCATACTGCAACAAAAGCCTTCCAGGGTGCAGAGCATACGCTCCCAGCCTTGATGGGTAAATGGCCATGGCACAAGGACAAAACAAATCCATTCCATTCCAAAACAACATTAAAATTCAGTAAGATAATATCGCTGTCTTCTGCCCAAAAAGAGCTTTTACAAAATAATATAAATGAGAGGATGAAAATAATGAGAGGCTTTGTAGAGCTCGCTCACGAGCCCTGACACCCGGCATGCTCCTGCCGAGAAGGCAATAAACACCCCATTCTCTGCATGTCACAGTATCACAACTTCTCTGTATAATTACCACTTGAAAGTTAATAGGACTCTGCTCCCAGCATGATGGCTGTATTTTCTGTAGTGGCTGCATGTCCTGCATCCACAGCCATCACTGTGGACCCGGCTGTTGAAGCACCATCTTGGAGGACAAGTTGTGTGAGGCCGACTCAGAAATCCAGCCATTTCCCTACAGGAAACGCCTTGGCACTGAGGGCGATGGGTAGTGCAGAGGTGGAGAGGCCATTCCTCCCCCTTGCAGGGGGAAGGGAAGAGGCAGAGAAGGAAACCAAAGCTAGCAGGCTGACATCACAACCAGGGTGATAAACAAAACCAGCGTCAAACCCCTCAAGCTCCTGAAACTCAGCCTGGCACCTTTTGGCTGCTCTGTGCACCTAACCACAGGCATTGACACCTCTTAGTTCTTCTAAGCAACCAATGTTCTAGTCAATAGGTGCAATGAAAACAAAGCAGGACACACTGGCCAAGGCAGATTAGAGCAGGCAGGGTATCGGTATCGGTCCCTTAATGACCCTTATCACAACTGCTGCAAAAATGCTTTTTGGCCTAATAATTGTTTTGAATGGCCTTGTGTGTCCAACTCAATTTAATAAAGTGCAGTAAGATCGTATATGAGAAACACCACCTGAAAAGTCATCACAGCAGATGGAGGGTTAAGAGATATCAATGTTAACAAAATGCAGTGCCACAGGAGTGGGTTGCTTTGGTGGGGTTCCCTGGGTGTCTGCTCCTGGTGAGCCTGGTAAATCAGCTGGAGCTGATGCCTGTCACACACTGCTCGTGCCCCATGACCATAGTGGTCTGGGTTGGGGAGGTTTTGAAATACACATTGTCTGGACAGATAGCATTTCAACAGTAATACATCAGACCATTCTTGTCTTGTTTAAATACAACCACTGGCCTGTGTGTGTGGATCAGTGTCAGAGTCTGTCTGCCACAGCCAGAAGCTGAAGCTGCTCTTCTTCGACTGTCGCCGAATCCAAGAACTGGTGATGTATCAAGTCTGAACAGGTTGGTGTTAGATGTGGTATGTCAAGCTCTTCACATACATACTCTTTTGGTCTTTCCGTTAGGGAGTCCCAAAGTTGAACAGCAGAAGAAAAGACACCATTAAATGAATGATGTGCATCAGACAACATACCGTACACTTTGGTACATCCTCTGTTCTTGGGCACATTCCGTCTGTCTCTGCACACACAACTATAGCCAAGTGTAAATTAACTGTTGATTTGATTGTCATGTCATGTCAATTTTCTGCTCCTGGGGATAGGGTTTTTTTCCAAAGGTACTTCTGGTTGGTCTTCATGCCAGGGCACTTCTCCATCTACCCCTATAATGTTTGTGGTGCCCTGCCCTGCCTCTTGCTATCAAGAGCCCCAAAACTGGCAATAGGCTGTGCTTGCTGCTCACAACTCCTGGTTTCCTCAGCTTCTGAAGGAGGAGGTGAGGTGAGAAGGTGAAAAGCACCTGGACAGACAAATTTCTGGTGAATACTCACTGAATGCTGTGAGTAGGAAACACAGCATTTTTCCTATGGCTAATTAGGTACCTCCAGCTGTGCTGTGCCAGATTTGGCCCCTTGCACACTGGCATATCTTTCTTCTTGCCTTCACCACAGGTACTGCCAACCTCCTCCTCAAGAAGCCAGCCTTGGTCTTTAAACAAGGTGCTTTGTCTGGGCCTAATCCCATTTGCTCCCTTCCTTGTCCATGGAGAGCAAGGCTGGCTGATGAGCTACTCTCAGCACACCGGGATATTTTTTCATTCACACATCTTCCCTCACCCAGGACTTTGACCATCATTTTATTTACCAAAGACTTCCTCCTTCGTGTTGTACAGAGAGACATTAAAAAGATGACTGAAAATACCCAGAAATTGGCTCATAAAGAGAGTCAAATTAATTATCTTTTTAAAATTGAATTCCCTTTGTGGCTGGTTTTTCTCTGTCTGTGCTATCAAAAATGAGCTATCAAAGAAAACTGCCATTAGTTTTTAAATCGGGGTGACTTGAGAGAGCAGCTCCGGCGTGGTGACCGATGCCTCCTGACAGCCCCCTCATCTCTGCCAGCTGCCAACTGCTGTGGCAGCCGTGGCCCAGCCCAGTGGTGCCGGTTCCCAGGCCCACAGCATTGCCTACCTGCACAGGTGTGCCTGTACCCACAGCCCCAGGTGTGGTGGCCATGTGGGGCTCTCGTGTGTGT
Organism: Zapornia atra; assembly: GCA_013400835.1. NCBI lineage: Eukaryota > Metazoa > Chordata > Aves > Gruiformes > Rallidae > Zapornia > Zapornia atra. Next base: position 49,899 of record VZTU01018537.1, on the reverse strand, counting down.
GGGGAGCAGTGCTCAGAGCTGAGGCAGAAGCGTGCTGGGGAAAGACTGCTGCAAAATGGTGAGATGTTTTCTTTACATCACATAGAGGGTGGTCGGGCACTGGAACAGGCTCCCCAGAGAAGGGGTCACAGCACCGAGCTTGGCTGAGTTCAGGAAGCATCAGGACGATGCAGTCAGTCCCATGCTCTGACTTGGCTGGCCCTGTGTGGAGCCAGGAGTTGAACTCAATGATCCTTATGGGTCCCTTCCAACTCAGGGGATTCTATGGTTCTATGATTTCTCTGCACAGTTGTTTAGTGGAGAGGCTGAGGCTGTGAAGAGAGTGTACCCCATACATCCCTCATGCCCACGAACCCACCCAGCACAAGGTCCCTCCTCCAGCTCAGCCTCATGTACAGCAGCTGCTGGCAGCAGTATGGTGCTGGCAGCCAAAGGTCAGGAGTCAAATCCCATCCATGTCCAGTTGGGAGAATCTGAACTCAATGCCTGAGATAAAACATCAGTCTGGCAGCTCAGGCCAGCACCTGTGAGACAAGGGCATGTAGTGAGTGATAGGATGAAGGGAGAATGGTTTTAAATTGGAAAGGGGTAGATTTAGATTGGCTATTAGGAAGAAATTCTTCACTATGAGACTGGTGAGACACTGGCACAGGTTGCCCAGAGAGGTGGTGCCTGTCCCCTCCCTGGAGGTGTTCAAAGCCAGGTTGGATGAGGCCTTAGCAGCCTGGTCTAGTGAGAGGTATCCCTGACCAGGGCAGCGGATTGGAACTTGATGATCTTTAAGGTCCCTTCCAGCCCGAGCCATTCCTTGATTCTAAGCCATTCACCCACACATGCTGCTTAACTGCTTCATTTCTCCCTGGGCCTGGGAGGGGGCAGGATACAAACACTGAAGCAAAGCTTTATGGACACACTGGGCATCTCCCTGGCAAAAAGCTGTGTGTGCCATGGCTGTGGTGCCCAGCCAGCTGGCTGGGCTGTCACCAAACCTGGTGGCTTTGGTGCTACACCAAGGGTCGATCCCTCAGGGTCTGCCAGCACCAGTCCCAGGGTGACCCTGGGAAGTCCATGGCCCCCTGGTATCTGCTGACCACATCACTCTGCAGACACCAAAGGAAACCAGGGCTTAAGATGGTAGATTTGGTTTTAGCTGTTGTGTAATGAGGATTTGGGAGCAACGACCTGTTTCTGTCTGGGCAGAGAAAAGCCCGTTCTGTAGCTTTCCCCAGAGGGCCAGCCATTTGCCCAGAGCCACTAAAGGAGAAGCATAAACCTGTCCTGACCTCCTCCAATGCGTGGCTGGGCATCCCCAGCTCCTGGCATAGCTCTCTTTTGGTCATGCTGTAATAAAGTGGGTGCATGCCTCCAGCTGTGCTAACAGCTGGAAAACAGATCTTGATAGTCCAAGAAGAGTCAAGCCTTGGTGCTTTGAATCCTGCCTGAATCAAAAATCCTCATGTTCATCATGAGCATAGAGCAGCAGGGGTGTGGGGAGGCGCCACACTGGGAAGCACCCCCAAAAACAGGGCGCAGCAACCCAAAAGAAAGGCTTCTAGGTTAGCACTCCACTATTTTCTGAACTGTGTTCTTTGAAGACACATGTCTATGGCATTATTATTCTGCCCTGACAACACATGAGAGAATGCTTTTTCTTTTAGTAGACTGTGGTGTATGTTTTCCAGTCTGTTCGCTGAGCTCAGAAATAAGGTCTGTCCAACCTGCCTCTGCTGATGGGCTTCAGGCTCTCTCATAGCATCACTGCAGAGAAACATCCCAGCTGGAACACTGCTGGTGGCTGAGGAGTTATCTCAGTGACCCAGCACTGCCCCATGTGACCTTATCCTCCAAAGTTCAGGAGGGTGAAGCCCCATCATGTTTTCTTGGCTCTCCTTGCAGCTGCAGGGAGTCCAGACACCATTCGAGTGTCTCCCAGGGGCTGCAGCAGCTGAGGTGAGTGAACCAGCGGCCCAGCTCTGGTGAGGGACAGAGGAAGACCACCTTCTACCCACTGGTTGGAGAAGTGTGTGGGGCCATTCGTCCATCTGTCCTCAGCCATTTCTGCTCCTGGGAAGACCCCAGTTAGTTGCAGACAGGCCAGGGCTAGCATGTCTACAGCATGACCTTTGCATACTCACGCTAACCACCTCCTCAGCAAGTTGCTGCCGTGACTGTGTGGTACCCACACATCAATACCTCCTTACAGGTTGAGAGCTACATACACTCAGTGTAGCCACAGCAGCTCCTGCTCCTCTGGGCACACACATGCTGTTTTCATGCTCCCTGATGACACTGTAACATTAACATCACCTTTGCAGAGGCCACCAGCCCACACAACCAAGGCAGGATGAGCCCAAACTCAGTGTGCCTCCCCAGGTGCCCTACCTGTCCCCCACCTCTGCTCCCAGCAAGCCCTTGCAATACCAGTTCAAATAAACTAATTAGCTATGGCTCTCATTAAGCAAGCTTTTGACCAAGGTAAGCAATTTGATGAGGAGAGGGGTAAAAGGTGAACCCAGACAAACCACTTCACATGAAAGCCCAGCAATTGCCACCTCCATCTCTGGAGAAAAAGGGGCTAATGCAGACTAAGTACCCCAGGATTAGGTGCCCAACCCATCACACAATTGTGTTGGGAGCATGTTTTGTTTATAAACCTCACAAACCCCCTCCTTCCTAATACACAGCCCAAAAAGGAAGGCTTGTATTACTGTTTCACCATGAAAATAAACATTTATGTCACTTGATAATGCTTCATCTCACCAGTATGTGGAGGCATGATGGCATTTGTACAGGGATTTATTTCTATTTACAACTGTACAGCACTGAATCAGTGCTGGAAAGCCTTACCCAGCTCCACAGTGCTTTTAAATTTCCACATGTGGTTTCACCACAGCAAACCCCACTATTACTTTTACACCACAGGTCTCCAGTTTTGAAGGCAAATTTGTGGAGTGAATGCAAATCGGGAAGCGCCAAGTTGAGACCCCTGGAGGCAGTGACATCTGCCTGTCTTTGATAAGAATTTCTGAGAGTGAAAGTACTTAGAGTGAAATTAAAAGCTTTGATCTGTTTTTTTGTTTCATTACTATTTCATGTCTGAGGCCTTTACACGTGCCTTTCAATCCTTGCTAGGCCGTGGTGTTTAGCTACTGCTCTGGCACTACGTGGGCAGGGCAGGAGCTGGCAGCTGCCCAGCTGGTATCAGGCATTGCCAAGGGCTCACCTCACAGCTCCAGTCTGAGCCCGGTCACAGACACACGTGCAGAGCAGCACTGCCTCAAAAAAATATACCCCTCTGGCCCCAGCACCCTGGGTACCCCTGTGTTGTAGCGACCAGCAGAGAGCAACACGCAATTCAATATGAATTTTAGGTGAAGCCATTTATTAGGTGAAATCCCACAGATTCTATACCTTTATTACTGCAAACGTGGCAAGCTAAAAAGCTGCTAATTGGTTACACACACTGTTCACACCATATTGATTGGTTAGTAATTATAACGAGTTCCGATAAACCTATCTTATAGCAAAATATTGTTAGTTTACCTTTAATACCTAAAAGCATCCGCACACCTGCTGGTTTTGACCATCTTATTGTGGTTGGTTCTTAACATGTTCCGTTACTCCCAAATACCTTCCCATAACTGTTTCTTGGTTTAGGGCAGCCTGTACCCCTATCAACAAGGCTGCTGTGTTTTGAGAATGTGATTATTATGAGCCTCTCTGCATGAGCAACTTCTCCTTTCTCATGGGAACAGAAGAACATTGTCAGGGCCTAAATCTTGGGAGAAGAGAGCTAGGCTGCTAGCAGGCCTGCTGTCTTCCCCGACACTGTGTGACACAGCCCTTTGGTAGCCTCAAATGACCAGGGTGCAGAGGAGAGGTGATGATACAATCACACAACCATTTAAGTTGGAAAAGATGTTTAAGATCATCAAGACCAACCATTAACCTAGAGCTGTCAAGTCCACCACTAAACCATGTCCCTAAGCACCACATCTTTTAAATACCTCTATGGATGGTGACTCAACCTACCCAAGCCTGTTCCAGTGCTTGGCAACCTTTTCAGTGGAGAAAATTTTCCTAATACCCAATCTCAACCTCCCCTGGTGCAGCTTGAGGCCATTTCCTCTTGTCCTGCTACTTGTTACATGGGAGAAGAGACCAACACCTACCTCCCTACAACCTTCTTTCAAGTACTTGTAGAGACCAGTAAGGTCTCCCCTCCCCTTAGGCTTAGTTTTCTTGATGTGGCTTCTGCCCATCCCAGACAAGAGCTCAAAGAGAGGATTGAGCGTCCTGTGTGGGCTCTGCTCTGTGTGTGTGTGCCTGTCTGTCTGTCTGTCTCTGACCCTTTCTTTGCCCAAAGCACTGACACAGAACACGCTTCACTTTGTGGTGCTGGACACTGCCATGTGACATCCAGGTGACTCCCTCAGAGGAAGTGAACTGTGTGGTGTGACTTGGTTTATTTTTTGCAGTCCTGAAGTAGTTGAGAAGGTAAGACTATAACGCACAGTCAGTGCATCAGCTCACATTTTTTATGATGCAATTTTAAACCATTAGGAAGTCTCTGAGATAGTTATGGAAACGCCTTTCAAACAGTTAACAGAAGTGCCACACCAGAATTTCATTTTTTCTCCATTTGCTACTTCATGCACTCATTTCTAATGCCTCCCCTTCCTAATTCTCCTTGGGTTTTTAAGTAAGGCAAAGCAATAATATTTCCATGGAAGCAGAAGGGGCCCCAAGAAGCAGATGAAGAGAACTGGCAAGTGCTGCTGTGAAGAGAGACAGGCAAGCCCATCAGGGTGAAGGATGCTCATGTCCACATCTGACAATGGCACAGACATGTTTTTACTCAGCAGCTACAGCTTAAACCACAACTCTGGGTTTCAGTAACATCGAGCACTTTGGCAGCAGGACAAAGAGCTGATCTAGATGATGGAGAGAGAGAGAGAGGGGCTCGGTGGGGTTTTTTTAAAGGTCTCTCAACTCCTCTGGCAGCTTAGAGATTGCCTGTGCTTGGCTACCAAGGGGGGAGGGTTTGCTGCTGGTGCTGCCAGCGGCCTGTCACTCACAGGCTTGGAGCTTTGCTCACCCATGTGCAAGGACACAAAGTTCCTTTCCTGGGGCAGGGCGCGTCTCCCCTTCCCCTTCTGCCTTGTGCTGCTGCAGCAAACCTCCCCACTTCAGAAAATGAAGCGTGTGTCTGGGGGTGAGGGGGAGGCGATGTAATTTTTAAAGACATATTGGGCTCGCTTGTGAAATTATTGTCTCAAGCCTCCTCAAATGGAAAATAACGAGCCTAGCAGCACTCTGATTTCCAGGGCAGTGCCGTAGCCATGATTCTCGCTCGGCACCCTGGGCTCTCCTTACATTTCCCTTCGGCTTCCTGAGAGGGAGGTAAGTGTGCGGGAGTTCAAGAGTGCAATGAATGAGCCAGACCCCCCGCTCGCCGGGCCGGCCCACCTGCCCGGCAGGCGATGGAGAGCCGCAATCACCGGAGCACTCCTGCTCCGCGGTCTAGCCACAACCGTGGCGGGGGGCGGCAGCGCACACGACCCGCGGCACAGCGCCGTCCCCACGCCGGACGGACACAGCGCCGGCACCGAGGCGTTGGCGGCGAAGGTCGCATCGCAGCAACTGGGGGACTGCTTTGTCAACAGCAACCCGACTGCCGGCCAGCTGCGTTTCCAGCCTGAAGAGTTGAGGGGAAAGACTGTTTATTGCCGTAGCTCCAGCCTAAAGATGAAATGCAAAAGGGAATTACAATATGTGCGGTAACGGCTTAATGAGGGAGGCTGATAATCAAAGGCTGGGGTGTAGCATTGCTGCTGCATTTAAACGGCACAGAAGTCATCTGCAATCCGCCACTACAAATGCAAACAACAACTTCAAAGAGCAATGGCATTTTTATTTTTTCTTCCTCCTCCCTGGCTAGAACCTCTCTGTGCCTGCGTTCACTTTGTAGTGTTTTTTCTCTCTATCATGACAATTTAATTTTTCGTTTGCNACGACACACACCCACAACAAACCAAAGACAGCTCTTCTGCTTTAATGATATTCACCGTGGTGAACTTAAAAGTGGCTTACAGAAGCGGAGCCTGGCATTTTCTGTTTGCACCAGTCAGTCGCTAGTGATTGATCTCGGAAGCCAGGCTTCATTTTTCTAAGCAAAATAAGCTGCAGTTGGCAAAACTTGATTAAAGTGAGCGGAGGTTTATCTGATGTGGCTGTTGCCACTCATTTCAATGTAATGTCTCGCTTTTCAACTACAGAGGACCTGCAGAACACAGAACAAGAAGTACTCATCAGTTTATAATGCACTCTTCTAGAAGTTTAAGTATTCCTAATAGGCCATCAAACTGCTAGGAAACCAGTATGGGTATGTTGGCACGTAAAATCAACTCCTGATGTAGCTGTTGTAGTAGTGTTTATGCCGTCACCCTTATTAGGCAGAGGTTTACCACAAGAGAAGCTGCTGGCTGGACTAGCGCCACCGTTAAAGGCAGCACGCAAAAAATGCTGCCAGTGATCATGAATTAAATATTAAAAAAAAAGAAAAGGAAATACAAGGAGGGTCTCGACTGTGTTTCCTGATTGTTGAGCCTTAATGGCACATTATGACTTCTCCCTCCATGAGCAGGAAGCCCGAAAACATCTGAGAGCCCAACACAAACCAGCCATGCCAGCGTTCCTCTTTCTGCTCTCTGGGAAGGGCTGGCATCGCGCCCTGTTATTTCCCAGCAGACAGAAGAGTTCCTTGTCCTCTCCTTCCTGAGGAAGGGGAGATGGCAAGGGAAGGAAGAGCAGGTGAAATTACATTTGAAGAGGTGCAAATATAAAACTGACAGGCTCAGAGACAACACGCTTCAATCGGATGGCTATTTGCAGAGCAGCTCCTCTGCGAGATAACTAATGGCATGTGAAAAGGTCCTACGCACAGAAAACAGTCTGTCATGTTAAAATAAAGAGCTCTGAAGCTGTGAAGCCTGGCATCGTCTGTAAAAATAACTTTCTCTTGGGGAGGGGAGGCTGGGAACCCTGCGGCTCCCGATTCTCTTCAAAGACAATGCTCGGTGCTGCAGCGAGGAACAGGGAGGCTACCGTGGCTCCTACAAATCTCCACCAAAACCTTAATTTAAATTACTGTCAAAGATTAAAGGCTGGTGTAGGCCTATGCTCCCTTGCAACCGCATTAATTATTAAGGCGACACGCAGAGCTTTGTAATTGGCTCCTTTCTGTTAGCACAGCGCTGAGCTTATAGGTTAGGGTGGTGGCAGAAGGATGACGCTGATGATTGCATATGATTTCTGGGATTGCTGGTTGGGTAAGAGTTGTCTTCTAAAATTAGAAGCAATGGCAGGGAAAAATCAGGGTGCCCTTCACATAGAAGAGGCCAGGAGAAAGGCGAAGGTAAGTGAGAATGTAGGCAGGGGGAAGGGAAGGGAAGGGGAAGGGGAAGGAGAAGGGGAAGGGAGTGCTGAGCTTCCCCCGATAACTGCAGCCCAAAATTAGCATGGTGACATTGCCAAGAAGTAAAGACAAGGCAGTGCCTCCTCCCCCAAATACCTTTTGCCCTGGCAAAAGAAACCCAGCCCTGCTTCTGCTCTGCATAACCATTAGGCACTGCGGTAGGTTTTTATGCTGCTGCAACATCATCTTGCTTTCATATGGTTCATTTTGCTGGGAAGTTCTGTCATTTCCACTGGCCAGAAAGCAGACCACTCCTGCGAGGAACCTGTGGCTCATTCTTTAGTAAGTTTACAAAAAGTGATTAAAAAACAACTTTACAGAACAGGTGACCCACACATCTGAGGAGCACCTGGAAGCATGGGTCTGAAATGAAAGCCCATGGGTCTGCCAGCAGACCTACTGCGTGTCCTCTGGCTGCAGCAAGTATGTCTCCAGTGACCTGGAGAAAGACCATGCTGCCCACCATGGGCACAAAGGATGTAATGCAGCGTGCAGGGAGAGCTTGGCTGATGTACAGCAACACGTTACTCTGTCTCGGAGCCCTCGGTTTGCTCCTGAGCCGACTCCATTCATCTCTGTTTGGGCCAAGCCAGCTGCAGTGTTTAAACTGCGGTGAGAACTTTAAAAACACAACCCACAAGAGATGCAAGAGGGAAAGGGAGAGATATGAGGCACCGCCAACTTTTCTGTGTACTGATCGGGGGAAAAGTGTCATGGGAAATTATTCCAAGAGGCAGGGGCACCAAGAAAGGGAGTGGACAAGGTCCTCATGCCTGGGAGACATGATGGCCCCAAGGAACAGGCCATCTTCCTGGAAGAAGGAAAGCAGAAAGTATTGCAGTCATTCTGGCATTGCTTAAATCTGAAAATTGCATCTCCTCAGCAGTAGATATCACCACGATGACAATGCCAGTAAATTCTCAATCAAGTTTAATGCATCATAAAGAAGTAAAACTACATTGGCATATTTAAGACAAACACTTTTTTTTTCTATGCACACTATCCACTGGACAGTCCCCTTTTCAAAATAACTACTTTTAACAGTCCAAGACACTTCTTCAGAAATTCTTCACATATTTAACCTTCCACGCTTTGCCTTTTTTTTTTTTAAAATTTTTTTTTTTTTGTCTGAGAAGGAAAAAAAAAAATCATTAAACCTGAAAACATTTACATTGCAAGCCACATTAGAATGCATAATTGGCATACAATAACCAATGTATAACAATTGTGTTTTACTTAGTTCACTTTGTTCATCAATAAAAGAATATAAAAATCTTGCTCAACCGAGTGTTGTGTATTAAAATAGATTTGTATAGTACTGCACAGTTTCTCCCGGAGTTGTGAAAATGGTTGAAGGGACCATGTGCTGCCTAGTGATGGGCGACGGAAAAAGCCAGTCCCTCATGTGGTTTTTCTTATTTAAAACAAACAAAAAAAGAAAAGAGATTCGGCACCATGTGAGATCTGCTGATGTGAGAGACTAGCCTTGTGTCCTGCTCGGGTGGCTTCTTGCTTTCCTTAAGTACCTGTTGTGCTAATCGACGGAGAACTCATAAACGACAGAGATGATGGCAGCTGAGGGGGGGGGGTGTGTGTTTGTGTGTGTGTGTGTGTGTGTGACAGTGAGAAAAACCGGGGTGCCCATCACTACCTTCCCGGGCAGGCCGCAGGGTAACGGGAGGGAAGGCCCTGTGGCCTACGGGTGGGGCCAGGCGGACCCTTGCAGTATCAGGAAGACTAGCTAGTGAAACAAGCAGGTGCACTGGGATTTTCTCAGGTTTTCTAATGCTAAACGCTTCCCCCAATGTGCTAAAATCCAACAAAAACCTTAAAAAAGAACCAAGTTTCCAAAAAAACCCCAACAAACACTCAAAATTTTCCACGGCTTGTCCCTCCCCTAGAACTCCTGATATTATCCAGTATGAGAAACAACCCCTTGAGGCAGTTTTTTTAATTCTTTTTTTCCTGTACCATTTCAGCAGATATTTCTGCAAGCAAAAAAGAAAGAGAGCAATTGAAAAACAAACAAACAAAAAAACCCAACCCATGTTACATATTTTTAACAATAAAAATGCAGTACAAAAATGTAAAGTTATCTTTTTGGCATATTCTCTGTACTGGCAAGAAAGAAAAAAAAAATCAGAATAGTTATTTGCTTTTTTTTTTTTTCCTTAACAAAAAAATAATCCAAAATGAACAAAAAAGAAAACCCCCAAAAATAATCTCTTTAAAAAAAACTGTAACCCAACCTGCCAAAGATAGCCACTATTATGGTTGATGCTAAATCTTGCACAAAAACTCCATGAGAAAAATACACCGATAGCAAAATAAGTAAAAAGGACCTGCAAAAAAGTAAGGAGTTTTACAGTCATACTTCTTTAAATACTTCGGAACGCATATACAGAAGCATCAGCATGAAAATACTTCAATATTTTACTAGAAACGCTAACTTCATACAGTTTCTTTATTTAAATATCTGCAATTCTCAACTCTAATAATACTGAAAAAAATCGATCTTTTGTTTCGAAGGCTCTGTCTGTGAGTGTCCGTCACGCCCTTCTGGTCAAAACGGCCCCATCTCCAGGTCACCTGAATCAACGGGGCCAACTTTGTTCCTCTGGTAAGAATCCATGTCGAGTCCTAAGTAGTTCAGTTTCTGTTACCTCACCGGTTCCCCTCCCACACATAGCTTTCAGCCCAACTACTTCTCTACTAGCTCACTAACTCTTTGCATTGAAAACTTCCCCCCTTGGGAGCAGAACGGGGGAACCCCGTCTGCTCCCCACAAAAGGACAACCCGCTTCCTATCGGCCATTCTTCTCCTGGTCATCCTCAGTCATAAATACATTAAGGCCAACATAACAAAAAGAATCTCATAAGCACTGAAGGTCTCGGCAAATACAAAACCGCAGCGCAAGCCCGCTCCGTGGGGACCCGCTGCCACAGTGACCTACAAACGGGACTGATTGGTTTGCAAGTTCCTACGCGTATCAAAGCTGGGGTTGTGTTCCTTCCCCTCCTGCCTTGCGGTTTAATCTCTCCCCTCCACGCGTGGTGTCTATAAAGTTTGTGTTTCCCCCCTTTTCCTTCGCTCCCTCGCAGCCGGCTCTGTCAGTTGTTACCCTGTGACTGCTGCAAGGCTTTGTGCATGGCAGCGGAGGCAGAGGAGGGTTTGATCCAGGGGACGGTTAGCAGGGAGGAGGTGGTGGTGGTCGTCATGGTAACCTGAATCATCTGCTCGTTTTGTATCAGTCTAATGAGGGTTTTGAGACGTTCCAGTGATGACTGAGTCCCTTTCTGCTGGGCCAAGAGGCTGGTTTTTAGCTCTAAGCATTTCTGTCAAATAAAGAGAAGGGGAGAGAGAAGGGAAGGCTAAGAATACATTCAAATTGGTGTCAAACATCTCTGCAAACATCCTTTTGTGTCCTGAGTGCACGTCCTGCTCAAATGAAGCATATTCTCCTTTGGGGAGAGCAAAACCACAGCTTAACGAACGGAGGAATCACCAGGGCTGCGTTCGCTGCAGCAGCCGTCTAAGTAACAGTATTCATTCCAGCCCAAATATGTTCTGAGGGTGTTTCCAACCCCCATCCTGTAGACAGCCTGGCAGAAATGCCTTCCGCGCTCCAGAGAGATCACTGCAATAGCTGAGTTACTGGGAAGTGCCGACGCCACACAGGGAGGTGCTGAAACCTCAAGTCAAGTTCTTTGAAAAGCACCTGCGTGGACCTGGGCAGAGGTTGGTTTAGCCAGGTGGTATCTCAGGTGAAGGATAAACCACATTCTGGTTTTCTGAGTAATACCATTCCACCTGAGCTATATATAAGAGTTTTCTCTTTAATGTAAATCTCTGTTATGGTAAATGTCAGAAATGAAATTGCTCTGTCCTGGAACACCTGTCATTGTTTGTCTCCTTTCAAGTGGATGTATCTCCAGTAAATGTAATCATTAGCTGATATTACCATTTGAATAAGATAGTGTAGCCTACTCAAGGAACCTGATGCTCTTTAGGTAGAAATCTTAGTGATTTTGACAGTCCTGATACACACCTGATAGCTGACTGCATCACCAAATGCTTTTCTTTTTCCAAACACCTCATCCCACCGCGCTCTCCTACCTACTAAAGATATTCTGTACCCCAGAGTCACTTCCTTCCACATGTGTGTGCTTCTGTTTCCCACTGTGATGTCTTCTCCTAAGTTATTGCTTTCCTTCCACTCTATTTTAAAAGTGATAAATATTTTAACGTGCCTCCTCTGGATAACTGCAGTGATGAACCAACTAGTGACCAGTTACCCCTGCAGCTGCCACTTTGATTCTTCCAGCGTAAGGAAGTTTAAAATATTTATTGAGACTACCCCTTGGGAGAGGGCCTGAGGAAAGGTAGCCCCAAGTAAGTTCCTTCACCCATGAAGGGTAGGAATTACACTGTCAAACTCAGCCCACTCATTACTGCCAGAGACTGGTCCTCATAGCACGGTATGGGTCTGGGAGACATCTCTGGCCAACAGCTAGCTTTAAAACAAGCTCATGGCGAAAAGGAATGCGGGTTCATTTTCAGTCATGAGGACGTTACAACGTTCAGCCTCTAAGACATGTAACGATGGTTGTTTCTACCTAATTCCAAGAGTTTTGAGCTAATGAACAAGCAGCTACCACTGGAGGACACACTTGTGACTGAACTTTTCACCTGGAGAATGGAACTGCCGTAAAGTCACCGTACAGATGAGCGCTGTGCGTGGCACTGCAGGGAAGGCAGGCACAGCTTTGTTGTGAAAAGGGGGTTGCATGCAAAAGGCATTCAGCCACTGGTGATTTCTCCTCCTCGGCCTGCCAAAGCAGCTTGCTTTTCTGCATAAAGAAAATCCATGTGTTCTTCCTTAGAGAGAAACACACTCACACCTGAACACCTGTAGCTTGGGAGCGTAAAGCATTTTCTCGCCACAAAATAACTGGTTTTCAAGCATAAATTCTTTATAAGCATCTCTGCAGGAGACTCTGTGTCCCCAGTCAGGTGTCCTACCTTCACTGCATTGTTGAGAAGTCGATCTTTTTCTTCTAGCTGTCTATGCTCACTCTTCAGCTCACTGCTCCTCTTTAATAACTTCCGCTTCTCTTCTTCTTTGACTGCAGAACAGTAAGATTAAGGATGCAGAAGTTAAGGAAAGGACGTATGGCAAAGCTGTGCTTGACAACAGAAAGCAGAAGCACGTGTTTTGAGTGGGGAGCTTCAGGTCTTGTTAGCCTTTTGTCAGCAAGGTACAGACAAATACATCTGGAGTTTCTGCTTGCATGCCTGTGTCTACGCCAATGGCTACAACACAGGACAACCCAAGGAGCTATAGTGCACCTTTGAGACGAATTAGAATTAAACCATGGACCACACGTGTGGTCTTGGAGTTCTCCAAGAAAGAGGTGAATGGCATTTAAGAACAGGTCAGCCACCTGGAATGGCAATAGCTCAGTGACCCTGGCACAATCGTAAGAGTACCAGACCTTGGCAAAGCTCCTTAAAAATACAAACCAATGCCCCAAACATCGCTCTGTAAGAGTGCAACAGGGAACTAAAGAAGAGGAACAGTCATTGCACAGATATTATATGATATCTGATAATAATGACTGTGATATCACCTAATACTGAAACAATTAGGAGCTGATATGACTACAGTATCTGAGACACCAGCCTGGCATCACACTACATGCCCCACTGCACGGCTCTGCCTGGTGCAACTGTGTCTGCCTGCCTGCCAACGTGACAGTATTCTGCCCCAAAATCCTGTTTTCAGCCCTGCACCACTCTGATGCAAGCCTCCTCCACAGAGTGAAGTTCTTGAGAGATCAATCTCCTCTTCCTTTAAGACAGAAGACAGTGAAGGAGCAAAGCGAGGGCAAGGGAAGAGAAAGTGACCTGCTATTCCCAGCCACAGGCCCTTCACAGAATTGTAGGGGTCGGAAGGGACCTCAAGAGATCACCGAGTCCAAGCCCCTCATGGCCCTTTGCTTATCGATGTCATGACACCTGGTTGCATTACTCCACCACTCTAACATAAGAGCTGCACAGGATTCAAATGGCATCTCCAGCCCCTCACCAGCAAAGAATCCCTTGTCATTAGCTGTGTCAATTCCTACCTGTTTTATGAGTGACATAGGAGTGAACAATAGCCAGAGTTCCAGTCCATGGCACATTGTCATCTTTCTTTAACACCTATAAGCCCGGGAAACAACAAAAAGTTAGGATTCCACAGACAGGCATCAACTCCAGCCCCACAGCTCTGCCAGGACCAGAGACCCGGTCCTTGTCTCAGACTTTGCAAGCTGAAAAGTAACAAGAAGTAATTTGCGCAGCAATCTCCCTTGGGCCTTACTCCTTTGCACAGGCCTATGAACAGCACAGCCAAACTGTGCTAACAGGGGCTTTCCAAATCCTCTGTTTCCTGTCACTGTGGCTGGAAGACACGTTCTGATCCCTGACCAGCAGACCTCCACACTGTCAGGAGAGCTGTCTTCTGGGCATGGGAGAAGCTGCCCGTCCATATGAAAACAGGACTGCTCAGACCTCATCGATGGCTGCTCTGCTCCCTGAAACCACATGCTAAAATTTCCCCCTGACATTTTCTAGGGAACATACCAGTGATCTCAACGTTGAATAGAAAGTATTGTGAGGCACAAAATCCAAGCCTGCACTCTACAATTCAGTGGCACTGTACTGTTTCAGTAATTGTTTCCCTGTTCACACAATCAGCATTATTCAACAGCAACTAGACAAATTAGCCTTTCTGACATGGCTATGATCGATAGCTATGTGTAATAAACATGATTTAAAGAAAAGGAAGTGGCTTCCTCATAGCTTTCAGATCCACTGGCAAACAGTGTCTCCTTTTGACAGTGTCTCCCTCATCTATAAGATTTACACTACTTGGCTGGCAACCCTACATCCTGGTGACTTTACTGTAAAGAAGAGAAACAAAGGGAAACGAAGAGGTAGCTTAAAGGGACAAATCTCAGCAGATGTAATTACGGGGAAGCTAAGGAACTCAGGGTATGTTCTAACTCTAGGACAATTAAGATACCAGAAACAAACCCTGCAAACTACTAGAAGGCTCTCAGTGCCACTTTAGCTAACGCAGTCCCCTAAGCTGTGACCACGGGTTAGATTAGTTTAATGGCAGACAAATTTGAGCTTTCTCCCACATTTTTCTCTTGACACACTACAGTCCATGTAGCTTACCTTCTGTTGGCACTTTGGACAGACCCAAACCCCTTTGGGGGCAGTTTTGAGGGGTGGGTCCAAGCAGTTGAGGTGATATGCTCTGGGACACGTGCCGCAGGGCTGCAAGTTAACGCCCCGCTTGCAAGCAGTGCAGTGTTCATCGTGGTGGATCTCATTCTGCAAGAGAAGAAGGATGGCTTGGGTAAAGACAACCCATCGAGAGCTTCCGTCCATAGAGCATTCAAAGTCACTATTGCAGCAGAGGGTTCATTCAAGTCAAAAGCACCCTGGCTACTGTAGGAGTCAGAGGTAATGGTGTGTGATTGCAACATATACAAACCAACGAGTCAGAAGCAGGTTACATAAATTGGAATAGATAGAAAGATTAAAAAACAACTAATCAAACACAGGAGGGAGTCGACTAATATGGGCAGCTTCTGACGTGGGAATTATTTCACTTGGTTCTGAGACCTTGTCGCTCCAACACACACATCACCATGTGCAATTCTGTTTTGAAACATGGGTCAAAGTCAATATCCAGCTCATCTGTCCTTCAAAGTCCAAAGCAGAAAGAAAGAAGCAAGGAAAAGTTTTTTTGGGAAAAAGCACAGTTCCATGTTTAAAGCCCACTGCCTCAAAGAGCAGTGAGGAAAACAGCGTGCTCGAGTACCCCAACTTTTTGCTCTGTACCCTCTTTTGAGAACTCTAGAGGGCTCCTCTGCCCCTCTCTTCTCCCTGGCACTAATTGTTCTCTGTTCAGATTCACTCTGACAACCTTCCTCCAACTGGACTGATTAGTACTTTGTCTGAAGCAATATATAAGATGAACTCAGACTCATCAACAAAGTTACAATGTCATGTAGTAAATTGCTATGCTAATCTGGTGGCAACGTTAATTACTCTTTGTATAATTAAGTGCATTTTAATAAAGGAGATACTGATTTTCAAATTCTCATGGCTTGTGAATCACTATAAAAAACCTGAAATTTTTCTAGTGCTTTTCCAAGAGCAAGAATAGTAATTTTGTACTTTTGTTAATTCCAAAAGCATATTTTCGTTATTAGGGATATTAATTATAATGTTTCATGATAGTTTTAGTCAGGCTTATATCTTGAATTCTCATTCAGTCCTGTCAAAAAATCAGTCTCCAAAATATTAGTCTTTAGAAGTTACCTGCTCAAAAAGTCTTAATTTTAAACTCACTGTAAAGAGATTTGGCCCACACAAACTAGAATGGTTACTCAGTTTTCTGAAAATTCTTCATTAAACACCCAAATCTGGACCAGCAATTTCTCAATCAGTGGCTTCTGCAAAGGGATTAAACTCCAGCCTTGCATAGGAAAGCCCAAGAGTTCACCTCTATTTAAGTCTTACCTAGAGGCTCCAAGATTTAGTTGAGTGGGGAATGTTTCACACAAGCAGTATGAAATGCAAAGGGAATGCTGCAATTTTGCACTTTGATAGAGACTGCAACAACCAGAAGCAAGCACTGGATTACATGGTGATGAGAAAGACACCGATAGTACACGATTTTTGCTACACATACCTTCCAGAATGGATCCTCATTTGCTAGCACGTGAAAGAAGGGCAGAGAACAGATTAGTGAGAAACACATCGCTGCAGTGAATGCTAGTTCTCAGGAATTTTAGTCAAGCTGTGATGCAGGACATCAGGACATTGCCAGAATTAACGCTGGCAGCAAAGAAGGCAGCAGCAAGCAGTGAAATGAGCGCTTGGGATTTAAAAAATTACACTGTGGGAACCCCATGTCCGAAGGTCTGATGGCAAAATGTCTGGGTATGAGAAGCACGCTCTGCTTCCCCCTTCCAAAAATGTTCACGTGAAAGCTCCTCTCCACATGCCAGTAAGCCAAAAAGTCCTTCTTAAGGACTTCAGCCTGCTGGGTGATGAACAGTCTGGCCCTGAACCAGCAAGGCACTTAAGCAGGCGCTTAACTTGGAGAATGAAATCAGTGCCACTGACTTACCGTTAAACACATGTTTAAATGTTCAGCTGATTCCCAGCCAAAACCGGTCAGCTACTTGCGGGACTGAGCTTTATGTTATCATCAACACTTCATCATCAAGCTGCTCCCACCCAGAACGCCAAGCTTTTCTGACCTCTTGATGAACCGGGTCTGTAGTGATTGCGTTCACAGCCCGATCGGCACAAGAACCATCAGAGCTCACTGGAAAGCAGGCCAAGCCTTTCATAAAAATATTTGTGAAATTCATCACGCTTTGTTCCAAAAATAAAAAGCGAGAAAATTTTCACAGCTTTACGGACACCGCACAGCGGGTTGTAATTTCTCCCTGCTGGTTTGCAAGAGGCTGGTGCATGCTGTTCCAGGGAGAAACAGCCGATGGAGAGGCCTTTCTTTGGGTTAAAGTAGAGACCACCAAGCCGGTATTTCTGTCCTTCTGTCCTTCCTCATCTCCCTCTGTGATCACAGATGGGCATACAGCTGCCACAGTGTGATCCCTCGCATGCAGACCAACCTGGGAGCTGCTTCCTGCTGCTACGCATTCATCGTACACACTGACGTGCCCATAACGCGTGCGGAGACGCAGACGCATCCACGCCTCACGCACACGTGAAAAAGAGGAACGTCAAGAATGAAGGAATGGCTTCCCCCAAGGTAGACTAAAGGCTGTAGAGCCCAGCCTGCAAAGTGTGCAAGAACAAGGCAAGCACAAAATAAATGTTTCTACCGCCCCAGGAGTACCTGCCAGACACTAGCAGTCTATGGCCCATCCCAACCTGAAGTTTGCATCTTAATTTTTATATCTGACAGCCTTAGGTAGATTTTTTTTTTCTTCTTCTTCCACAAAGAAGAAAGTCTCCTTTTTCCCAACAACTGTAGCATCCTTGGGCAGTGAGTTCCATAAATAATGACCGACTTAAAAAAATCTGTAGATGTCACTTCATATACACGAGGACATACACGAAGATGCACCGCAGTATGACACTGCGATTACTCAGGGGATATAAATGTTATTCAGATAAACACGGGCTTGATAATTGAAGAGTCTTTTCCCCAAATGATACATGTCAGGGGATATGACCTCATTTCAGGTAAGACATTTTCAGATAAATGAATCCTGATTAATTGACATTTTGCTGAAAATTTACAAGAATTGTTCTCTTCTGCATTTCTGGAAAGGACAGCTGTTTCCTGTACTTGACAGGCTTTGGGTGGGGTTTTTTTTTAGGTTGCTTATTTCTCTTTTCAGCTCACTTTATAGTAAAAGTTTTAAACATTTTAAAACATGTCCACTTCTGCCTTACAGCCGCTGAAGAATTAAACCAAAGACCATTTTTTTAAACGAGTGTTTTCTAAGAGAAGGGGTGGTCAGCCCTGCACTGAAGCCAATAAAAACTCCACTGCAGTACCAAGCTGTCTGGGAGAGCATCTGCCTTTGGTTCAGAGCTTACAGAGCATCTTCTAGCACAACAGTGCTCAGTGCACAAAGCTAATAAATCCCACCTGAGGCGGGGACTCCTGCTATGAAGAAGTCCAGCTTATGATTGTCAGAATTTGCAGAATCCCAGAGCCGATTCTGGATGCTGGGAAAACCAAAGATAAAGGACTCGAAGAGGAATTAACAATTAAGGAGAGCAAGTGCTGATCTCTGAGTGTCACTGAGACAGCCACATCATCGGAGCTCTGTCCTTTGCCAGCTTCCTTGTAAATAAAATGGGAAACATGTGGCAGGAAGAAGGGCAGAGATATCAAGCCCAGACTTAAATGAAATCCATCCAGGGGCTAACAGCACAGCTTGCTAACATTGCCATTCTCTCCTGCTTTTCCCCATGCGTTTACATGGGAAAAACAAGTGCTATGATAAGACAAATAATAAATGATCATTTTAATTTTGAAGATAAAACTAAGCCAGGAATAATGTTGTTTCTGCTGGGGCTCGCATGAGCATGGGCTCCTGCTAAGAGACATGTCATCATAGCTGTTTACTGTGTAATAACCTCCCTTGTCCTCTGAGACCCTACGCATTACAGGCAAATGGTAAGTAGGCCAACTGCCTGCATCCAGCACATGAAGTTTGGAAGGTAGAGAGAAGCACCGCTGCATTTCAGTTGGTGATCCTGTAGTGCAGGAATTCAAGGCAGGGCCAGAAAGGTGGATGTCAAGCACTGAACCTGACACTTGACAGGGATATCAAGCAAACACTGGAAAACTGACAAAACTTCACGTCTTAATTGAAATTGCCCCTGTAAATGCTTCTTAGAAAAAGGCCTGTCTTCCCTTACCTCTAACGCACCACCACAGAGCCCAAGTTACGCAGACAACATGACGGCGAGGACATAATCATATTTCTTTACTGGCTTTCTCTCCTCTTCTGAACTGCAACTCAAGCTTCTCACTTTCTCTCTTAAAATCCTGCATGGGCCTCATCTGAAGAATTAAAGTGTACTCAATGTTCTCCCTGTTTCATCTCCCACCTCTGAACTCTTTGCCTTCTCTATATGTTGCATGTTTTTCCTGGAATGAGCTCGTTCACGTGAGGCAATCATCATCATCCCAAAATGGCGCTTCTCGAGTTGTTCATTCTCAAAGCTTTTACCATGAAAGTTTCAGTGGCTCAGGTTCTTGTAAATGCAAGATTGGAAGGCATCTTCAAGGCCATCAAATCTAGATTTGTGGCTCCAGCTCTCAGAGTTGGAAAAATTGCTTGGTTTTTCCAGCCCTTGGTTTTAAAGCAGAAAGTACGGTGAATTTTTAGCCTTTGAGAATGGACAGCGGTTTCATAAAAAGCTGATGAAGAAAGACAAATTAAAACCCCTGAATAGTAACTATTTCTTAAATCCTAATTTTTCAATATATATTTTTAAGCCCTTGATGTTGAAAACACTGCCCTCTTCAATCAGTCCTCTCACTGCGTGGTGCTTGAAGTAATACAGGTAGGATTTTCCACTGATTGCAGAGACTTCGGATCTGTTTCTCCACAATTCTGACCTCTAGCCTTATCCTTCAATTGTTTTTGCAGGAAAATCATCTATTTTCACTGCACACTAAAAAGTGCAGGGACCTTACACAGAGGAACGCCCTGTGGTACCCTAGCAGTAATTCATATGAAATCCTACTAATAAATATTTAACATGTCATTAGAATAGTAGTATATTCATATTAAAATATGCTTACCTCTCGTTGAAAGGAACAAGGGGTTATTCAAATAATTTGATGCAAGGCGTTTCCGCTACAAGGGAAAAGAAACCAACCACAGTGTCATTGAAAAGTGCTCTGGTTGTCTCTTTCCTTTTCACGTTAACAATCTCCACGAGCTTCCCTCATGCATAGCCAGCTATCCAGAAGCCATTTCTGTGACTTAAGAGCAGTTGCTGCTAACCCCTCAGAGAGTCAAACAAACAGTTGCATTATTTACATTTCTGACCACTCTTCATAGACCTGTTTGAGGTTCTATTAACATGAGAGAAATGCAAATGGCTAATTTTATTGATTGAGTTCTAGGATATCACAGAACCACAGAATGACTAGGTTGGAAAAGACCTTTAAGATCATAGAATCATAGAATGTCTGGGTTGGAAGGGATCCCAAGGATCATAGAGTTCCAACCCCCCTGGCACAGGCAGGGCTACCAACCTCCAGGCCTGGATTGCCCAGGGCCCCATCCAACCTGGCCTTGAACACCTCCAGGGACGGGGGCATCCACCACCTCTCTCATTGAGTCCAACTGTATATGTTCCAGAGGTTGGTAAGAGCAAGGCAAACAGCAACAGTTAAGTCCAAGTCTAGCAGATAAACAAAGTCCATAAGGGAAAAATGATGCAATGAACCATCGCTGTGAGACGACGTCCTTATTTGCGCATACGCAAATGGTGACGGACTTCCCACCCGCAGAAGTAACGCTGCTACCTTCTGTGACACTTGCCTGCGGTTTGTTGGAACACACTTTGTTTGCAAGCAATGTACTGGGGTCTACGCAAAATATTTGCATTTCCAGAGTCCATGTGTCCGACCCCTAGGAGCTGACAGCAATTTCAGCCCGCTGAGATCACCACAGACTTTCGAACTTGCACACAACAGACCCCTGGAAACCCGACTGAGATGTTTAACTGATTTAATGCAGCCCACTGCCAACTTGTTAGATGGTAAAAGCTGGTGGTCAATAGCAAGCCAGGCTTTATTAACAGTCTATATAAGCCCTAATTGTTTCTCTGAGCCATCCAATAGTTGTACAGCAGGACTGAAAACAGCACCAGTTTCCTGCATTAGATGTTGTTAGACGCTGCTTGGGGGAAAATTAGAGAGGCTTTGCTAATAAATGATGTATTCTGTGGTGAGTAAAATGTTCTCTTATACACAGGTGCCTGACAGTCTGTTAATGAATTTTGAATTGATGTTTCTTCCCTCAAAAAATTTAACCCTTTCCTATGGGGGAAAAAAAGCTACCGAGGGTAGGGAAATAGAATAATATCTTGAAATCTCATTTCTTAAAAAGGAAGCAAACAACTTTGAAAAGGAAAAGCACAACATTCAAGTAAAGACATAAATCTGCAATCCCAATTTTGTAATCAAGGAAGTTAGCATCACCACTAAAGATGCTGAGCTCCTGTAGTTTCGAGGGGCATTGGCAAATAAAAAAGTCTAATTTATATGCAATTTCAATTTAAACAATCATGAATTAAAGATCATTCAGTAGACTAACCGTAAATTAAACTGCACCAAAATGCCTGAAATGCCACAAAATACCTCAACTCACTGATTAGCAAATCAATCCGAGCAGCTAATTGATCAGAGAAAAACCATCTGCCTCCATTTTACTTGAACGGCATTCCCCGTGGTCAGTACTTAATGACAACTCCTAATGAGGACACAGCTGATCAGCCACAGGACTCTTTCACAGACATTTCTTTCTCCATGCCATCTTTCACTTTGGGATATGCTTTTGAGAATAGATATAATGAGAAGTATGAACTAGGGGTGGTGCAGACCTCCTCCACCATCTCCTCCATCCAAGATAATCGAGTTTCTCACAAACACCTATCAGACTACTGCCACAAAACTCTGCTGCAAGTATCTTAATAAACTCATCAGGACAAAGAGGTTTAAGAGAAGACACCAGAAATTTAATGCTGGTCATATGGACATCAGCATTTGCTCTAAAGAGGTCGCAAGAGAAAAAGTTGAGGAGTTCTGAGGAACTGAAGTACCCAGAGGTGCTCTGGAATATAAAAATCTCCAATACTTCCAGAAATACAGAATAACCAAGCAACTAAGACGCTTGACTGCTGTGGTGGGTTACTTCTTAGCCTCATCTGTCCGCTGTCTGCCAACAAACACAGAAATCTGAAATGTTGGCATACCAAAAATTATGTATCACTTGTACCTAAGTAAAGAAAAATTACTTTCTTTAGGCTTGAGGAACTCAGAACACAGAGAATTTTTGTTGAAATGGAGGGCTAGCTGTAAATCAGTTTCATTGCTGTAGGAGGTTCAAACATTAACCCAAAACTGTGATGAAGTTTTAAAGGTGGAATTTTAATATGCTGAATAAATGCTTATATGCCAGTTCAGAAACAAAGAAAACAACGATTTCAGAAAAGAAAGTTAAGTCTACTTATATGCTGCTTTTACACCAGGTTTACACTCCAGTAGTACATGGGACCAAATCTTGCTACTGCCATAAATGTAATAGCATAAGCGTAACAGGCAACAGAGATTATCCAGAGCATTTTATTTTTAATTATGCATTAATATATTTATTATGCAGGCTTCTATAGCCCCTGCAGAGCACACCGATTCTTAAACCAACATACCCTTTTTCTGAACGTCACTTATTAAAAAAAAAAAAGCAAAGTTCCCCATTTATTATTTGGCACACAGAAGAAGAGAAATTGCAAGGCAAGTTGGAGCGTAACACATCGCTTCTGTTCTTCAGTTCTGACCTAAAGGGACTGTCTGCACGGGTAAAAGAGTAATTAGGTCCCATATTAATTTAGTCTTTTTGGCCTTTATTAAAACTAAGACGAATTCTAGTTTGAAGCAAGTGATGGGGGGGGAGTGTGTGTGAAAAACCTGTTGCTTAGCTACTGAGACGAGATCTTGTCTTTCTTTTCCGCATCAATATCTCTTTACAAGTAAACGTGTGGTTCTGCATTCATATATGCTTTTGTAATAAGAAGCACTTAAACCCTTTATTGACATGAAATAGAACTGGGGTAAAAAAAAAGTGAATGATAAAGTACCTCTGTTTCCAAGAGTCCACTGTAGGCTGGATTTGCTGTGCTTCTTCTCTTTCTTTCCTGACGCTTGCTCTGGATTTCTGTAACCATGGAAAGAAACATGAATTGTGTGTTTCTCATTCACCAGGGAAAAATGTAGATCTAACTTGTTAAGCAAGACGCTCTTACCCTCAACCCCTTGGGTTTTGTGTTCAGTTTCAGTTTCTAAAGTATAATTGGGTTGCATCAGCAATGATATTTGCTGCAGTTCAAGGTTTGACACTAATAAGCTTTTCCTTGTAAGACTCAGAACACAGGCATTTTTTCATTTTTTCCTTCCTCCAAGGCGGACTTCTGCTGCCCTACAAGATTTTTATTATGATCCCTTCAGACACATATTCAGCAAGCATCAACAGAGAGCTTTCAAAATACTATCAATGTCTGCTGTTAACAAAACCAAAGCATTTAAAGCAGTTAAGCCTTGTAATTCATATCAGATGAAAGCGCAGAGATCCTTTTAAATTTAATTTACATTACTTTTCCTCCGTGGAGATTGGAAAAAAACACGGTCAGAATGGGCTCCACTAGATTCAGTTCTAACTAGGGCGTGATGATTTATCCATCCAAAAGTATGCCATTTCATGATCCTGAGCACGCAAAGCATTGTTACCAGCTGCACATGTATCTGTGTCACTGGAAACGGCAGCGGGAAGACTGGCTCACTGAACTGCAGCCCTGACTGGAAAAGGGTGAAACACAGGAGACCTCCCTTCTGCTAAATACTAACACCTACCCAGGACAGTGCTTGGTGAGGCAACAGTCAGTCACGTGTGTACTTCTGAAGACATGCAGGGGAAGAGTGAGCGGATCCCTGGCCCGCTGAACTCTGCAGACTTAACGCTGCTTTTATCTGAGCTAGGATTTCATTTCCATCGTGCGCGATTTCTTTTTCCGTCCCTCCAGTCAGCTCAGAACACTGAGGTTATTATAACCATGTATTTTGGAGCCTGATTTTTATTTTGATAAGCAGACCTCTGGCAAGGAGAACTGCCCAGTATCCATCCCATGACATGAAGTGGGCACAGCTGAGATGATGCTCTGTTCTAAAATATTTCTTAAGTAAATATTCCAAGTCAAAGTTTAGACCCTTGTTAAGTCTAAATCCCCTCATGATTGTGATACTTTGCCTCTGTCTTGCTGTAAGTCAGTCTCTCAGAACAATAGGAACTGGCAGGAGCACCAGCCCTTCAGCCCAGAGGACCAGAAGCACACCCAACAGTAGTGCAGGATGCCCTCTGGTTCTGCAGAAAGTCCGGCATCTTTTGCCAGTGTTTGAGCTAATGAGGTCTATCCCAGAA
Source organism: Zapornia atra (assembly GCA_013400835.1). NCBI lineage: Eukaryota > Metazoa > Chordata > Aves > Gruiformes > Rallidae > Zapornia > Zapornia atra. The sequence continues at coordinate 25,655 of VZTU01018537.1, read as the reverse complement.
CATCCTCAGAGCCAGAAAATGGCCTTCAAGATACTGAGCACTGACTCCCACTTGCAATTCCACAATAAGAGACAGTCCAGCTTTCAAGTTATGATACATGGGAATAGGATTCCCAACACATGGTTCTGGTTTCCAGGCAGCCTTTCCAAATGCTGATCACTTCCCCACAGAGTATAAGAGGCCACGTACCACTTTAAAGTGCTGCTACAGTAAACGGCATTTGTGTTGTCAGTGATGTCTCATGTCCCTAGAGATGAGGCCAACAGTCTGCATGGATTTTCTACTGTTCTCAGCTACAAGGTATTGATTTGGAACTTTTCGTTCATGAAGGACTATTGGCTAAGCCACCACTCTCGGGGTGACAGATGTATCAGAAGGAAACTGGATAGACAAGAAACAGAAGAGCAACTGCTTGCATATTCTGGCTGGGTTTCCCACTGGCACAGGAACATGTCACCTCTCACACTCAGAAGGTGTCTTCTAGGGCAATTCAAAGAGTGCAGACAGGTCTGTATTCGCAGTCTGACGTGAGCTAGACATATGCTGCCATGTGACTTGGGGGAGCTATACAGAATCTCACTACCAAGAAATGTGTGATCCAAGACTGCACCGAGATGTGTGATAAACACCATGGCTGCAACCACTACCAGCATCTCGTTAACATCCTTGGTGCTATGCAGACTCCACACCAGAGGATCTTGTTTGGGCAATAGTTCTGTCCCACTGTGAAAGTACTTCCTATGAACCGCTCATCTGGCTAGGCTGAAATCTCCGTCCTGAAGCTTCCAGAGCCTTTGGCATCTTCTAAAGCGAATCAGGCCTCAGCAGCAGGGTAAGTGCTAGACATGGATCCAGTATCCTGCCACAGAGCCAACAGAAGATGGTTGTTCTTGATGTTAGCGCCAGTGAGTATACAGGGAATGCTCTCAAGGCCAGAAGGTGCCAGAGATGTCACAACAGAGGAACCATGTGCCTTGATGCTGGCAAGGAAACAGAGGAAATGGACCTCTACTGACTCTTTACTTTGGTCTCAACAGGGTGAGATGGAGCCATGGTCCTTGCAGCCACCAGCAGCAACACATGCTTTGTGGTCAGTGAATCCAGAGCTTGCAGTATCTCAGCACCTTTGTGGCAGCGTAGAGAGAACGCTGGAGTTAGGGCAGCCTAGGCTTAAGTCTTTCAAAAGTGGTCACAGGGAAACAAGATGGTGACTTTTCACTGACCCAGAAAAAGAAACAAAGAATTTGACACAGCAGAGCTTTCTGTGTTCATAACTGGGCCAAATGCCTTCACAAGAGGACTGTGATGGATCTGAGGCTCTCTGCCCTTTTGGGTCCAAGGTTTAAGAATTTCTTTGGCACATGCCAAGGCAACAGAAATTTTTGATGGAGTTTGAATCACACGTGTGGTAGTTACCTGGAAGGCAGCTTTGGAAGAGGCATTGCTACAGTAGAGAGATAAAAGCTGGCTGGGGGGATAAGTAATAGAAATGGGAATAGATGGAAATAAAGACAGAGAGAGAGTAATGAACTGAAACGGGCTCTGGATGTACTCCACCCTATGCAGTCATCAGGGAGAGAGAGCACGGTGTCAGCACTTTATTTATGGAAACTGTGAACAAAAGATACTCCTGTTTGCAGTGTAAGAAGCATGTACATGTAAGAGTGTACCTGCAAATAATAACAAATCGCTACTTTATGGTAAAACAAGATATGCATTTTTAGAACTAAAGAATTGTTTTGAAGTTTTCTTTCTACCTACTTTCTGGTTGTTGGTTTTGTTACACGGTGGTAACACTAAAAGGTATTCTAAGGGCCTAGAGAAAGAGATTTAATATGTTAGAACCGTTCACCATGTCACAGAACTGGGTTATCTTATTCCTTAGTCTATTAATTTAAAAAATAGAACCCATGCAGAAAAAAATAAAAACCCAAACCCTCTGAATTGTAATACCTTTGGACAGAGATGAATACATTTGAAGACAGCTTTATGTAGGAGGCAAAGCTTCAATGGGCTGCTGCTTCCATTGATAAACACTCTGTACAGTCACTCTACAAGGCCCGTAATGACAATTCACCCTCGGTGAAAGCTGTACCTTCCAGAGTGTCAGTCAGTGGAAACATCTGTGTTCACTTATGGGAAAATGCCTCAAAGATGCCTCACCCTAGGGCTGTGCAGAACAGAGCTCTTTTCCCAGTAAGGGGAAAGATGCTCCTCTGGACATTAGGTGGAAAGGCTGATAGACTGGTGGAGAAATCCGTCCAGAAGTGGATTGTAGCACCTTCACCACAAAATTAATGAACAAAATGAAGAAAAGCAGTAACGCTGTGAATGAATGATACTGAGTTGAATAAGCATTTAATGACCCAATCTCGATAGGGTTTAATTCCAAAAATATGAAATTGAGAAATACATTAGAAGCACTAAAATAAACCGATCTGCATAATGACCACTGCTTCCTGATAAATGGAGATGGCTGATCACCGTAAATATGACATAGCACTAAAATAATAACCTTTAGCATATGAAAGCTGCAAGGGTATTTTTTGACAGCTGTAATCACCAATACTCACGAAGAAATACCCCCTTCCATAGCAAGTAGCTCTTGGTGGGAGCCATTTCTTTAAAGCTAGCAGGAATATAAAAAGTGAATTTGGCTGGAAGAATTAATTCTGTGGGATTAGTACTGGAGTAGTAAAGTTCAGAACGTGCGTCTCCGCGCTTGCTGTAGAACAAGGGGAGCAGAGCGGCACTCAGCGCTCTGAACACCAGCGTTAAATCTGCACAAACAACATATTAGTTCCAATAAAATCAAAGAATTATTCAAAATTAAGTTTCCTCTCTTGTAAGCATAATTTGCACTTCAGCATAATTTCAAATGTTGTCCTATTTTCCCCAGACAAAGAAAACAAGAACCAGTTGTCATTTGCCGGTTTTGGATTATAAATCTTCTCCCAAAATTGCTGTAGCTTTTTTAATTTCCATTCCAATCCATTACCATTAAGGGATTAAAAAGGCCGATGGCTTAAAGTTTCTTTAAACTGCTTTCAAATTCTCAGTCACTGGGACATTAAATGATTCTCTAAAATGCAGATTTAAAGAGGAAAGACACTGAAAAAAGGCAAGACAACACACAAAACACTTGCAGCATATACTGAGGAGCCTGTAGAATTACGTTGCTATTTTCTCCCCAATTCACAGCCTTTCTTAAAACTGCAGAACTGAAGGCACAGGGAATCTTACTAAAAAGAAATTGAGCTGTAAAATGGTAGGTATCTCTTGAGTCAGCAAGGTATCTAAGCACATGTCTATCTCCAAAGCACATAAAACTTAGTGCCCTGGAAATTCTTAAGCATTATGCTGACAACGGTCAATGGGATGGGAAGTAAATGTCATTCCTGATCAACACCTTTTGTGATCAAGAATCATTGTTAGCTGACAGAGACACCAGATTTTTCTCCTGATGCTGGTGGAACCACACCAACATGAGCATGTAACTAAAACACGTCAAGCCATAGAGTTTTTCTGAAAAATAGCTGTATCTTCTCTATCCATGAGAACTACCCCATTTTGGCAAAAGACCCCCAGACCGACCTCACACAACTGGCAGAGTTGCTCAACAAGCTCTGTCTTTTTCCCCCCTTCTCCCCTATGTTTTCAGAAAGACAAAGCTGAGGTGCACATCTGCTAACTAACTCTTGCAAGGTATTTTTGGAAGGTTGGAACAGTAAACTTAACAGTATGCAATACTGCATTTAGTTTATGTGCATCGTGTTCAGAAGCCTAGGAAGGCAGCTCTCACACAAAAGCAGGATCAGACCGGGAAATTGTTTATTTTTTGGCTAAACGGGAGGAAATGGAGGAGAAGGAAGTCTTTGTGAGAGGTGGGGTTCTAATTTGCTTAAGATGATATAAAACAAATGCCAGATTTTCACCACTATTTTACACATTATTCTGTGGAAATCCAGAGATGACAGATGATTAAATCAAGAAATGAAAATCCACCTCACATGGGGAAGGAGAAAAGGGCATGCTCGCTACAGAAGATGTGGGTAAACTTCTTTGAACCTTGCTGACTCCCCAAGCAGATTGGTGCCAGTCAGAGCAGCCTTTGAAGACTTTTTGCTTTGCTATCATCACCCAGGATGTTGTTAACATCCTTTAAAGAACCATGGTGACTAAGCTTGTGCCTGTCAAGCCTGCTGATGCTGGCTGCAGAGGTCATTCTCATGCCCCTGGAGCTGTGCAATAGGATGGGAGGCGAGGCTGAAAAGCACAGTTCTGCGCAGGTAACGTTTGACCTGAGTTTTCATTGCCCTTCTGAGGACACCCAAGAAAAGATACTTTACTCAAAAACTGAACTAAAAAACAACATATGTCATCTTACCTTCCAAATGTTCTGTTGTAACCAGTCCTAATGCTACCATGAAGGCAATTTTCTAAGGAAAAAATAAATAGGAATTAGATTTTCTACTACAATGATCATGGCAGCAGTAGTTAAATAAATAAATCTAGCACTGATAGAATAAACCTAGTAACAGGCCTTTTGGAAATGTATCTTATTTGAATGTAGAGAAATATGAAGAACTTTAATTGAAGATTTGTCCAGATATGCCTGGTCAATCACATCCTACTTGTATGGCTATTTGAAGTTAACAGTTCAAGACTAAGGAAGCCAATGCCATATGACTACTGATTTCATACAATGCATGATCAAAATTTAGCCAATTCAATCAATTCTATTTTTGGTTTGCTAGCTTCTTTGTTATTGGTTTTTTTTTTTTGAGAAGTAATTGTGTGTTGTTATAATTATCTGGACATGGCACTACTTTTATTGGATGCGAGGAAGCAGTGTGAAGTTAAAAAAAAAAAGACATGCATATCTGCACTGAGTTTTACAACACTAAACAAGACATCTAGAGCATACTGAAAGTCCCCTTCCCCAAAACCCCACAGAAATTCAGAAATTTCTTTTCCCAAGTTACAGAAAGAGTATCATGTGCGTGAGTTATGAAGAGGTAGACCAATCCAGTATTTTCCAACGAGGATTGGACAAACATCTCCCACTGACACTGGTGAACTCATTTTGTGTTGAGGATTCCAATTTAGAGTATTGCTTAAAACTCTTGTACACTCTATATGGATGAAACACACCTTCATACTAACAAATCTCCAAAACATGCAGTCCTGGTTTCAGCTGGGATAGAATTCATTTCTTTCTAATAGTGTAGTGCTGTGTTTTGGATTTAGGGTGAGAATGGTGTTGATAAGACGCTGATGTTTTTAGTTGCTGCTAGGTAGTTGTAGTGTCTGCAGTAAGTCAAGGACTTTTCAGCTCCTCACACCCTGCCAGGTGCAGGAGAAGCTGGGAAAGCACAGCCAGGACAGCTGGCCCGGCCTGGCCAGAGGGGTATTTCTGACCATGGAGCATCATGCTCCCATAATAACTGGGGAAGGGAGTCTGGAGGCAGCACTGCTGCTTGGAAACAGACTGGACAGTGGGGAATAGGGGAGGGGAGCTTTGCAGGTGGTAAGCAATTGCATTTGTACATCACTAGTTGTATTATTATTAAGTAGTAGTAGTATTACTACTACCGCTACTATTGCTATTTTCTTCCTTTTTTATCCATTTAAACTGTCTTTATCTCAACCCAAGAGATTTGGGGTTTTTTCCATTCTCCTCCCCACCTCCTGGCAGGGGGTGAGTGAGTGGCTGTGTGGAGCTTAGTTACCAGCTGGGGCTGAAACGTAACACATGCCGATGTAATAACAGAGCAAGTACTAGAGCTGATTTTTTTATATTTTTTTTTTTTGCCAGTGATATTTTCATTATGAAAATTTTCCTGGTGGAAAAAAATTTTGCTGAAGCTTTTATTCCATCTTTTTCATGGAAAACTAGAATGCTGCTGTGTTGTTCCAAGCCTAAACTGAGCTGAACTCTTTGGTCTTGGGTCACTTGTGTGGTACTGTAGGGTCTCAGGGATCTCCTCCTCTTGCTGCTGTGCTGAACTATCATATTACCCAAGGTGCAATTCCACAGGAGAGTCAATCTGACTCCAAAACCCAAACTATTAGGAAAGAGAAGCAAGCAATGCCCAGTAATCCGACTCTGATAAAGCTTCCAAAGTCCACAGGAAGACACAATTTTCATACTCATCCAAAATGAAATGTGCAGATTTAGGTCAAACTAAAATACAGTCTTTAAGCAGTAGAAGGTCAAAACGTTCTGTTTCAATCAAAGTAGTGTCAGAAGAACACATTTCAACACTTCTATGTCAAAATTAGTTTGACCTTCCTGTTCTGTGACAAGCCTTTTCCTTGTGAAGTTTTGTGAAAAAACTTTTTATTTCAGTTCAGGATAAAATCAACCAGTAAGACACAGGAACTACCATTTCCTTTGTGATGCTGACTTTGACATGGTAAAATTGTGAAATTATCCTCATTTTCTAGATGAAAAGATCTAGCTATGGAGTGAGTTCTTCAAAACCTGGAGCTCAGGATTGGATATCTCTAACCCTCTTAGATATGTGAAAATATCTCTGTCAAACAGGTGAACTAGCAACCTCATAAGACAGGAATATTTTCTTTCCACATTCTCCTAGTATGTTATTCTCCCTGTAGATTAAAAAAAAAAAAAGGGTGCTGTAGAATTTCATCACTGGCAATTTACTCATATTCGTGCTGTAGTTCTGCCTTCCACAACTGTGGCAATGACAAGGACATGTGTTCATTTGCATGTCAGCCCTTGATTTCAATAATGTTCACTCCTTGCGTGTCTAAAACAACAGCTAGACACAGTGGGGGCTCCGCACCTGAAGAGAGTGATGAATATTTGATCCGAGATCCACTGTGCGGATCAGAGAAGAAAATTAGTCAATTGAGTACGATTACAAGCTTTGCCTCCCTCCCACCAAAAAGTAACTTTGCAGCAGCGCTCTGAGCAGAAGCAATAACAACATTTAGGTGAGGAATCAGAAAGTTGGAACAGTTAACGTGCAATTGTATTTTCCCAGCGGAGCGCAGAACGCCTGTATTACCCAAAGATTAAACTCCAGGGAGAGCATACACTTTCTGACATCTAAACCAAAATTATTTGAGTACTGGAATGCTTGCTAAACAATTTCCTCTCTTCATGCTAAAATTATTTGAATATGTATCTAATTAAATGTAATGACAGCATACTTGCTTAACGTACGAAGAGCCTTCATAAATGGACTTTATAATTATCTCATTGTTAAGCACAGGAAGGGTTAGCTTTTACAGATATTTGAAAGATGGCTCCTCTTTAAAATATCCCAGTAGAAGCTGCATTCTTTTTTACAAGCATATTATATTAAGAGCATAGTTGCTTTTATGGGCTTTGCTATTTCGCACTCGTGTAGCTCGTTGGATTCAACTCAAAATACTACTTCCTCTGCAACGCTTTCCTTTCAAATACCAGGGAGTACATTTCTCCCCTGTGCAGGGATCCACAAAACCAAGGCTTCAGTTTCTCATTCAGATTTTCAGTCCAGGCCTAACACTAGCCTTTACTTCGTAATCGCAACGTGTCTTGCTTCTCCCTCTTACGTGGGACTAAAAACACTGTTAGCTAAATAACCAGCACTTATGGCAGCAATTTTTCTTTACATAAAAAACCTGCAAGAGTGTCCTGGAAAATGTAGCCAGAAATATACAAATTTACTAACGTACCATCTTTAAAAATCAACAAAATTTGGTCAGAATCCCGTTTCTTTCTGTGCTGAACTCAGGTCCCTTGAAGAAAACAACCACCCCAAACCCACAGGCAAGGGAGAGAAGCAGCTCCCTTGCATAACTCCTTTGTTTCTCTGAAGAAGTCATTCTGGCAGGAGAAGGCCCATCACTAGACAGACCACCAAATCCAGATGGGGATTTAACAAATTATATTGAAAATTTAAACCAAATAAATCAGACTTGCCAGTACCCAGGAATCCTGTATGCACTTTCCCAAGTATGTCATCGTTAGACTAAATCAAACCTCCTCGCATCCCCTGACTTGGCCACCCAGGTCCAGTGGTGAGAGCCCAAATCCCGGTCTGTCACAACTAACATTTAGGTAGAGCCATATTGGAGTTCCTGCCTCGGTTTTGTGCCTCGAAGATAAATGAAGGTGTGAAGAGAAGCGCCTAGAGTGCTTATTTTCATTTTTTAAAGTATCACAGTATCTTTGTTACTCTTTGCTTTAAACTTAATCATCTGTTTAAAAGATGAGTGCTTTTAGAAATGCGCAGCATGTCTTTTCATGAAGCAAAACAAAGATTTTTACAAAACCGTTTCATTTTGTAATTACATGTTCTATTTATGTCATTATATGTATTTACACTAATTATGCTGTTAGTTCTAATTACACTAATTGCATAAATACATGATAATCAACTAAAGTTTACTTTCAAAGAACAAAAGAAATTAACTCTAGACCTACATATATTTATGGCCGTGAAACGCATCTTATGAAAAGAACAGAACTGTCATACTTAAGGGCATAGCATCCTACCCAGAAAATTGTGCTTGCCAAGACCTCCAGTATACACGGTAGGAACAATGTTCTTGGTTACAAAAAAAAAGGTAGTCAGGATATTCCAGTCAGCAATTTAATGAAAAGCTCATTGAATTTCTGAATGCTGCATCAAAAAGCATGCCCAGTCCCACAGTCTTTTCCTGTGTCTCTCTCCAAGACTTTTGCTCAATATTCTTTTCAAGGGGTGGAGGGTAAATCACAGGCAAAGAAACATGGATGATTTTTCCTCACCTTCTGTTTTTAAGCAGGATCTACTAGCCTTTCTGCCCATAAGGTGCTACACAAAGTAATCTTTCTGGAAATACCTCCATAAACAAAACAGAACCCTACAGCCCCATCGTTCTGTGACAATGAAGATTCGTATGGGGGTCAGATTTTAAAGTTGGGAGGTTTCCTAAGTGCAGTTCTGCAGAGCTTCTGCGTAAAGCTGTGAGATTGAAGGCTAAAAGCTACTATTTATCCTTAACACTGTTTTAGCTGTGCAAACCTCTTAAACCAGTAGAGTGAATGACCACCCATGTGCCCCAAGTAATGTTATAATTTTCATTGTAATAGTCCTCTTAAATCTACAGCTCCATGGACGCTTTCTTGCTACACATTTATTAGGCTAGCAAGGTTAAGATTTCACACCAGCTGAGCATTTCCACAACAGAAGTAGACTCAGTTTGTAAAACTTCTCAAATTGTCTCAAAAGTACACACAATCCGATGTGAATAGATCTAGTCAACAGCCCAAAATGCCTGGTAAAGAGACAACACATTTCTACATGGACTGCTGATGCATATTTTTAGTTTACTTCACAAATTCAGTTCATGAAAGAGATATAATCTCATAACCTGCTTTCTACTCTCATACTCAATTTGAAGAATTTTGACGTACACCAGACTAGAAAGAATCTGCATATATGTGGGAAGAGGCATACACAGCAAACACAAGAAACTCTATTCTTCAATACACTTTAAAAATCACAAGATTCATTACAAAGAGATGTAAAAGCTCAGCTTACAAAGGAAATGTTAATTCCAACCATTGCACAGCCTGCAAGCCCAACATTATATATTTGATAACATGAAAGAAACTATCTTAAGCTTGTGTATGCCTTCTGCAAGAAACACAGCTATACCCATGCAAAGGGCTTAGATTGTTATGAGACGGAGAGTTCCTACATCTTGTGACACTGTGAGGTTTGAATGATGCAAACAGGATTTGTCAGAGCACTACACCAGCAGGGAAATCACCCCCACTGTGGGGAAACCACTCCAACTGCAGTGATTGGATAGAGAGATAAACAACTGGGAGAACCATAACCACATTTGTGTATGCACACAGAAAAATGTTCAGAAATATCCCCCATAACTTCAACATAATGTAGCTCATTTATTAAAATAACTTTTAAAAAAAAAATCACCTCTGGATTTTCCTCCTTTTTCTTTTTGGTAGCAGGGGGTCCCTGAGCTGACTCTTCAGGAGGTTTCTTTGTCTCCACTTTACTTTCTGTCTGGGTTTGGACTTGAGGCTGAATAATGATAACCTAAAAGGCAATGTACAAATAAAAGAAGAGAATTCACTGTATGAAACTGCATTTTTTGGCCTCCCGCTCATTTCTTCTCTCAACGGTTACTTGATACCTCTACAGACAACAGATAAAAGTCACAAGCCAAAACCATAAAGAACTGCATACCTAGGTTAGGCTTCTAAATCCATGCTTAAGTTTCTAAAAAGCAATTTTTATAGGTGCATTATAAACCACACTAAGGGAGCCACTTCAGTGCCTCTGAAAATTAGGGCACTTTCTATTTAGAGGGCTTCTGGAGCTGACTCAGCAGCCTCGCTTTAGCACTCGTGTTGTCAGTGATTTTAAGGTCTTCTCTTTGATTTTATTTTGCATCCAGGTAGGAGGAATTGCTACAGATTCAAAAATCTCAGTCCTGCCAGCGTTACTTCGAAGTTAAGTACCTGGGGATGGGAAGGAAGATACTGATGTAACTGAGATCCGAGTTTGGCCCTTGGTATTTATGGGTTCTGAGCAGTGTGTAAACAAACCACATGTGTTTTAAATAATAAAAAACCTCAAAACATTCTGGTACAGAACCTATAGGAATTGTTTCCCAGATCTCTTATACATGCCTGTACGTTAGTATATCCAGCTGCTCATATTGGAATTGTCACATGAAGATTTACAGGGTGCAGGTAACAGAAACTATTAAATGAAAAGGAATGAAGGACAATTTCTGACCATAGACCTACACATGTGACTTTATACCCACAATCAAAGCTTCATGAAGGACTATGGAAGACCTTTCCAAGCTTACCTCCTCGATGAAGGTTATTAAATTTGAATGCTGGGCCTTTTCCATCTATTTCATTGCTAACTTTCAATCAATGTTACTTAATTGTTGGATACTTTATCTCAACTCAGGCACTCCAAAAGTTTTAAAAGCATAAAAAAGAGCGTTTTTCTGAACCAGCAGCCAATTTAAGTAACAGGAAAATAAATTATGTTAGAGAAGTGGGACAGAGAGGCCTGCTTTTATTTACCTCACAAAGATGTCCTACATACTGTCTTCTTTCTGAGTACTGTATGAGAATCTGTACCGCCAACAAGACCCAAAGCAGCAAGATCCCAGGAGCAAATTACAACAAATGTCTGTTGGGTATATTGGCAGCCTTTATTGAATCTGTTTCTGGTGGTTCTTGCATTTTGAAGCTCAAAAGCAGTACAAAGAGGAAACAAGTAACTCATAACTTGGGTTTTTTTCCCTACTGATTCATCTACTGATCAGTTTTGAAACCCTGAGTTCTCATTTCATTTGGTCTTCCCCTGAACATGTAGAAGGGAATGCCTGATTATTTGATACACTCCCTTGGGGTCAGTCGATATAACTAATATTACTGTATAATTGAAGAGGGAGTCCATAGGAAATTTGAGCCTGCACAGAACTCAGGGATATTATCAGTGAGGATTGGTTTAAGGAAATGGAAGATCATATAGTCCCATTAATGTCAGGCTACATCACACTGCTTTTGCTCCTCCTAAAAATAAGTATGTACACAGATGAATGTCTGCTAGCATCCTTAAGAATTTTCCTATTGCTTTCTCATTATTTCCTTCAAAAGGAACCACTGGCATCACTCTGCTCAGGGCTGTGGATGCCCAGGGGAATATGCTGCTTACATCAGCAGCGTAATTCCTGTGCTTGATAACCAAAGCAAAACACAACCAACCAAAAAAATGCCAGAAGAAGCAGAACCTACCTTGCTGTCGGCACTAATGAGGAGTGGTTGCACTTTAATGCTGTCGTTGACCACAGAGACAGTCGCGCTGGTGCTGATAGGAGTTGCATTGTTGGGGGAGGTGGAAATGATGGCGTACGCCACACCTGCACTGCTCAAAGGTGATGAAATAGCTGTAGACTCGGTGACACTTTGTGACTGGCTGTTAGGCGTCTGTACATGGCTGACGGTGTTATTAGCAGTCGGGAGGGCAGGGCTGGGGTTTTTGATGCTGACTACAGTTGCCTTCTGGAAGGTAGGAGGCTGCTTGGAAGGTTGGTCTCTGCACGGGGAGATGGGGAGGCTGTCTGGAATCAGGGTCTTTGGCCTAACCTACAAACAGAGAGCTAGACGTTATTAGGCACAGCCTCACTCCGCAATGAATAAATGCTGCATGCATGCGCTCTCCCAGTAGAACCTCTAATTGCATCAACCATGGAAAGGCAGCATCTAGGCAAACACAGTGTAACAATTCAAAGCAGGCAGCCATTCATTTACTTGTAGATATATTCCCAGCACTCCTCAGTTGAGACATTTTGGAGTCCTCAACTCATTGCAATGCTGAACAAGAAGGGAGGGAAAAAGTCAATTCCTCACTTTTATTAGCACACATCCATACAAATGCTACTCAAGTCACGTCCAGTTCTCAGTAGGGATGGCTAAGCCAAAGCCTTTGCAAAGAAGCAGAGGCTCCAGCTGCAGTAATTTCCCGTTCTGAAGGACACAATTCTCTTGCTACAAATTAAGGAGCGGGACCCAAATCGTTAAGGGAGTTGTAGGAAAGCATTTACAGGAACAGTAAATGGATACATTTATACTGGTGGATCACTGAATGAAGATCCTCACATTTTTAAGATGTGCCAAGTCTAATGGAGAGGAGATCAACCACACAATCTCCGAGTTCACCAAAAAACGGGAAGGGAAGGGAAGGGAAGGGAAGGGAAGGGAAGGGAAGGGACCCAAAACCATAAAACTATATATGCTGTTGCTGTAAGTGAAGATCTTGTTTGCAGCTGCAGGTGGATGCAGAAGGAACTTCCATGGATGGAGGGAGAAAACTGCCAAGATGTGCTAAGGTTGTGGCTTTACCCAGAGCCATGAATGATAGCTGCGAACAATTGTTTTCAGCTAACGTGATGTGTTTCCAGTGGGGTAATTAACGTCACCCTGTCAACAGGGCTCTGCCGTAACAACATGTTAAGCACAGTTCCAGGGCTGAAAATAAATAATTTAAACCACTTCACATGAAGTTAACTTCACTCCCAGATTATTCGTTAGCACGGCCACATAAAACAGTCGGCTTCCTCTGTGCTTATTTCATCCTGTCACTTCCCGCACCTTCCATACTGTGAAACAAAATGACAAGTTGTAACAGACAGGCATGGGAAACAGCTGCCCGTGTCACCGCACCGCGGTCGACAGGAGCCCTTCCAACCACGCCGACTTCAATCTTGAGCCTAAGTAAGCGATTTAATGAAAAGGCAGGGATTTACTGGCGTGCAGAAAATCATCTCTCGAGGCTGGCCATCCTCCTCTGCTGCGGCAGGGAGGAGCCGTACCCCTTTGTCCCCGCAGCCAGCGTTAAGCCCAGCAAACACGCGCAGCGCCGGCTCTTCGGGCTTTGGTAACTTATCCCTCAATGGCCGATAGGATCCTAAACACCTCTGGGCAGGGCAAAAGTGAATTTGAGGCACAGTCCTGCTCGGGACTGTCACTACTGTCAGCAAGGAAGGTAAATGGGAAGGGAAGGAGGAAACGGAGATGAAGAAGAGCCCAGTGGAGGGTTTGCCCGAGGTCCTGTGGCAGGCTTGTGACAAAGCCAGGAAACTGCTGAGCTCGGCTCACAGCTTCAGGGGAACACTGGAAGGCCTCGCAGGCCCTCTGCAAAACGATGCAAAACTCCACTAACACACAGTTAACCATACTCCAGACACACTGATGCTGTCCTCTATCCAATCACTTTATGTAATCATTATTTAATTTATTTAGTTACGACACCAGATGAATACCCTGGCCAAGATGTTTAAGACAGGAGTCTGTAATTAGCTTCATATCCACAATTAGTTAATGGCCTTATTTTCAGAAGTAGTGGACAGAGGATTGGTTTAAATCCAACTCTTCCCAGGCCCTTTGCAAAGCTGAGGCTTATAAACATAAACAACAGCTCAGTGCGATAGGACACATGATACTTACAGCAACTTGTTCATGCCTGTATCAGTGTCAGTTACACAAGCAAATCGCGTCATATCTACTGTAATATTTTCATAACGACATCTTTTCCTTCCTATGTTCTATCTTATATAAGTCGCTCATATGCAAGCCTTGAACAAATTGCTCCTCCTCATGTACTCTGAGACACCTTCACAGAAATAGTATCATTAAGAAAAGAAGGTCTGAGAAGCTTGGCAAAATACAGTTAAAACGAATTGTCATGGCTAAAAAAATAAAAAAACACACCCCAATTTAATTCTTAGCTGTTTGGCTAACAGCTAAATTATACCATCTCTCCTTCAAACAAAATAATTTTCCTGCAAATTAATATAACATCTGTTGCCAACAGAAATAGTGTAAGCACACAAACAGATAAGCAAATACATACAGAGATAGAGAGAGAATCAGGAGTGCTTCAGATCAAAGATTCAATAGAACAGTCACAGATCTTTAGAAAAAAAAACCCTAGACTGACAAAAAAAATCATCTCAGGAGTTTTTCGAGCCAAAAACTGTCATGTAGTCTACCAGGATCTACAGTATCTGTCACTCTTAATTGCACTTTTATATTTAATCAAGATCCTAATTAAAACTAAATGCCTATATATATTCCAGCTATACAATTATCTTTTCTACACTATTAGATATATATTGACTGTCAGATGCAATACCTCAATGAATCCCATATACACCCTTAACAGCACTTCCTGCAAGTGGTGGATGAATGCATATTACTTTGCTATAAAATAAGCTCTCCCTGCACAGACAATTAAACAGACTTAATTTTCCAAAGCAACGTAATCTCTCTAAAGCGCTGCACTAGCTGGTAGGACTTAACCCAAGCCATACAAGCACAGGAACATATGCTGGGCGTTTTCTGCCACCGTGTGCTACAAAGGAGGTATAGCTGGCTACACAGCCTAAGCCTCTGCAAATTCCCTAGCAAGTTCAGCTGACATTGTGGGAGCTTATTTATTTGCAATTGTAGAATAATAAATAGGGTTGTCTATGGGGTTGGGGGGGGATGGGGGGTGGGAGGGAAGAAAGAAAAAAAAAAACAACCCCCAAGAAAAAAGTTTCAGATGCTCCTGAGTTAGAGCTAAAATAAGCTAACATTAAAAATAACGTTCATTTCTATAGCTTGAGGGCAAGAATCCAAAGCAGAAAGCAAGCATAGAAGCCCCTTTCCCTCTGCTGTGCTCTAACAGCTATGAACCTTCCTCCCCCCTTGAATATAAACACCGAGTGTAAGAATAAACAGTTAGGTGAAAGACCTTTAGCAGAGCTTCAAGTTCAGATCCAGACTGCCCCTGAGAAGACAGTCTCAGTTGGGAAGACAAAAAAAGGAAAGAAGGAGCTAGTGTAAATTCCTTTTCCACATGGCAAAACTGTAGCTTAAGTTTGGGAGGGGAAAGGAGGCCAGAGGCCGGAGCAGAGGTTTAGAAACCAACAGTCACCAAAGAACTAGAGGAAAATGAGGGCAGGGCACGGACTGCATTGCACATGCAAGGTATAGGCTGCCCAAGGGGGTTGTGGAGTCTTCTTTAGCGATATTCAAGACCCCTCTGGACGCCTTCCTGTGTGATATGTCCTAGGGAACCTGCTTTGGCAGGGGGGATGGACTCAGTGAACTCTGGAGGTCCCTTCCAACCCCTACAATTCTGTGATTCTGTATTCAAAAATGAGCCTACACTTGAATGAACAGGGAGTCAGGTTGGACGACACCAGTCCCCGTTGCAAGAGCCACAGAAGTAAAAGGCACAAAAGTTTAGGAAAGGAGGAGGAAAGAGAACAAATAACAGACAGCATGTATGTTACCAAGTGAAAACTGTAACTGTTGGCGAGCACTGCAAATAACAATTCTCCTGTAGCTCAACCCTCCTCTCCCCAAATATCTTTCATTTAACTTCTGACAGCTGTCAAAACAGAATGTGATACTACCAGTGCTCTAAATGCAGGAGAAGAGAGAGCTGCTTCTTGAATATAATGATTTCACAAACCCGTGTTGTTCTTGAGTTTCCTCAATACTCGCAGTAACAGAAACACTGGATTTTAGGTGGCGATCCTCAGACACCCCTGGTACTTCTCAAACAGCCTGCAGGTGAGCACACCGCCCAAGAAGATGTTCCCAGACCGGAGAATTCACTAGGTGGGAGCTGTCTGCTCTTCTGACAGGGAAATAACGGGGAGCCCGATCCTGTGGGATGTGCAGAGTGCTCTTTCGTTCAGCAACCTCTAATCTCATATATTTTAAAGAGTTTCCGATCAGGAAGGAATCAGCTCCTGCGACAAGTATGACTTCTTGTATATCCCATATCATTAAGCTCCATCCAGATGTCCCCATATGAAGCCCAAAGGCTTCCATTACACCGAAACATCACTCCAGCCCTCAAGAGCACAAACTGGTGAGTACCATAGGAGTGAACCTCTGAGTAAGAGATGTAGGGGAGCCTGATGTGTGTGTCACCCTTGACAAAGGCAACTGTGATCATCAGCAATCTATTTCCTGAGCTACATCCCATCAGGTGAACTGTTCCCACGCTGTAGTAAAGAAAAAGAAGGTAAAAAAGAAAAACTCTTACAAAATAAGCCCTCAAGATCTAACCCAAACAACTATGGGGGGGGGAAGGAGAAGGGGAGGAAAGCACACAATTCCTCCCATCTCTGTGGGCAATCCTGTGTAGTCCTAAAGGACAGGATTTAATTAGAACAGTTACCTCTGTGCAGATCTGCAGGTGCTATGAGAATTGTTAAGGGCAATTCTGGTAAACGTGCTCTCCTTATGCTTACCAAAGAAGGGAATTTAACAAGAGCACAAGGGATCATCATGATCTTCCATCTCACAGACTGGCCATAGAATTTTTCCCAGAAACTGAAGACTGATTTTAAAAGAAAATGCTGAAGACTTCTTAACAATGAATTCATCAAGAGCCCCAATAAGCTGGTATATCATTTTCCTATGCTCATGACTGGCATTTTATCATGAGGTGGAATTTGCCTAACTTCAGCTTCCAGTCCCTGGATCTTGTTATAGCTTTGTCAGCAACACTGAAGAGCCCTCCCCCTCGCCGATATCAGATATCAGCTGGATCGTGCTCAGCATCAATCAGCCCTTCATCCTGGCAGGGCCGATCTGTATGAGAGTAAATTTTTCAGCTCAACGCAATATCACATTGCCTTTGAGAGAAAGACCATTATTCACACTTTATTTTCACTTCACCCTTGTACTCGGAGCTTAAAAACAAAAACTCAAAATGGATTTGGCACAATTCATATGTCAGAGAGGCAAAGTGCTGGGAGCAGCAGACAGAGCTTTCATTCTTGAAAAGCTTTAGAGGATCACACAGAAAACATTAGCAATGGCTGATAAAATGAGTGCAATATGGGGTAATTATATCCTTCACCAGAATGAACAGATGCACACTGACTTCAGTAAAGCTGTGTCTATTTATGCCAGCTGAGGACCGACTCTCTCCCTTTCCTCTTTTTTTTTTTTTAAATCAATAAAAATTGTGCAAAAGAAAAGGTTCTGCATAACTTTACACCAGTGACACACCCTAAAATCCAGGTCACCCAACTGACCTGAATACAAGTGTTTCCAGCTTGCTTCGTTTTTGGTTCCTCTCCTGAAAAGCTCCTACCCTCTTCAGCTTGGTCTGAGACCACGGTCCAAATAAAACCAGTTTATTTCCTTAGCATGCACTTAAAAACAACACACCTGACTATAGATCCACACACTGTTTTGTTTTTTTTCCCTCCTTCCTTTTGATGGGGTCACATGAAAGGAAAGTTAACTCTTTGGTCTGTATCACAAAGAAACCTCAGGCAAGATGACCCAGTTCAGTGAATCCCATGTCCACACACAACATAAGCCTCCCCTTGGCATCCACCTGAGATATTAGCCTGGGAAACCACAGAAGAATAGTATGAAATGCAGGGCAAAACCCCAGTGACTTCTCCAGCCCACGTTTCCAGGGCTGCTCTGGACAATGAGGACCAGGGAAGAAATCTTAATTCTGACCGAAACCAGGAGCAAATTCAAATAACCCAAATAATTCCAGAACTGCAGTGAGGACCTCAAAATGAACCCTAGTCTCTCATTTTATGTGCCACACTGCCCAAGAATCACTCCGTGGCATTTTCACATGTGCTTA
Source organism: Zapornia atra (assembly GCA_013400835.1). Classification (NCBI taxonomy): domain Eukaryota; kingdom Metazoa; phylum Chordata; class Aves; order Gruiformes; family Rallidae; genus Zapornia; species Zapornia atra. The sequence goes on along the minus strand of VZTU01018537.1, from coordinate 7,479 downwards.
TATCATGTGCATTATATGAGATATCTTCCACTGGACTGTATGCTCACCGTGCTTTGGTATTTCAATTTGTTAGTCAGGGAGAGCCAACTTAAGCGTAAAGGTGACACACAGATAACATAACCCCTGTGCAGTTTTTAAGAAGACAAAGCTATTTCATTTTGGTTTTCTTCCCCTTCAGCTTTGCTTGGTACTACAGAAATGGAAGTTTTGCTGAGAGGGATGTTTGTGTGGGAATCTGCCAGCTCTGCTTTCTGTGGATGTTGGCATAAGGCAGTCAGGGGGGAGTTCTTTATTAAAAATGTTATCAGTGTTTTGAACACAAAACTATTTTCACAGGAACTTGACTGACTTTTGCTAATGAAAAGTACGTTTTCTCCTCAGCTATACTGACTATATTTTCTGATTTGGCATTGCTGCTATTGAATTAAAGATTCATTAAGTGGCTCTTTTCCATTTGCAAAGGGGAAGACTACCATTAAACCAGCAAATTAAAACCAATATTATTCCAAAAAACAACAGGCAGGGGTTGAAGTTGACAAGGATTTTTGCCTTTTTTCCTTTTGCACAATCACTCTGTCCTTGAATATGCAGTTATCTATATGCCTCTGAGGAAAGAATTTAATCCTTATTGTTTAGGATTACAATAGAAATATAAAAGGTAGACTGTGATTATACACACCAGTCAATAACTTACTGCTATTTCTACTCTTCCCAGCATTACGAGTCAGCTTGCTTCTCTAGCAGATACCCATCTATGATTAACTTACTTCAATTTAAATATAAAGGGTCCATGAAGCCTTTAGGCACAAACGAGGAAACATCTATCTGTCTTCCTCCTCTCCATATACTTTCATAGGCGAGCTCTGGACTAATCCACATAGCCGGGTGTTCACTGGACTCAAAACCCTGGTGTCATTTTAAAGACCAGGGATGTCACTGCTCCACACTGTCCATCAATTTAATAGCTTTTCCTGTTTCTAGACATCAGGAATGGCAAATTACAATGATTTGACCAGCTTCATTTACTAGCCCAAACCAACAAACTTGAAAGACAAAATTATAATAAAAATAATGACAAAAAAAGGAGAGTTTTCACCTGGGGAAAAGGTACCATGTCAAGTGTTAAAATGCCTTGAATCTTTCTGGGGGGTTGTATTGATAGTTCAGGCTCCTACTTGCAGACTATCATGGAAATCAGTCTTTCCAGGTCCTTTTCAAAATGTTCACCACATTGATAAGATCTGAAGGAGGTCCTTTGGGTTCAGTCCTGTTTAATATCTTCATTGACGACCTTGATGAGGGAATAGCATCCACCCTCAGCAAGTACGCCGATGATACAAAGCTGGGAGGGGTGGCTGACACGCAGGAACACTGCGCTGCCATCCAGCGAGACCTGGACAGGCTGGAGAGCTGGGCTGGGAGAAACCTAATGAAATTCAACAAGAGCAAGTGTGAAGTCTTGCACCTAGGGAGGAGTAACCGTCTGTATCAGTACAGGCTGGGGGATGACCTGCTGGAGAAGAGCTCTGTGGAGAAGGACCCAGGCGTCCTGGTGGATGACAGATTGGCTGTTAGCCAGCAGTGAGCACTGGTGGCTAAGAGGGCCAATGGGATCCTGGGATGCATCAGGAAGAGTGTGGCCAGCAGGTCTAAGGAGGTGATCCTCCCCCTCTACTCTGCCTTGGTCAGGCCCCACCTGGAGTATTGTGTCCAGTTCTGGGCTCCCTGGTGTAAAAAAGACAGGGATCTACTGGACAGAGTCCAGAGAAGGGCTACAAAGATGATTAAGGGCCTGGAGCATCTCCCCTGTGAGGACAGGCTGAGAGAGCTGGGACTGTTCAGTCTAGAGAAAAGAAGACTTAGGGGGGACCTAATAATGTTTATAAATATCTTAAGCATGGGATGCAGGGGGAATTGGCCAGCCCCTTTTCATTGGTCTGTGGGGACAGGACAAGGGGCAATGGCTGCAAATTGGAGCACAGGAAGTTCCGCACCAACATGCGGAAGAACTTTTTCCCAGTGAGGGTGACAGAGCCCTGGCACAGGCTGCCCAGGGGGGTGGTGGAGTCTCCTTCTCTGGAGATACTCAAGACTCATCTGGACACCTATCTGTACAATATGAGCTAGGAAGCTGCTTTGGCAGGGGGGTTGGACTCGATGATTTCTGGAGGTCCCTTCCAACCCCTATGATTCTGTGATTCTGTGAGCAGCAGTAACAGCCAGCTCTGCTTCTCCTTCCGCACCACCCTGGAGAAGTTCTCTCATTACAGAGAACTGACACTGAAACTCAAGAGAGGCAGACAGAACAGAGGGGGGTACTTTGGAAAATTGCCATCTAGGGGTAGTCCTCCTTGATACACCACATGCATTCATCTTTGCCCATACTTCAAAAGATTGGATTTCTCATTAGTGGCAACCTCTGGCATGCCACCATCCACAAGGAACAGTTCTTATCATACCACCTAAGTCACATCTTCACCAGTCCTGGCTGTACTACAGCAGTGTAAAATACATACCACAGAGCACTTTAGATGCTCCAACCAATCCACACCTCTCTCAGCAACAGAGGCCACCCATCAAACCTATCCACCAGCACGTAACTGAGATTTCCACAGACTTTTCAACAATGGACTGTGTTTTCATCCCAATTCTAAAAGCTCTCCCTGCAAAACCTCAGTATGAAAAGTCAAGGTGGCCAAGTGTCTCAGGTGCAGGCAGTATCTACAGCACGGCTGATGCTCATACAGGCAGTCATCTCAACCTTTTTCTATACAAATTAAGGGCACAAACCTCACCTAGCTCTACAATAAACATTTTCTAGGGTATAGTCCTCTGACAGAAATATATAGTGGCATACAATTAATAGTTGCATGCCTGTTTAAAATAAGCAAACTGATAAAAAGAAACCTTAACCAGAGCTCTCAGCTGCTCGCACCTCTTCCCAAAGGGAAAGGATGAGAGAAGAAATAGCTTACAACAGATGTTAATCTTTGTGCTTAACACATTACTGGAAGATGCTCCAAATATAGTGACAAGCACAGCATAAAAGCTTATATAGAATAAAACAGATTAACAACTATATTTATTAAGGGCTACATTTTCAGTCAGGCCCCTGCCTTTCTTTTGAAAAAGCAATTTTGTTTCTGTTTTCTGCACGCATACAGTCAATGAATATTAACTACTGTGGCAAAACCCTTAGCTTGGTTATATACCACGCTGATTAAGTTACCTTGAATTAGATTATCTCTCTCCTCCTCCACTAGCATTCCAACACATCCCCCTGGATGTGCTGAGGGTTATATACCAGAAAGGTGCGTGACATCCCTTAGGGGATTACAGTCCTTTTCTCCCCTGGTATTGTAATTGTGACTTTACCCAATCCAATTATTCCATACCCAAACAAACAATAAAGAGCTCTTGTCTCTCCACTGCACGATTCCATGCAACTTTTTTATACAGACATGCATAGCTGCCAGCTTCTTTTCCAGTTTCACAAGAGGCTGAGTGGTGTTTAGTAATATTTTCCCATTTTCTAATGGCTATGCACAGTTTCAACACTTTAAAAATAGTTACTGGGTTTTTTTAGACTTGCACAATGCAGAGAGAGGCTTTGCCACAGGCTGATCTGTTAACACATTTCCTCCACAGCACACAGTGGCGTCACACAAGTTGGGTTCTGACTACAGGAACTGTATTCCTTTCAAGAAATCTTCCAGAAGCCCATCATAGGGAGAGACTGGAGTAGTGGTTGGTTTTGGTTCACACAGGAAGAGAAGCAGTGGCTACCAGTGAAAATGCGCTCGTGAGAACTATGACAACAGAATTTTAAAACTCATGATGTTTAAGTTTGAGGAACATCTAGAGACCACAGTCTGTGGCTGGGCTCATGCAGTAGCCAGTGATGAACAAACACAGGGTAACAAAACAGCCCCAACTCCCAAAGCTGCCTGCAGTCCAGTGACCAAATTCAGACCCTACTGAAAAATGTATATTGAAATCACTCCAGAAGATAAAAAACAAGCAGCACTTGACAGCAGAACTTGCTAGAGTCGACTAAAAAGCACACACATTTCACCGAAAGCTATTGTGTGTACCCGTTCCTTTTCTCCACTAACCTGGGTGATGGCTCTACTCCACTGCAGTCATCTGCTGCACAACTCTCTGCTCTACCCTCGTCAGGAGCATCATAAGTGAAGCCATCCAAAGCCCTACCTTCAACCAGGACCGGAAAAATAGGTAAGGGAAATAGCATTATAATCTGATTTAGCTGCTGTTCAAATCATCACAGCCTCTCCATTAATTTGAAAGAGAATTGGATTGGGCCCAAATTACTGGAAGTAAGGTTTATTTTAATGTCTTCACCCGTTTGCTTAAAATCTTCCATTTGAAGAACAGCAAACAGTATTTCTCACATGCCTTCAAGTGGCTGAAGTGAGACTTCAATTTTCAAGTTCAAAATAGACTGTTTGAAGTGCAGCTGGAAATTAGAGCCCCAGTCTGACATAAGGCCAACCCCTCCTTACAGCTGATGGGTGCCATAAAGCAGAGGAACAGCTCAGGAATAAGAGAGTGCACCATCCACATGTGTGAGTAGCGGATCGCCAGGATTTGCCTCTCAGAGTACAGCAGAGAGTTTGCAGTTTCAAAACATTTCACCCAGTTGGAAACCTCAAAGGCCAAAGTAAGAAGAGAAAGACTATCTGGAATTAACTTCCCAAACATCACAGCTCATAACAGAAAATTTATTTATTTGGTGAGAGCAAAATTAACTTCATATTCTGAAAATTAAAAAAAAAAGGTCTGCCAAAGAGGCTTATTTTGGCAAATAATGAATGCCTAAAGAAATATTGTTTGCATTGTGCAATGAACTTCTAATTAATGTTTGTTTGCTCACCATTTAATAGCAGTTCTGCACTAAGTGATGGGATTTTGCTGCCATTTGTGAATGTGTAGATTTTGAAACTTCATTCCCCATATGGAAGAGCTCCCAGGGGGTCATATCATAAACCCATTGAAATGAACAAAACAAATGACAAGTATCCATACAACTGTGGAAAATGAGAAAGCTGTGTGCATTGTTTTACATAAGTATTGTCAAGTGCCTCAGTTTACTTGTGTGCTAGTTTCCTGCTTGACTGCATAGAGGTAAATCAAAAGAGCCTGTCTAGATGAAGAGAAATGAAAGCAGCAAAAACACAATGCTCCTTCAGATGTGATGAGGGGCCCTTAAATGAAGGAGTCCCCTGTTTCTTTCCAGCCAGCTGGGCAATGTTTATTCCTCTCATGCCTACATCTAAATCCAAAGGGAGTCTGAAATCCCAAAGAGATGCTGAGACCGGCTAAAAGGAGAAACGTCAGGTAGCAATCAGTGTGCTGTCAAGAACACAGACACTGACCCGGATTAATCCCACTTCTCCGTATCCACCTGAAACAAGGGCTATACTTCCTGGCTAAGAGAGAAGCCACTTCCAGACAAGCAGGCTCCTACCATGGCAGAGATCCCCAGAGAGATCCATCCAGGCCTTCCTCCCCTCCACAGATGTGAGGTACAGCTCAAATGGACAAGATCAAGCCACCTAGGTGAAAAACTTAGATGCTTAAGTCGGTAGGCATGCAGGAGGGCTTGTCAAAGCTGTTGCTGCTATGGTCTCATCACTATTAAGGCCCTACACAATCCACTGTTGAGGCTAGACTTCACAGAGATGGAGGTCAGGGAACGTTCTTCCCTGTATGTAATCTAAATCTACCCTCTTTCAGTTTAATGCCATTACCTCTTGCCCTACCTCTGTCACTACACTCCCTGATAAACAGGACTCCAACAGCTCCATGTCTTTCTTGTACTGGTGACATCAAAGCTGGACACAATACTCCAGGTGGGGTATCACGAGAGTGGAGTAGTGGGGCAGAGTCACCTCCCTCAACCTGCTGGTCACATTTCTTTTGATGCAGCCCATGATATAGGTGTCTTTCAGGGCTGCAAGTGTGCATTGCCAGGTCATGCTGAGCTTCTTGTCCACCAGCACCCCAAAGTCCTCCTCAGGGCTGCTCTCAATCTCTTCTCTACCCAGACAGTAGTCATGCTTGGGATTGCCCCAACCCACATGCAGGACCTCCCACTTGGCCTTGTTGAACTTCAGGAGTTTTGCACAGGCACACATCTCAGGCCTGTCAGGGTCCCTCTGAATGGCATCCCCTCTCTCCAGTGTATTGACCACAACACACAGCTTGGTGTTATCAGCAGCCTTGCTGAGGGTGACTCAATTCCATGGTACAACAAGTCCTACATGTTACCAACAAAGCTGTTAAACAGCACTGGTCCTATTACCATACCCTGAGTAATGCCACTTGGTATCCACTTGGACATTGAGCCGTTCACCCCAACTCTTTGAGTGTGTCCATCCAGCCAGTTCCTTATCCATCAAGTGGCCCATCCATCAGATCCATGTCTCCCCAGTTTAGAGACAAAGATATTGTGCAGGATAACATCAAAATGTTTTGCACAAGACATCAGTTGCTCTTCCTTATCCACCAATGCTGTAAGTCTATTATAGAAGGCTGCCAAATTTATCAGGCATTATTTGCCCTTAGTGAAGCCACGTTGCGAATCACCAATCACCTTCTTAGATTCCATGTTGCTGAGCACAGTTTCCAGGAGGATCTGCTCCAAGGTCATGCCAGGCACAGGGGGTCTGTCTGGCCTGAAGTTCACCAGGTGTTCCTTTTTTCTCTTTTTAAAAATTTGGGTTATGTTTCTACTTCTCCAGGCAGTGAGAACTTCACCAGACTGACACAAGTTCTCAAATAGGATGGAGCATGGTTTAGCCACTTCATCCACCAGTTCCTTCAGGAACCACAGGTGTACCTCATCAGGCCCTATGGACTTGTGCACCTTCAGGTTCTTTAGATGATCCCAGACTTGATCTTCTCCTGCAGTAGGTCATTCTTCATTCTCCCAGTCTCTGCCTTTGCCTCTCATGACTTAGGCAATGTAGCTAGAGCACTTGCTGCTGAAGTCTGAGACAAAAAATTCATTGAGTACCTCAGCCTTCTCCACGTCACAGGTAACCAGGTCTCTCCTTTCATTTAAGGGAGAGACCACATTTTCCCCTCATCTTTTTATCACTGACATATCTATAGAAGCTTCTGTTGTTGCCCTTGATGTCCCTGGCCAGATGTAATTCTATCAGGGCTTTAGCTTTTCTCACCTCATCCCTGGCTCCTCACTTTCTCTGTATTCCTCCCAGGCTGCCTGCCCTTGCTTCCACCCTCTGTATGCTTCCTTTTTTGTTTGGGTGTCTCCAGGACCTACTTGTTCATCCATGCGGGCCTCCAGGTTCTTCTGCCTGACCTTCTCTTTGTTGGCATGCATTGCTCCTGAGCTTGGAGGAGCTGATCCTTTAATAGTAACAGGCTTTCTTGGGCCCCTCTTCTCTGCTGTACCAAGCAGATCCCTCAAGAGGCTGAAGACTGCTCTCCAAA
>VZTU01018536.1:321-15491 GCA_013400835.1 Zapornia atra | reverse complement strand
CCTATGTGAAAAGAAAGCACAGAGCTATCCTATTTACTCCATGCCTATTCCTGTTCTTCATATGTACCCTAGAATTTAATGGGTATTAATGTTGTGTTTTTTTAAGGTTAAGATAAAATTTTCTTTTTTAAAAGTAATAACAAGGTAGCCAAACCTCACATTCATCTCTTGTCTTCTTTCCAATCTCAGAACCTCTAATCCAGTTTTACTGTCTTCATTGGTTATGCTTGCTTTACTTCAGGACAGGCTTTAATTAAATACTCACAATATTTGCTGTAAAAACATTCCATAATTTCTGTGGTGGCTAAAATAAGATCATAGTCATCCAACCTGTACTTCAGTGAAATGTTTAATTATCTCTCTACAAAACAGTTGAAATCATAAAACATACCTTCTGAAGGAGATAACAAGCTTTAATTCAGGATGTTTACAACCAAGGGGAATCATATTAACTGCAGATGTTAATTTACCATAACAAGACAGGTCTACTGCTAACTACTCCTTCTTTTAAAAAGAAAAACATTTGAAATAATTATTTTAACTGCAGGTGTTGGTAATGGCTCAGCAGGAACAAAAGTATTTAAAACCCATCTTGTCTTTGCTGTGTTTACAACCACAGCTTTATTCATTCTAACAATAGATAAAACATTGCTAAAAGCAGCTTGTTTAAGAACTTGACAACAGCAGAAAAGCATCATTTGGGGGCCACAGTCCTGCAGTGTGTTTATTCCTCTCACTAAAAAGCTTTTCAACTGTTCAGATCAAAATTACCATAGCCAAAACCTATGGGTAGAGAAAAACCTTTTATATTTTCCCCCTTTTCAGCTCTTTACATTATCCACTCATCTATATCATGTTCTCAAACTAAAAATTATCAATACAAATTCATTGATTTTTATACTGAAATTTGTTTTATAGTTAAAATGAAAATTAGTTTGGTAGTTTCATGCTTCTCTCACCTGAATGTCACTCAATCCATATCACTGAAACTGTTTCTTCTGGGGGGAGAGAAAATTTATTTCTGTCCAATTTCATACTGTCATGCCAATCAAAGTAGCAATCTATTTCTTCTTAACCATTACATTCCAATCCTAAAAGGATGGTTATAAATCTAAATGTAAATGATTAGGAAGGTTAGGAAATGAAGTATCAATATTAGTTGCATATTGGCTTACTTTATCTTCTGAAGAAAATTGATTATTCCTTAAAGTGAGACTCAAGAACCGTGAAATAATTATATAAAAGTTTGAGATTAAAAGCAATTCTTCTTTATCAGATCACTTTTGATTATGACAGCATTTAGAAAATTGGGCTGATAACTGCTCATATGTGCATATCTCTCCTGAGAAGGTACGTAGTTTATTTGAGCACACTATAAACCATGCTAAAAAGCAGCCACAATGAAACAAACTGAAACCAACTGTTTTAATGCAAGAATAATTTCTTTTTCCTGACTTCAATCTACCAAAAAATTTCTGGAAAACAGGAAATTCTGCATGAACTAGAAGATAAGAAGACAGATCAAGCCAACTGATTCTGAATGATGCTTGCACTGTGATATGACAGTCACACAGGTTAAACTGGCCTCTGATAACATTATTTGCCAGCTACAAAAAATAGAAGTACAAAAATAGAATCTCAAGCTAACTAATATATTTAAAAATCACTAAAGAATTCCATGTGAAAGATCTATGCAGAAAAACACTTTATTTTTCTAGCTCCAGTTGGAGAAAGATGGAGTCCTTGGTGTACTTCCACATCCTGATCTGACCTCTTTATATGCTCTTTCTATCCCCAAGTAAAAAAAAAATACAACAGACCAGGATTGAACAATTGCTGCAACTTTGAGAACCAATAGAATTAATTATATTTCTAATCCTTTTATGTCATGTCTGCACATCAATGTCACACAGCATTTCAAAGTACTTGTGTAAGTAAAAGTCTACATGCCTTGTCTAAAGTTTGAGGAGTTCCAGTGTTAGCATTGATTCATAGTTAACTTCCTTTGACTGTTCATATGTATAAAATTAACTGTTTGATACCTGTAAACATTCAAATTTCACATGACAGTTTGGACTTTTGGAGATGAACAGCATACATCATAGATAGCACTCTTAACAGTAAAGTATTTGAATAGCAACAACAATAGAATTAAAAATAATGCATTGGCACATGTATTCTTCCTCACTCATATCTGCATAAAATTTATTTCAACTTTGAAAACCAAAATTGGACTTTTTCTTATTAACATTTATATCTTTAAGCCAGAATTTTAAAATCAGGACGTGCCTTTTCTGCTTCACACCTCATCATGAACAATGACACCCAATTAGTCTCTGTTTGAAAACTCAAAAGTTGAGAAAATCTGTAGTTTATTTTTCTGTAGATATATTGGTCTACAGTAGAGGCATCAAGTAGTGAGGAGTACTCAGGAGACATGAGCTGGCAAACAGAAGTGGTAAGAATACATATTATTGAGATATTTTTGGCAACCAAAAAAAAAGAAAGTAAAACAGCCTTTTCTCAAGAAAAATACAAGGCCAGCTCAGTATCTGCCTCATTCTCTTTGCATTTTACTGCCTAAAATCTGACTTTGATCTGTATCTCTTTTATGTTATGTTCCTGTTCTTTATTAATACATATGTGGAAGCAGAAGTAATTTTCAATCCTGGCTGAAGAAATTTCATATTAAAATGAATGTGATATGCTGTGCATTGGTTATGCTTTTGAATTATTCTCACAGCTTATTGAAGTTGCTCAAAGAGAAATTAATCAGTTACTAACATTGCTATGGTAGTTGAATCAATAATTTTGCTTGCTTTTCAGGATGTCAAATTTAAACAGAATAAATAAAGATTGTTGGCATCCACCGTGTTCTACAGCCCCTCTAGATGCTCCTGTTCTCTCTCTCTTTCATCTTTACTGAAAAACAGGAATAATTTCTGCACTGTTTTCACATAGTGCAGGACATTCTTCCCCCCTTCAGTGGTCTTGGGTGTACCATTCCATTTGCCTAATTCAACTGATCGCTTTGGGGAAAAGTGGAATGATACAGTAATCAGAATCTCTGCTACCTCCTGCTAACCTGGATGCATTCCTAAATAGCTCCCATTATGGACTTCAATCAAATCGTGCATCCCCAGTGCTGATAGCTTAGTCTCTTAACAGGTGGACACATCTGTTCTACTCTGCCAAATTCAACTTATGGTGATTGTGCTTTGAAATATTTACATAGTTTGTTCCAAATACTATGCACATCTGTTCAGGTCTAATATTAACTTAAAGTTACGATTTAGTTAAATAAAAAGAAGTATTTGTAACTTTTCCATGGTTGTACAAATATACATGTTTAATATCCTTAAAACATTTTAAAAGACCTTCAAGTTTCATGAATTTGGTGTTGCTGTAGCCACCAAGGTTATCTTCTTTGTTTCAACAAACTACTAAGTTTAGATAGAAATAATAACAGAAATAACCCTCACCTTGAAAATGTTCTTCCGCATATTGGTGCAGAACTTCCTGTGCTCCAACTTGTGGCCATTGCCCCTTGTTCTGTCCCCACAGGCAGCTGAACAGAGATTGGCCATTTCCCTTTGTTTACCACACTTCAGATACTTATAAACTTTCATAAGATCCCCTCTCAGTCTTCTTTTCTCAAAGGCTGATCAGCCCCAGTTCATTCAGCCTTTCTTCACAGGGGACATGCTCCAGGCCCTTAATCACATTTGTGGCCCTCCGCTGGACTCTTTCCAGGAGATCCCTGTCTTTTTTGTAGAGGGGAGCCCAGAACTGGATACAGTACTCCAGGTGAAGCCTGACCAGGGCAGAGTAGAGGGGGAGGATCACCTCCTTTGACCTTCTGGCCACACTCCTTTTAATGCACCTCAGGATCCCACTGGCGTTCTTGGCCATCGGGGTACACTGCTGCCTCATGGCCAACCTGTTGTCCACCAGGACCCCCAGGTCCTTCTAGAGAGCATCATTTTCAAAACATATCTGATACAATAAAAAGCAGTTGTCCCATGTATTCTAATCTTCTCTGAAATACATGGCAGGTAAAGAAACATGGCTAGAGAAAGAAACAACGGACAGATAGGAGCAGAACAGATAAAGTAGAGAATACAAGTTGTCACTTGGAGGGTTCCTATCATGGTCTTGAGTGAGAACAGACTTTTTAAGTGGGATCATTTTGAGAGATATAGCTGCATTTATTGTTGGGGAACTTTTATTATAAATAAACACTGTGGAGGACTTAACATTAGTCATTTGATCATTCCACACTTCTTCCCATTTAAAGATACCAAAACCAGTTTCTGAGAAGAGTGTGAAGAGTCTGTGAAAACTCGCATCTGTGGGCTTTATCAGGTGTCTATTTGACATTTATTAAGGCAATGAGTCTGATTCACCATGACATGCCTAACAGGTCAATTAATACTTCAGTGATCAGATAGAATTAAATCCACAGAGCAATTTAGTTGTGTATTATAATGATCTCACATTTTCAGTGCACAAATAAAGACCTGAAAGCCTAAAAAGCAAAACGTTTGCTGTTCTACTCTGAAGGCACCTAAAATCTCTGGATACTTAAATCTCCAGCAGTAAAATTTATATTTGCCCACGTATCTTAATTTCGACGAGGTTGGGTGTCTGCTACTTAAATTCTATTGAACCCTACAAATTAAACCTCTCTCTGTTTATCTCATTAATATGGCCTCATCTAGAGAAACTCTAGTAGATTCTGACTGACATAAAATGCCATACATTTTTAATGGTTTTAACCCAAAATTCTGAAGATGTATCTAAAACTATTTCCCAGGCTCTTGATGGACAGAGTCAATTTCTCTGGTTGAGAGAAATTATAATAGCACACCTGTAACGTGGTCTACCTGGACTTCAGTAAAGCCTTTGACATGGTTTCTCACAGCATTCTGATTGAGAAACTGACTGCCACTGGCCTGGACAGGTGGACCCTCTGCTGGGTTAAAAACTGGATGGATGTCTGGGCCCAAAGGGTGGTGGTAAATGGAACAAAATCCAGCTGGAGGCCGGTCACGAGTGGCATCCCCCAGGGTTCAGTCCTGGGTCCAGTTTTGTTCAGTATCTTTATCAATGACCTCGATGAAGGGATTCAATGTTCCCCCAGTAAGTCTGCAGATGACACCAAGCTAGGAGGAAGTGTTGATCTGCCTGAGGGTAGGGAGGCTCTTCAGAGGGATCTGAACAGACTGGACCGACAGGCTGAGACCAATGGGATGAAGTTTAACAAGGGCAAGTGTAGAGTGCTGCACATGGGACATAACCCCATGCAGTGCTACAGGCTTGGGGGCGACTGGCTGGAGAGCTGTGAGGCAGAGAAGGACCTGGGGGTGTTGGTTGACTGCAGGCTGAATATCAGTCAGCAGTGTGCCCAGGCGGCCAGGAAAGCCAATGACATCCTGGCTTGTATCAAAACTAGTGTGGCCAGTAGGTCTAGGGAGGTGATTGTGCCCCTGTACTTGGCATTGGTGAGGCCGCACCTTGAGTACTGTGTCCAGTTCTGGGCTCCTCACCTTAAGAAGGACATTGAGGTCCTCGAGCAAGTCCAGAGAAGGGCAACCAGGCTGGTGAAGGGACTGGAGGGCAAATCATATGAGGAACAGCTGAGGGAGCTGGGGATGTTTAGTCTGGAGAAGAGGAGGCTGAGGGGAGACCTTATCACCACCTACAACTACCTGAAGGGAGGGTGTAGAGAGGTGGGCAATGGTCTCTTCAGCCAGGTGACAGGTGATAGGACAAGGGGAAATGGCAAGAAGCTGCACCAGGGCAGGTTCAGATTGGACATTAGAAAAAACTTTTTACTGAAAGAGTTGTCAGGGCCTGGAACAGGCTGCCCAGGGAGGCGGTTGAGTCACCTTCCCTGGATGTGTTCAAAAAAAGGGTAGATGGGGTACTTAGGGATATGGTTTAGCTTAGGATGGGAACAGTTGGACTTGATGATCTTACAGGTTTTCCAACCCTGTGATTCTGTAATACTGCTATATAACCATGTGTATAGTATAGTTACATAACTATAATATGACCTATTACAGATAAATGTGTTACACTGAAGGAAAACAGCAAGCATGAATCAATCAGTATGACTCTCTATGCCAGGCGCAAGGACTCTTGCCTGGAAAGAACTATATCCTAATACAGACCTGTGCTTCAACAGATATGTGAACTTTATTCTCTGCATAACATGAAAACAGATGTAGTGGTTTTTCTCCATAAATTGAGTGGTTTCAAATTAATGTTACAAATTCATGATAGTGGTTAGTCTCCTGCTCTTTCTAATTATTCCATGCAAGAAGAAATTGCTCCAACAGAACAGTCTTCAAAGGTACTCTTGTGATGAGTGCAACAAAACTATGAGTTTTAATCCACACTGTAGGAGAGACTTCACATTACACTCCTCACCTCTTAAGTGTCATCTTAAGCATCATGCAATAGGCATTTCCTAGGAGGCAGGCAGGCAGAATTCCTGGTGGACCAAAGAAGCTGTTGTCACTCTTTATGAAAATAAAGAACTCATATCCATCTTCAAGACCCACAGCTCAGAATCATCAATTTCAGATCAAAGGAAAAAACTTTATATCTCTTTACATCTAGAGGGAGGCAAAATGTGCAAGACTGCTCACTTGGCAGCCATTTCCTAATGACTGCACTCAGCAAAGTTGGTCTTTCTGTTAGGCAACTGATCAAGCCATACATTTTATGAGGAGTCAGATACCTTATTCAGGTAGGCCTGTCTTAGTAGCAAGATGCTAGAAATGTTTGGGAATAACAAGGAGATTTTACAGTCCTGATGTCAAGCCCCATTTCAACCAGTTTCTAAATAACAAAGCTCTCAAATAAAATAAACATATTGCTTTCTTTGAAGCATGTCAGAAATTATATATTTAAATCTCACATATCTCTAGTTTTAAAGAAATATCTCATTACATCTCATTTTTAGAAAATATATTAATTTTAATAGGATCAGAGCTTTCTGATGTAGCTGAGATCCAATTCTATTTCCAGTTCTGAGCTACTGAACTTTTGTATATAGAAATTGATCCAAACTATACTTGTGGGTCTGCAATAGCCTCACCATGAAAGCAGATTCATTCAAAAGTGAATCTTTTTCATTACCCAGTGCCAAATGAATTACACATGGCACAAAAATCTCAAGGTCCTCCTAATCTAACTTGGAAACCAAACTAACAGGAAAACAGCATACCACAGGCGGGAAAAAAAAGGCCAAAAAAGGAAAACAAGATTTCACAATTTCTTTGTTTTGATTTACAGCAAAATCACAGTCTTGGAATAACTATTTTTCATGGACCATGAGAACTGACTCCTATCTAGGTCAATATCCAGAAAGGATGGCTTTTATTTATGGTGTAGTAAAACAATGCTCAGTGCTCCCTCAACTTCTGAGAAGGGATAAAAAGTAGAACTCCAGGTGGGCTTTTTATTTTTAAGAGAAAGTGAATAGAAATCCTGGGAGGGTGGCAGATTTGTCTCTTTTTACAAGACCTGAGAATCTTTGGATTGTTTTTTGCAAAACCCATTATGTTTCCTCAAAAATATTTGTCATTCAGAATACTTCAGTCCTCTAAATCTGAAGCCTATTTAGAAGGGCTTGTGTAACTTCAGCAGTGTCCGGTAGATCTCCAGATCTAATGATTCCTTTACCCAGGTAACTAGACAACTAGCCTAAAATCATCTGTGACACTCAATAAGTGTGTTATTGAGGCACCTGAACTTTCATTTGCTACTTCAGTGAAGTTAATCCATTACACTCTCTACTTTAAAGACATATATTCCAGAATTTTAATTTTATAATAAATAAATAGACCCAAGTGGATATCTGCATACATTGGAGGAATCATGGCCAGGCTGCCACATTTGCACAAGAACCCCTAGAAAGCTGTCTGGCTGAAGCAGTTGGCTCCAGGTGGCTGCAAAGGTGTGTCTGACTTCCTCACAATCAAATACGAGCATGCAAGGATCATAACCCCACATTCAGGCAGCCATTTCCTCCCATTTTTTAGCTTTGGCTGCTTGAAACCTCAACATTAAAATGAAAATTCCATCCATTTATATACATGTAATGTAAGGAAATTACAATAAACTGTTACTATATATTTCATCTTTTGTTGCATGGAAGAAACACACCCTTTAAAAAGCAAAGCTTATAAAAAATGAAATTGCATAAAATCAACATTCCAAAGAAGGAAATCTCAAAGAAAAAAGAAAACTAAAATATTTTAAAAATTAAACCCATGAATCAAACACTTTTCATTCTAGGTCTGAAAAGCTGTATATAAGGCATGTGCTATTACAAGTGAAAAGGAAATCTAACAGAAGGATTCTGTCCCAAAGTCCCAATCTCATTTCCCCCAACAAGCCTTTCCACTTCGAGAGACAGAAAAATACATATTAATAATTATGACTGGAGAGACTTACAGGCACATTCACATATTCTAGATTTGTCTTAGATGTCTGTCAGTATGTCATATGATATGTATGAATCACTACAAAGATTCCTTGAGAAAGCACTTGAGGAATACGGCACAAAAGAAAATTTAGAATGTATTAATTTTACACCTTTAGTACATAGTATGTTTTTATACACATTCATAATTATATACATCAACATATAATACACTAAATATGCTCACTTCCCTGATTTCTTTGACTAGGCAGAAATATATCTTTAATGCACAATGCGATATTTCAAAGGTCCCAAATTCCCAAGGTCCAAATACTACATTGCAATGCAAAGAAGTCATGTTTCAGACAAGGATTTTATCTTCCATGAAAAGTATTTCCAATTACTGTTTTAAGACATCACTTAAAATTAGAGCTATGAAAATCCAGTGCACATTCCCTCTCTCTGACCATTATTTGACAGTGAGATATATCACTCCTATCTAATTTATATCTTTAATTTTATGAAAACCAAATAAATCTCAAACTGTTCCTTCACAGTGATAGCATATTTTGCTGATATAAAAGAAAAAAAGAAAGAAAAAAAATCCATTTTCAGAAACTGATCTGAATCCTTCTCTCTACAGTGTCCATCTGTATCTAGGGATTATCCAGTATAACCTAAACTCATTCACTCTTCATGACAAAATCATGCCAAAGATTAGAAGGTATGTTTCCATACGTAAGATATGAAAGAAGAAATACAGGTAACATTGGGCTTACATCCACTTGATAATAGATACAAAAACTTTTCTCTGTACACACACTCCCTCGCAGGTACTAAGAACATTCTGTAAGGGTTAAGTGATTCCTTTTTCTTTTAAAAAATGTTTCCATTTCTTTATGGAGAAACTCTGCTGGAACTAATTCACACAGTTGCACTAACTCAAATTTCCCATTGTATTTTATCACTCTAGCTTAACACCAAAAATGTTGAACTCCCACTGGCATATCTGGTATAGTGTATGTGACATGTTTCATGTCACTAAACAGTCATGAAGGTTAGAAGAAAGTCCATGACTACACTGTATGCACTCCAAAAACTGACAGAAGCTTCCAATTCATTCACTGCCTTGTGCCTTGCCTGCCAAGGTCAAATGTCAGTCGTGCCATAAATTTCCAAGAAATGTCTACAGTGATGTGCAAAGCCTGCACCTCAGCAGTTCTAGAACCACAACACTCTTTTTCCCACCGCAATTTCGTTAACACCTTACTTTGTTACGAGATTGCCTGCAGCCTGAAACACATCAGATAAACTGAGTAAACAAGGTAACCTACATTTGCAAAGAGTTTTTAACAAGAATTTTAGATTAAAATAAAAAATTATTAAAGGGTATTTACCTTCTGATGCAAATGCAATTACAGGTCTAATTCACCTTTTCAGGCTTAAAATTTTGTAATTCCATTGAATTCATTAAAATGATGCTGAAGTAAAATTGAAGTAATAATACACTGGGGGTGTTTGTACAAGTGGGATCTCTCAGTAGCAGTGCAAGGAAGCAGACAATTATTGTCTAGCTTCAACTACACAACAGAAGGAGGAAGGCAGAGAGATTATTTATGATGGACTCATAATGCTGGAATTAAATTGTAAAAAGTTAAGTTCAGATTTAATTTGAGGTTTAATTTAATTAATTTAATAATATAACTATGGTTTGGGGTTTTTTTTACTGTGACATATTCTACCACAGGGAATTAAATTTTATCTTGTAAACTTTATCTGGACAAAATTGCTACTGATTTTGCATGTCCATTGCTGAAGATCAGATTTTAAATGTCCAGCAGCACATTTCTTTATCTGGATTAGAAAAGTCTGATTATCTTTCTTACACTAGAGTTGTTATTGGTTCTCATGCCATGAATGGCTTTCAATAATAAAAGAATGAGGTTCACAGTGAGGATGAGCACACTCATCTGCATGCACTTTTTTTTAAGCTCAGGCTGAAGATTAGTCAGTAGTACAATGGCTTTGAGTTTTCAGAAGCAGAATATTCTTTTCTGATTCAGAATCCCTTGTTATTTGTCATCTATCCATCTGGGAACTAGATGGCAAGATAGCACAACTGAAAGGGTTAGCTGGCCACTGCTTACTCACACGTATCTTCAGACCTTAGATCTCAAACACAGCAGAGAATAACCTCAGATCAGCAGAAACCTAAACTGGCTCATTGTGCTATATCTTTTCTATCTTTACTGTCTCAGAATCTTGGAAACTATTTGCTAATTTAATTTGTTGTGATTAATACATTGTTCCTGTGTTTCCTGCTGTTATAGTCTGCAGGAGAATTTAGTTATAATGATGGCTAAACTCAACAGCAAATTTTAACAACAGGAATTATAGCACCATTATGCAGAAATGTCTAGCAAATTATGCAATTGTATCTACCACAATATAAATCTCAAATATATTAAACCTCTCTTTGTTTCTTTGAAGCTGCTAGCCTGGGTGTCAGCCAAAATGTAAAATTCACAAAGGCAATTTAATTTTCTTTATTTTTTTTTTTAATCCAATGGGCTTTTCAGAAGACTGTTAGCTCAAGCTCTAGATCTGTATTAGCTCTGTTGACAGAAAAATTTTGTTTGCTCAGACAAACTGGATGCTTATTTCAGGTTATAAGTAACATTCCAAATATGTTTCAAAAGTCTTAGAAACAAGTACTAATAAGCATACATTCCAAAGATATCTATAAATGCATAAAAATGTCAGGTTAGCAAATCTGAGGACATTCACAGAATGAGAAAAAGAAGTAGTAAATGCTCATCAGACACTAAAAGGCACAGACAAGTATTTTTGATCTAACTAACTTTCACTAAAAATAAACACGAATGCAAAAAAGTAAGAAAATAAAGGAGTTTGTGACTGTAATTTGAGAACACTGCAACCATTTTATAGTAATTTGCCAGAAGTGACACATATTGCAAATAGCAAGAGACAAACTTCAAAGGGTTTTCCAGCCTTCTGCATGCAAAGCAACCAGGTCTTTAATCAACTTTGTTCTCCCCACTTTCCCTAATTCCCTGATCCTAAACTATTTCACACTTTACTAATCCCTACAGTTTGAATTCCCAGGGTTTTTTTCAACCCAAAGTTCCTTCCACTACTCTGTATCCCTTCCAGCTCCAGCACTCCTTTCATCTTTCCTAATACTCTTAGTCTAGGTCTTTAGCAGAGTCTGCAATGACATTTCATAGGCTCAAAGCAGCAGCTGTTAATGAAGTTAAACTCTATGGGGTTCTCAGTCTGCCAGCCTCAAAACGCACTACATGCGTTTTGAGAGAATGAATCTGGAGGAAGAAAGAATGGGTGACTTCTTTCAGTCAGATCCACTGTCAGCTTTTCTTCCTCTTCGTGTTTTATCACCATCTGCTGGCAGAATCTCAAAACTTCTCAGACTCCCTTGAGAGCACTCACCTCTGCAAATGCGCTGGGAAAGCATTACCTGCACAGTCCCCATCTCATTCATGGTTCTTCTACTGCTAGCATGTATTGCAGACACAAGCACTGTCACCTCCCAGAATGACCACCAACATCTAATTCTGTATTGCATATAATCGATCTAACTCCAGTGAGGACCATTCTTCTTCTTTTCAAAACAAAGGCGAAACAAATGACAGCAACCATAGACCATACACCACAACCTTCGCTCTGCCCTCCCAAATTTTCCAGATTTCCAGTGCATGTTTACTCACCTGCTGAACATGACTTGACAGCTCTATGATCTCTTCCTCCAATCTAATCTTTCTCAATTAGTAGCAGTACAGAAAGTAGTGTATGCAGAGAGGCAAAAATAGGGGGAAAGAAAAAAAAAAACCAACTGTATGGTTTATGTAGCATGGGACCCTTGCAGTAGAAATAAAATATATATTGTTGAAAGGAGATATATGAAGAATAAGTCGTAAGTAAAAAGATGGCTTGAGGTTTTATGACTTCGTGCCAGATGTGACGTGTGCATGAGAAGCTATTCAAATCACATAATTCAGCAAAATGGTCTGTGTTTCATCATTGTGTGTCTTTGATTTTAACCAAATTTCAGGTGACTTGCCAATGTGAGGATCAAGGTAGGTTGCGAATTTCATCCCATTTCTGTGGTGGCATTTTGACACAATGTTCTTGCGCTTGCATCAGCAGGGAAATAACAAGTACAACAGTCCTCTGGATGGCTGAAATTTAAACCTGTGAAACTATTTCTTCACGAATTTATGCATGCAACTTTGGGGGGAAAAAACCAGCTGATTTTATTAATTTCTTCACTAAGTCACACATTAGTAATATCTCCAAGGACTCATTATGGGCTCTTGTGGGCATATGCCTGCACTCAAAATAAAAACAAACACATTTTCTTACAGAAATGCCACGCTTCTACAGTCTCCTGCAGAGACAATTATAAACTACCATAATGATTTATTGCAGCAATTGTAGCTTCTAATTTAGATTATAACTATTACAATTTATTATAAATATTATAACAATTCTAAAGATAATTCAAACTCCTAAACTGACAAAGATTCTGTTGCCTGAATTTATTAATTAAGACCAATCATTAGGAACACCCCTTAGAGACGCGAGGTTTCATCTGTGTCTATGTATCTGCCTTGTAAAGACCTTTAACGAATAGGGCTTGGCAACAGCTATACAAGCCGTAGCATTTCAAGAAACTTCATTTAAATCTATATACAGGGTGTGCTAGACACTTTATAGCCTATCTATGGCTATAAAGACTTGGTTCATGTCCCAGAACCTTCTGCTCTCACTTGAAGACTTGATGAATTGGGTTAGTGGAAAGAACACAGAACAAAGAAACTGAGTTTTCCAGGACAGCAACTATACTGTTAACAATATGATTAAAGAATAATATTTTTTATAAATTTGGAAAGGAAATCCACATGACTCAAAATGAAAATAACTCCTAATATGTTCGTCTGTATGTTAAATTAAAATTTAAACTTATGTAACATCTTGATTAGATGAGAGACTTACTAAAATTGTAATCCTCTGTTTTTTCTTTACTGTTGCTGATACTGATTTTTCCAAAGAGGTCATGTAATTATTGTACACTGCTTTTCATTGTCCCTTTGAGATTTCCTGGGTATGAATAAATTATTATTTAAAATTTCACATCATTGACACATTAGTTCTGAGGAATCATGCCAGCTTTTCACCTATTTTGAATTTTGCCATTTGCCTCTCTTTAAAGTCACAAAAATCAACATTTATACTGCATTATTAATCTATTTTATATTTTAACCAGACAGAAATAAACACTTTTCCTGAAGTAAGAAAAAAAATCTCATTTGTCTGATGAATCTAGCACTTCCTGAAGACCTTTTACAGATAGTATAAAGACAGAAGTATAAAACAGTATGAAAGACCAAACATAACAGCATAATTTTGCGTAGTGTTGAAAAGCAAAGGCATTCAAGCAGGGAAGGGTAAAATCACAATCTATAAGTATTTTCAAGGCTTTCAAAATGAATGAAGTAATTCATTTATATAGCTGGAAAGAATAATTCTGTCCACTGAAGGAAACATTGGATGAAATTCTATGGTTTGTTTTACTCATGAGATCAGACAAAAAGATTATCATAATGCCTTTCTGACCTTAAGCCTGTAAATCACACTGCCCAAGTATGGGAACTCAAAGAGAGAATTATACCTAAGGAAAAAGCAGTTTAACTGAGATATTAAAAATAAATTCTGAACAGTAGATGTTTGGATATCCATGTTTTTAATGAACCCTAACCTCCCTCC
The DNA here is from genome assembly GCA_013400835.1 of Zapornia atra. Taxonomy (NCBI): domain Eukaryota; kingdom Metazoa; phylum Chordata; class Aves; order Gruiformes; family Rallidae; genus Zapornia; species Zapornia atra. Next base: position 1,249 of record VZTU01018536.1, on the reverse strand, counting down.
TGATCTCCATCCTTACCCTTTCCTCATGAAGAAAATAGAAATACCCAAAAATAGCCAAAAATAAGTACTACTGTCATTCAACACTGTAAGATAGAATCTGATGATTTGCCAAGAACTAGAAAAAAGTTATAGTCACTCCCTTTTACACCAGAGATTTGTTACATCGCAGACACCTTGTCATAGCTATGCTATACTACACCATTTTTGAGGAGTCTGAATCAGTCCAGAGACTCCATAAGACTTCTCTATCAACAAAAATTAGATCTAAGCATGCTACATGCAAAGTAGTACATTTAGGATTTCAAGCAACATTGTAAGTTTTGTATTGCCAATCAAAAACAAATGTCAAAAACTGCATAGTGAGAACTGCTAAGCTGAAGTTGCAAACTTCTGCACATTTTCCCATACCTATTACTTCCTAATAAAATTCAAGTTGAAAATAGTTGGGTATCCAAACCTCAGCAACTTAGAATTGCAAACTGTCAAAAGAAGGTTAGATTAAGAGGTTAGAAAGTACGTTGTATGAGTAATACTGTGGAATGCAAAGGTCAGACTAGGTGACCCAAAGGACTTTTTTCTCTGCTTCTAATACCTGTGATTCACTGACCTGCTATTCTTCCAAAGACACTTCAATGATTTTTACTTCTTTGCTTCCATACATGTAACCCAAAGGGAAAGCAGTGATGTGAGAGACCAAAATGTAAGGAGAAGAAAACTCAGAAATATTGTGCATGCAGAAAATTACAATACACATTTCAGATATAAATCGGGGGCCACATTTACAAAAGTATTTATCTGTCAAAAATGCAAATACATGCTTGCTGAGACTTAGGGGGAGGGGGAAGAGACAGGAAAAAATAAACCAGGATACTATTGAAAATCTGTATCTTAATGTCTATATATATCCTCATTAATCCAGAACTTGGAA
>VZTU01018535.1:0-13292 GCA_013400835.1 Zapornia atra | reverse complement strand
TTCCTGCCTCAGCCGCCCGTGGTTGCCGCGGCAACCACACGCCAACAGCTGAGGAGGCAGAAGGGCACCACCGCCGGCTGCGGCGCGCGCCCTCCGCATCCAATCAGCGTTGAGGAGAGAGCACTGGCGCGGAGAGAGGGCGGGGGCTGCGCCTGCGGCCTCGGGTGGGGCGGGCAGGGTTCTTCGACGTCTTGGCGCCAGCGGGCCTGGGCGGCGGCCTGAGGGGACCCGCGACGGGGGTGAGCAGGGTGTTGCTTGGGCTCGGTAAGTGGTCGTGGCTGTCCCTGCTGGCCACCCCTCTGCTGATGGAGCCCAGGACACCATTGGCCTTGCGAGCTGCAAGAGCACACTGCTGGCTCATGTTAAGTCTCTCATCCACCACAGTCCCCAAGTCCTACTCATCAGGACTACTCTCAAGAAGCTCTTCTCCCAGTCTGTATCTATGTCTGGGATTCTTCCAGCCCAAGTGCAACGCCTTACACTTGGCAGTGTTGAACCTCATTATGTTCACCTGGGCCCATCTTTCCAGCCTGTCAAGATCCCTCTGGATGGCTTCCTTTCCTTCTAGGGTGTCAACCACACCACTCAGCTTGGTGTCATCTGCAAACTTGCTGAGGGTGCACTCAATTCCATCATCGATGTCATTGATAAAGATGTTAAAGAGAACCGGTCCCAAGACAGACCCCTGGGGGACACCGCTTGTCACCGGCCTCCACCTGGACATAGACCCATTGACCACCATCCTTTTTCTGCATCCTGTTAACGAGTTTCTTACCCACTGGATAATCCACCCATCAAATCTATGTCTCTCCAATTTAGAGATAAGGATGTGATGGGGGACTGTGTCAAAGGCCTTGCACAAGTAGTACAGGTAGTACAATGGCAATTTCAGGAACAGGAAACATGGTGGGAATTTCCCAGAACAAAACTCTCAAACCTGCCAGTGCAAATGGACTTTGAATGTCTCTCCTGCGAAGAGCTTGCTGCTGTACTAATACCTTAATAATACTGTGTGAGCTTAAGTTTTGTTTACCTGCAGGTTTTCCATCTGGTGTTACCCCTTCAACCTTCATGTTAGTCAGTGTTGTGCATGAGCTAATGGCAGAAGGGAAATGATATGGTTCATTTGCCCCATGCTTAAATTAGAAGGGCCAACAGTTTAATGAATTGGATGGGTACTGTATTTAACAGCAGTGCTCTATTTTAAAAATTTCAGCAAAGATTTAGTATTCTTTTCTGTGATGAAACATTCAAATTTGGGGGTGGTTTTGTTTGGGTTTTTTTTAGGTATTATATCAACTTTTTTTGGTGACTTTTAAAAGGAATTAACTGCTGATGACATAAAACTGGGAGGAGTGGCTGATAGATCAGAGGATCATGCTGTCACCCCAGGGGGACCCCTACAGGCTGGAGAAATGGGCTGACTGAAACCGTAATGAAGTTCAGCAATGGGAAGTGCAGATCCCTACCCCTGCACAGGCTGGGGCTGACCAGCTGGAAAACAGCCTGGCAGAGAAGGACTTGGGGGTCCTGGTGGATACCGGGTTAGATGTGGACCAGAAATGTGTCCTTGCTGCAAAGAAAGCTACTGGTGTTTTGGGCTGCATTAGGGAAGTATTGCCAGTGGTGGAGGGAGGTGATCCTGCCCCTTTATTCAGCAGTGGTGAGGCCACATCTGGAGTGCCTGGTCCAGGTCTGGGCTCCCCAGCACAAGAGAAACATGGACATACTGGAGAGCCCAGCAAAAGGAAATTAAAGTGAAGAAGGGACAGGAGCATGTCTCCCTTGAGAAAAGGCTGAGAGAGCTGAGACTGTTCAACCTGGAGAAGAGAAGGCTCAGGGGGATCCCATCAATGGATGGGAAGGAATTTGGAAGATGGAGCCAGGCTGTTTTCAGTGGTGGCCATGACAGGACCAGAGGTAATGGGCACAAACTGACACACAGGAGGTTCGCTCCAAATATCAGAAAACACTTTTTCCCTGTGAGGGTGACCGAGCACTGGCACAGGTTGCTCAGAGAGGTGGTGGAATCACCATCCTTGGAGGTACTCAAAAGCAGCCTGGACACAGTCCTGGCTGTAGAGAGCCCTGTCAGTGTGCATGTTGGACCTTAGGATTTCCAGAGGTCCCTTCCCATGTCAACCATTCTGTGATTCTATCAATGAAGCCCATAAATAACTCACTGAAGTTAATATGTGCATGTCGTGTTGCAGCATAAAAGTGCATAAGCTGGTCAGTGACTATGTTGCTTCTGATGAAACCAAAATTTGGACTTTATTTCTCTTACAGGAAAAATGACATGAGCAAACATGGTCAACTTTGACCTTTGTTAGAAATACAGACAAGGTATGAAGAGTCCCATCCTTCCAACCTCAAATTTGCTCTATCCTTCTTGCTGAGAATACAAAAGATCATAAGATGTCCTTGTTTCTGTGTTGGAATCCAAACTGAGCATGCCCTGGAGCTGCTTGTTCTGGAAAATGTTTCAGTAAAAAAACTATGGTAATATTTTCAAAGTTAATTTTGGACTCAGTTTGTTCTCCCTCATGGCAGTAGATTTTGCAGGTGTCTAATGCTGTCTGTTAGTAATCTGATTTAAAGGCAGAAAAAGGAATGAGGAGTTTCAGAGAGAGTAATTTATTCATTCCGATTTGAAATAGGACTCTCATCTGGTGGCACAGAGTCTTAAACATCATCTATGTACTCTCCAGAATGGCAGTAATTTGGCTGAGTACACAAAGTCCTTGTCTTCAAATAAGCTTTAGAAATACCTGTGTAAACCCACCGATGGCTGTATTTCTTACCATTCCACAGTGGAACGTCGAACTCAAACTTACTTGTAAGGACATGGAACACCTCAAGAGCCTCCCTTGCATAAGCATGTTTTGCAGAGAGCTAGTTCTGTGTGTATGGATTCTGTATGTCAGTCCTATGTAAGACAAACATCCTTAGAAGATACTCACGTTTCTCCTAGTAAAACATTAGGTTAAAGCCTAACAATTTCTGACAATCCTTCCCAGGGTTTCAAACTTTTTATTCCATCAGACTTTTTCCTGAGTATCTCTTTCTTGCCTTCCTCTTTTGTGGCTAGACAGCTATATAAACTGGAATCAATGCTGTTGCTTCAGTATAGCTGTTTTAATATGTAAAATATGCCTGAAACAACTTTTTCCACTGAATTTACATTTGTGTTGGTTTTCATATTTTTCAAATGTAGCAAATAAAAGCTTCTCAAAAACACAGTGCAGAGCAAATAGTGCTTTAATTTCAATAAACTTGTGAGAGCTGTACTGAAAAGTCTTTGAAGAATAAAGCTGTAATCCACTAAGTCAAATGTTGCCAGCTTGGATTCTTGAGGACATGGTGCTTACCTGTTCTTGATGTTGTGTTGGTCAGGCCCCACCTGGAGTACTGTGTCCAGTTCTGGGCTCCCTGGTATAAAAAAGACAGGGACCTTCTGGAGAGAGTCCAGAGAAGGGCGGTAAAGTTGATTAGGGGTCTGGAACATCTCCCCTGTGAGGAAAGGCTGAGTGAGCTGGGTCTGTTCAGCCTGGAGAAAAGAAGACTTAGGGGGGACCTGATTAGTGTTTATAAATATCTTGGGCATGGGATGCAGGGGGAAATGGCCAGCCCCTTTTCAGTGGTCTGTGGGGACAGGACAAGGGGCAATGGCTGTAAGCTGGAGCACAGGAAGTTCCGCACCAACATGGGGAAGAACTTTTTCACAGTGAGGGTGACAGAGCCCTGGGACAGGCTGCCCAGGGAGGTGGTGGAGTCTCCTTCTCTGGAGATATTCAAGTCTCGTCTGGACGCCTCTCTGTGCAATATGAGCTGGGGAGCTGCTTTGGCAGAGGGGTTGGACCCGATGATCTCTTGAGGTCCCTTCCAACTCCTAAGATTCTGTGATTCTGTGATTCTGCCTGTATACACTGCCTACTGGCTTTTAAACCCATCAAGCCAACTCTGGCTAAAACTGCCAGAAGAGACAGGCATGGGAAGTTTATAAATTCTACTATTTTTTACAAAATTCAACAGCTGGTTAGAAAAGATTCCTAGCTTAGTGTCCTCATTTGAGGGAGGGGCTGAAATGTGGCCTGAACAGGTACCTGCTCATGTGGCTGGCATTAGCCTGCCTCTGTTGGTGTGCTAGGACAGAATTAATGTTCTTCGTGGTAGCTAGTATGGGGCTGGGGTAGGGATTTATGCTGAAACAGTGCTTGTAACACAGGGCTTACACAGAGCTGAGGCCTTTTCTGCTCCTCACCCCACCAGCAAGTAGGCTTGAGAGTGCATGAGGATTTGGGAGGGGACACAGCTAGGACAGCTGACCCCAGCTGACCCAAGGGATATTCCATTCCATATAATGTCATGCTCAGCAGACAAAGCTGGGGGAAAGAGGAGGAAAGGGGGGGGGACATTGAGAGTGATGTTTGTCTTCCCAAGTAAGTGTTAACATCTGCCTGCTTGTGGGAAAGCCATGAATTCCTTGTCTTGCTTTGCTTGTGATGTGACTTTAGCTTTATCTGTTAATCTCAGCCCATGAGTTTTCTCACTTTTACTCTTGGTTCTCTCCCCCATCCCACTGGGGAAAGTGAGTGAGTGGCTGTGTGGGGCTTGGTTGCCAGCTGGGGTTCAGCGACAGCAGTTGGAAATCCAGCAGCCTTCATTCAGCCATGGCCCAGTAGGCAGAAGGAAGAGCTGGAGCAGAGTGGAGGGCTTGTTACACACGTGGGGATGGGAACTCCAGCTACGACCCACAGACCTTTTAGTTACAGTCAACAAGGAATAAGAAACTGCAGGAGAAAGGGAATCCTTATATTTGGTGCTCGTGAATAATAATTTTGCTAAATATGTAGTTTCCTCAGTTTTGTCCTCATGTCAAACTGACTCTGAAGTAAGGGTATGGCAGCATAACTCTACATGTTCATCTTTCTACCCTGGAAGTGGTTTAGGTGAGACCAATAACTGAAATAATTCTTTATGTGCACGCAGTGCTTCAGGGTCTTGGACTTGTTCTGCTGCATGACTGCTACTTGACAGGGCCTCTTGATGCTTGATTTTGTTTGAGCAGGATGTGATGCATGCAGGAGAAACACATTACGCATTCAAAGCTAAGCTACCTTTTTCTCTGCTGTGCTGGAGCAGCACTGGACAGGAGTTCTGTCCCTGCAGTGCCCCCTTCTCCTCACGGACCATGCATGGTTCATGGCTCATGCTACTGCTGCCTCCCTGGTTCTACTCTGTCACTTCTTCCTTGGGTGGATTAACACTTCCTCATTCAGACTGCTGATCCAGACAGAACTGTGTCAGCCTAAGAAATCCCCTAACGTGATTAAAATGAGACAGGTAACAGGCTGGCTGTTACAAAAGTCCCTGAAATTCTGCAAATACTATGAAAATCAAGTTATGTCCAATACCAGACAAGGCCTGAAGCCCAAGAGGGGTAACTATTATAAAACTTTAAAGCTTGTTACTACTCCAAAACTGTTAGCATAATTGATGTTATTGGCAGATGGCAAAAAGTGACATGCCCTGTCTGCATCTCCCAGCATTAAAATCCATTAGAGCCTGGAAGTAAAAGTTAGCACAAAACTATCTGGTTTAGAACAAACATTTAATCTTTATAGTGTTTACAGTGGTTTTATTAATGAACATCCTATCTTTTCTCCAGCAGAGACTACTGTGCTGACTGGGGAAGTGCAGGATTCTGTCTCCAAAGATAAGTGATAAATAATTCAAACCAGACTTTCAAATTTTCACCATAGAGAAATTCACACCTTTCCAAATACTGTAATAAAGTTTGACAGATGAACCAAGATATTATATGCTGGTATTGTTCAGGAACAGACCATGTACTGGTACCTCAGCTTTAGTTTCTCAAACACTATACAGCAAGAAAAACCTGAGTATTCACAAAGTCATTCTTCTTTGTTCTTAAATAGATGTAAGATGTTATTTACATGTTGTTTGTCCCTGGCTGATGTTTTACATAAATATTTGAGCTTAACCATTTTTTCTGTTTTCAGAGTTTTTGCTAGTTGTTACAAGATCTTTTTGAAGTGGAAAAAGATGTTCCACAAAACCTTGATGTTCCACAAAACCCAATGAGGAGCTAGCCTGGAGTTTGTATCAGCATATAGAATACATACATCTTGTTTAAGTTGGAAGAATATCTGCTCTTTTAGTACCTCTTAAGTTTCTCCAGTTGGATCTCCAGCTTTGTGGAAATCAGACTGAAAATGCCATAGATCCAAAATACAAGCTTAATTCTAGCCTCAAATGATAAAGTGAGTGCAACTAGTCTTTAGCTGGGGAAGAAGTTCAGATGGTTGTAATTACTAAAGATTACATGCTCTTAGATGCAGGCACATAAATTAATTTCCTTTTTTATAATAAAGTAATGCCACTGCAGTTATACACAAGCCCTAAGGTAATCGGATCTAAAGCAAACAGAAATTCACACAGGAAATGATGGACAAATTACATAGGAGTTGAATGCATGTTTCAGCTGAAAACAGAGTTCCTAAAACAATCTAGTTTTAATCTACTCAAAGGGCTTAGGCATTTCCTATCTGCCATGATCTAAATAGACAAACTATGCAAAACAGAATAAACATTCTTTGCTAACAGCATGATTAACAATTGTTATTTAAGGTGGTAATGTCTGACAAACTGGAGATGTAGTGATGACTTTTTAGTGCATAAAACTGGTAATACTTGCATATCCTTTTTCATCTGTATTTTTAAAAGGCTAATGATTAATCTTATGTCACAGAGGAAGACAGACACTTGCTCTGGCAAAAGTGCCTTGCTAAAGTTTATGCACTCCTGCTGTGTGAAAAGTCAGGAAGAAAACCCAGTTCTCCTGAGATGCAGTCCTGTGACCTATCCACTGGACCATGCTACTTCCCAGAATACTGTAGTTTTCAGAAAGCCCTGTATGAAGCAATTTTTCATAATTAAAAACAAACCAAACGTCACAGCAAATATTTCATATGTTAGAAGTTTCATCTGAGGGTCAAAATTAACTTTCCTAAATTACATATTTCCTCATGGATATTATTCCTAGGCTCTGAAAAGTAAAACTACAGCTCATAAAAAGTACACCCTAAGGAGCAAGATACTTCATTAATTCCTTAAAGGCTTAGCATAATTGTTTTCAACTCCAGAAAAATCCTTCAACTAACTGGAGACTCTGATGTCAGTTCTTTAAGACTTGACACAAGAAAAAAAAATCTATGTACATGTAATTAATCTTATGTATTATCACCCCATATTTTAATCATTTTCACTTCTTAGGGAATCGCACCCTTAAAATGCTGCTAGCTCAACTCTGCAGTGCTTAAATTTTGTCTGGTTTTGTACTTTCAAATGATTTGTTTTTATCACTTTATCTTAATTAAGTTTACTGTACAATACGTAAATATTTTGCATTGGGATTTCAAGAAATATTGTCTAGATATTAGTTAATTAAATGACAGTAGCATAATAAAAAGTCCAATTCTGATTTGGGCACTTTGGGGTGTAGCCATCACAATAGATAAAGTAGTATGTTTATCAAAGTAATGTACCAAGCTTATTTTAAACCAGTAACTGAAAATTTTAAAATCTCAGAAATTTAGCAAAGGGCAGAAAATACATAAGATAATTAATGTTTAATTGTATTTGGTATGTTTTTAACCTTATAAACAAAATAGCAACATCAGCAATTACCTTTACATCTTGGATTCATGTTTTTTAATAACCAACAGTAAGTAATCGACTGGCGTTACAGTTCATAATAAATGCTGCATTTACTAAATAGTAAGTTTGAGAGAGGGAGTTGTGTTTAATCTGAGCTTGTGTGCATGGACTGCCACTGAAGGCAAGGAAGACACAATCAGAATCACAGAATCACAACGTTGGAAAAGACCGTTGAGATCATTGAATCCAACCATACCTGTCCTCTACTAAACCATATCCCTGAGCTCCTCATCTACCTGTCTTTTAAACACATCCAGGGATGGTGACTCAACCACCTCCCTGGGCAGCCTGTTCCAATGCCCAGGTGAAGAACTGAGCAACCCTTTCTTTCAAGAACTTCTTCCTAATACCTAAACTGAACCTGCCCTGGCGCAGCTTGAGTCCATTCCCCTTGTCTTACCACCTGTCAGTTGTGTGGAGACCACTGCCCACCTCTCTACAACCTCCTTTCAGGTAACTGTAGGCTGTGATAAGGTCTCCCCTCAGCCTCCTCGTCTCCAGGATAAACTTCCCCAGCACCCTCAGCCACTCCTCCTAAGGTCTGCTCTCCAGCCCTTTCACCAGCCTGGTTGCCCTGGGCTCGCTCAAGGACCTCAATGTCTTTCTTGTAGTAAGGGCCCAAAACTGGACACAGTACTCGAGGTGCAGCCTCACCAATGCTGAGTACAGGGGCACAATCAAAACAAGAGAGTCCCTTGTAAAACAGGATCTGAAGCAGAGACACCGTGGGGTAAGGCACACCTGAAAGTGAAGTAAGAGACAACTGAGGAACTTGTGATGCTGCTTAAAAGCAAAAGATTAAGGTGACCCTTTCTGTTAGCTTTTTCTAAAGCAAAAATATTTCTTGACTTCTGTGAGGTTGCTCATACAAAGATTGCTTATGAGTCAAGAGGAGAGTCTGTAACAAAACCTAGATGCTGGTGGCTAACAGCAGCAGGGAGAGCTTTCCATCGAGGTGGGGGTAAGGCAGACAGCACTGTTATCGGCACATGCCCAGCTATTAGAACTCAACAGACTCCATAAAGCTACCAGACATGTTCAGAACAGGTAAAAATGTGTCCAACTTCAGGCGCTCTTCCCCTGCAGCACTCCTAGGGCTGTCAGAGGTGTCTGCCCTAGCACCTTCCACCTTCTCTCACCTATTTGCCTCTTAGGGAGCCTAGAAGAGACAGCTGAACAGAAATAGGAGCCGTTCTCTTGCAGCTGTGTTACTCCATTCAGTAAATTTAAAAATGGAAAAGGCAAGAAAAAGGATGTCTTTTTTTTCTGTTTCCACGTGGCAAGTGAGGCACAACCATTCCTTCTTCAGGCAAGAAAATGAATTTATAGGCACTGTTGTTCCAGTTCTTACCAAACGTTTGAAGGGAACTTCAAAGGAGAAGGAGGTCTGATAGAACAATGAAGCATCTTTGATGTCCCTGTAACCACAGAATAAATCTGAAAGGCTCTTCTTAAAAGCTTGTGCACAATAAAGCCAAACTGGTACTCTGTCAGGATTTACAGCTTAGTTCTTGGTAATGGATTTTACAAATATTCATGTCTTTCTTTTGATTTTGTTGAGATTAAAATGTATAGCCTAATTTGCATAGGTGAGCAAGGTGAGTGTACAGGACAACTTTGAACTGAGCATTTTCAACACTGTAACTTGAATATCTCTTGGCAAATACTGTTAGATGAAGAAATTAATTGTGGTCATTTGATTAGATTTTAATTTATTAAAATGTCAAAGGCACTCAGAATTGTCTTAGAAAGCTAAATAAAGAGAACCCATTTGCATATGCTTTTGCATGTACTGAATCACCTGACCAAATAATTACCTGATGTGTGGCACTCGTGCACAATTTCTAAATAAAAAGTGGATGTAAATGCCTAAGAATGAATTTGTGTATTTGTTGATGTACAACACATACTGTTCTCAACAATACCTTTATTCCTAGTAAAATCTCAAAATCAGTTGGTAGGATTACAGCATACTTTCCCTCCCTTCATGATACTCCACCATTTAGGATATAGCTGTGTGCGGGTACGTTCATACCCAGTGAGTCCCTTGTGGTAATCACTTTCAATGCATGCGATTCTGATCTCCATTAAGGCAGAATTTGGAGTAATGCTAGCATTAAAAATGGTTGATCAAAAAACAAGGGTGCTGTTGTTTTGGTTCCTGAACACTGCATAAAGGATCCTACAGAGGCCACAGATACAGCCACACGACAAGTATGGTTTTAAACTGAGTTCTGACACTATGCTCAGCAAGCGACACCACACGCAGCTTACTGGACAACTGTTTACCACAGCATTGGTCCTGCTACAGTTTATAAAGCAACTTGATTTTTAAAAATCAACCTGGACCAAAAATATTCAATGGAGGCTTGCATGCACAGAATTGCAGCTCACTGCTAGCACAAATGAGGACAATTTAAATAGACTAATGAGAGATTAAACTATTATTTTGTATTTCTGGTAATACAGGACATCCTGTTGGATCATGTTATGCCAGGTCTGTAAAGTAGCAACATATTGTATTTTCTAACAGGTATTTATCTCACAAAAGTAATGTACTTCTGAGTGTAAACACATATAGAGTGAGAGAACAGCTGTGTCCTAAAATTTGAAGTCTCACAAACACCCGTGGAAGAAAGTAAGTAGGCAGTTACTTGCCAGGTATTACACTTGTGGCATCTTCCTGGTAATTAAAAGGTACTGCTGTGGGCTTAGGCACCATGCTTGCTTGTACAGAAGTCTATTGCTGCCATTTCCAAGAAAATTAATAGCTTTGAATGTTAAAATACCACAGCTTGTTTCTCCTGCCTCCCCACCACCACGGCCATGCTGGAAGAAGCATAAAATTGTTCCATCAAACTGTACATCTGATGCCTATCTCAACTTTACTACCTATGATTAAATGTATGTGTCCTATACTGTTGGATGCTGCTGCTTTAAAACTCTTTATGAATTTCTGCAGGCTATCTGCATTTCCTCACAGAATAATAACTTTCCATGGTATAACTTGTATCTTAGCTCCAAATACACTGGAATCCATTTGGCTGAAAAGCCCCAAATGAGTAACAGCTATTAAAATTTCCAGACCAAAACAAAAGCAAAACCCACCTCAAGGCAGAATTACGGTTGAAAAGGAGTATCAGTTACTTAAGGTATACAGCATAATGGCATATTGCATAAAGCATAAATTATCCCTGAAGTAAACATTCCAAAACCCCCAGGAAACTCAGGATTAAGGATAAAAACCCTAAAAGAAATCCAAACATCTTGAATTATTGAAATGCAGTATGAAAGCCTCCAAAACAAACTTAAGATCAGCCCCGCAGCAGCACCCTGTTGTAAGCCAGCAATGATGATTAATGCACTTTACTGTCTGTGGCCCTAAATTAGCCTAATTTGTATTTCAGAGATAATTTTTCATTTTGTTCTTTTGCATGCAAGAAGTGACTATGACAAGCAACAGGAAGTGAACAAGAGAAAAACAGTGGTATAGAACCATTTTATTAGTTTCACTGTGGAACTGGTTGTTGACCAATGAGAAATATAAAATGTCCATTGCCTGTTTGCTACAAGGAAAATGCTGTAGTATCATGCATGAATGTTTCATCATTGTGAGAAGAAACCTTTTCTGGGTGGACCAGAAAAACAAAATGAGGAAAGGCTCCATTAGATTTAATAACTTGTTGAAAGATAAGCAAATGGGATTTAAATTCTTAAAATTAAGCATGGAAAAGAAAATCTGAGAAACAAATTTCTTATATTGTGTAGGTTACCTACCTAACCTACAGTGGTTCTGTCTGAGTGGACAGAACAATAACAGAACAATAAGAAAGAGAGATGAATGTCTGCAAAAAAACCCCAACAACAACAAAAAAACAACCCCAAACCACTCATTTTCAAAATTGTTTTATTGCAGTTGGATAATAGAGATAAATACCCAAGAGCAAAATCCAGTAAGTCACGTTTATTTTTCTTTTGGAACAATTCTCCACACTGGTTGTGTTTTATGATAAAGAACAAAATGTTGCACTACATTTCAGAACATTTTGTTCTTTAAAACTGCTCAGACAGGTGGGAAATATTGAAGTACTACAGAAGAAACCATGACTTTTTTTTCTGCTTTGGAGATGTGTATCAGCTGGTGATGCACTTCAAGCTATATTAATTTGATTAAAAAGTTTATCCTTAATAACCTGAGACATCAATCCATGTATAGCTTCTATGGTGGTCTTGCAGCTGAAAAACAAGCATAAATTCAACGTTGGCCAAAAACTGAACTGTCGTTTTATTTGAAGATATTCAGCTGTTTTGGAAGTTCAGGGTGCCCACAACCCCATGAATCTCAACTGTCCAGAAAGGAAAAGTCACACACAGAATTCACCCATTGTTGCCAATAACGTTTTGTTACTTATAAAGCAAACTGCCTAGCACTGTGCACAGAAAGACCGAGTCCAGAAAACTTACTTATCTGGGAATTTAGGACATTTTGCATTAACAACAGCAAGGGAGCTCTGTGGTCACCTGGACCAAAAATAAGAAAAAATAAATCCCCAGGGGAATGGAGATACCAGCTGTTATCAATGCCTGAAGGCTCACACTATTCTCTACCTTATCTCCAATCCCAGGCCAGCAAGTGCAGAATAACTAGAGCACCTCTGAATAAACTTTACAGAGAATATTAAAGGAAGAGTTTACAGAGCTCATCAGTTATTAGTTCAAAATACATAACATGCAAGAGGATTCCTATGGTTCCAAGTTTCATCCATATGCCTGGCTTAGGGGGATCTAGCATCAAACTAAAATCATCTCAAAACAGAATATACAAATGCAGAAAATCAATCACCCCTGAAGGCATGGAGAAGAATAGGGACAAAATACTAGACAGATAAAGAAATCCTAAGCAAAGGAAGCCAGCTTGGAGCAGTTTGCCTAATGCGATGTACTCTTGGGAAATGGCTCTTAAAAGATGTGTATGTGCAGGAACAGAAGGTAACCACATAGACAAGTGCTCTTTATGCTAATGCCTTACAGTATTATTTTTCCTAAAACAGGTACACCAAATAATCCTGTAGCAAACTTTGCAACCTTATTTCTTGATAGTAATTTGGGTGCCACTGAATCAATTGTCCTGGTGTCTGTATGAGTTTTCTACCATCTTTTCACAGGAAAGATTATTAAAGAAAAACATGCATCTGTAAAAGTGTCACAGTTCATTTCGGGAACTACAGTAGCCTCTGTTACAGAGGAAAGCAGAACTGCTGACAACAACAATCCTTTCCAGTCCTGCAGTTTATAAACTAACTACTGATGATGACTACATGAAAATAGGAAAGAAAAAAATGTTTAGAAACTCTGCAAGAAATACTACAGCGGGATGGTCAGAGGAGTTGTTATTTCTCAGAGTAGTTGTAAGCACGTGAGAATAACATGAAAATAAAATGTGATCAGTATTATGGGACACCAAACAGGGATCAAAATCAAAGCAAACTTGTCAGCAACTCCCATCCTCCTCATGTCTTTAAAGCCTTCCTGTTGTAACTGTGTCACTA
>VZTU01018532.1:2779-17860 GCA_013400835.1 Zapornia atra | reverse complement strand
GCCAGCGGTGCGGCATCCCCCGGCGGGGGCAACGCAACGGGCCCTGTCGCCCGCCGGTAGCGGCGGGGCGCTGGGTTACCGAGACTACCGGCTGCAGCAGCTCGCCCTGGGCCGCTTGCCGCCTCCGCCCCCTCTGCCCCGGGAGTTGGAGAGGGAGAGGGACTATGGGGGTTTCTATGAAGCGCGAGTGCGGCCGGCCTATGGGCTGGAGCGGGTGGCCAGTGTGGCAGCTGCTGGGGGTTTTCGTGGAGGAGGAGGGGGTGCTGGAGCTGCCGCCGAGGAGGAGATCAGCCCTGAGGATGACCAGAGGGCCAACCGCACGTTGTTCCTGGGCAACCTGGACATCACCGTGAGCGAGTCAGATTTGCGACGAGCTTTTGACCGTTTTGGGGTCATCACTGAGGTGGACATCAAAAGGCCGGGGCGTGGGCAGACGAGCACCTATGGTTTTCTTAAATTTGAAAATCTGGACATGGCTCACCGGGCCAAGCTGGCCATGTCGGGAAAGGTGCTCCTGCGCAACCCCATCAAGATCGGGTATGGTAAAGCCACTCCGACTACCAGGCTCTGGGTGGGTGGCCTTGGGCCCTGGGTGCCCCTGGCTGCCCTGGCCAGGGAGTTTGATCGGTTTGGCACCATTCGCACTATTGATTACCGCAAAGGGGATTCCTGGGCTTATATCCAGTACGAGAGCTTGGATGCAGCGCAGGCAGCGTGCACCCACATGCGTGGTTTCCCTTTGGGTGGGCCGGACCGCCGGCTCCGCGTTGACTTTGCCGACACTGAGCATCGGTACCAGCAGCCCTACCTGCAGCCTCTGCCCTTGCCACCCCCTGCTCATTACGAGCTCGTGGCGGAGGCAGCAGCTTTTGGGGCTCACCGGGGAGCCCCACCCGATCCTCTTCGGGGGGCCCGGGACAGGACGCCACCGTTACTCTATAGAGACCGCGACAGAGACCTTTATCCTGAGACAGAGTGGGTGCCCCCCCCACCCTCTGTACGGGATAGGAGTAACCGGGCAGCTGCCTATGACCCACTGGAAAGCCTCGAGCGCCGCCGGGACGGTTGGTCCTTGGAGCGGGACCGAGGGGAGAGGGAATTGGGCGGGAGTAGTAGGGATCAGCCTAGGAAACGGAGACTGGCGGAGGATGGAGGCCGGCACTTGGACCGCTCTCCAGACAGCGAACGCTCTTCTTCCTCCCGAAAGCGTCACTGTTTAGCCACAACCTCTCCACCGGACCGCAGCCCCGAGCTCCTTGGAGGGAGGGAGCGTTACAGTAGTGACCCCGAGCGCTCGTCCTCCCGTTTGCTCCTGTTGGAGCGACCTTCGCCTGTCCGGGAATCGCGCCGGGGCAGCCTGGAGCGGGGCCAGAACGAAAAGCGTGACCGCAAGAACTCCACCGAACGGGAGCGGAAACATCGCGCTTCCGCGGCCGCCGCCGCGCAGGAGTGTAAAAGTCCAGCCAAAAAGGATGAGCGGGCTACGGAAGGAGGCGGCGGAGGCTCCCGCCTCAAGCCTCCTCCTCAGAAACAGCAACAGGACGGAGCGTCGCAGGCCGGGGGAGCCCCCAAGCTGTGCTTGGCTTGGCAGGGGATGCTTCTGCTGAAGAACAGCAACTTCCCGTCCAATATGCATCTGCTTCAGGGGGACCTCGGTGTTGCCAGCAGCCTCCTCGTAGAGGGAGCGACTGGTGGGAAAGTAGCTCAGCTCAAGATCACCCAACGTCTTCGCTTGGACCAGCCCAAGCTGGACGAGGTCAATCGTCGCATCAAAGTGGCGGGTCCCAATGGCTACGCCATCCTTTTGGCCGTGCCTGGTGCATCAGACGGCCGCTCCGCAGCTGGAGCGGCCGAGGCCACCACCACCTCCACCCAGCGGCCGCTCAGGAATCTGGTGTCCTACCTAAAGCAAAAGCAGGCTGCTGGGGTGATCAGCCTCCCTGTGGGGGGTAACAAAGACAAGGAGAACAGCGGGGTCCTGCACGCCTTTCCGCCCTGCGATTTCTCCCAGCAGTTCCTGGACTCCACAGCCAAGGCGCTGGCCAAATCAGAGGATGACTATCTGGTCATGATCATTGTCCGTGGGGCGTCCTAAGGCCCCTCGTGTTCTCTGTACCCAACCCTGCCTACTCCTCCACACAGCCCCTCCAGCGTGTGCCAGGTGCTATGGGATACAGCCTTAGCCAGCCCTGTTGTTATTTTAAATTAGATCTTCGTTTGTAGGTGACTTTCCCTGCCCGTTTTTCTGTTACTACATAATTTTTTTTTTCTATAAAGTTAGAAGCCAGAAAGGGTGGGTAGCCGTTAGCGTGAGTAGGGTGTCTGGAGAATCCCCTCTCATGGGGGGTAGCAGGGAGGCTAGGCCTGCTTTGATTTACAACAAAAGGAAAAAGAAAAAAAAAAAAGAGGGAAAAAAAAGAAAAACCTTGGGGGGGAGGGGGAAAGAACAAACTCCCATCTTCTTCATTTTGATTCGTGTCCTTTTTTCATTTCATGTATTTTAAAGCAAGTTCAAGAGCTCCTCCTCCATAGAGCTACAAACCTCAAAGACCAGATTTAAAGCACTCGGTAGTTTAAATGGAAAACCACATACTCGCTAGGGGACTGGTGTCCACTCTTATTTCATTTCCCTGCACCCTGAGTCCTTGAGGTTCTGTGGTGGCCTCAGGCCGGCGGCCCTTGGGCACGCGTGATCCCTCTCCTCAGGAGCCTGAACCGTTTCTCCCTCCGAGTTGCACGGCTCGAGGTTGAACGTCTTTCAGGTGACCGGCTCTCGGGCGCACCGCAGAACACTGAATTCCTTTGGTGGGTGTTTAACGAGTCCAGCCAGCCCCTCAAAAATGCATGCACTGAAAGTATGCTTTTTAACAGGTGTATTTCTCCTCTTTCTGTTGTATCCCACATATGCACTTTGGGTTTGTAGCAGCGACAATGTTTGGTAAATAGCTGAGGACTTTGTTACAAACCATGAATGTCTTGTGCTTACTCTGGTATGCAAGAAACAAGGAGGTGCTTTAAGAATAACTTTAGTTTATTGTGGTTTTTTGTTTTTACTGCCTTTTTAAATGTATATTTTTATTTTTTTGTTTTAAAGAGTTGCAGGTACAGTGGGGTCTGGTTCCACAGTGCAAACTCTGAGCAAGTGTGCTTCTCTCCAGAGATGGTTTTAATTCTGTGCTAATTTAATTACATAAAAAGTTCTCATTAACGTTTTACCTCTTTGTTAATAGCAAGAAACTGCTGTCTGCTAGGGACTTTTCAGGTACAGTGTAGTGGGCATTACATGAGGTTTAGCATTTTATAGGCATCTGGAGTAAAAGTGATCTTAGCCTCTTGGGAGAAGTGTTCTAAGTATCCCGAGATGCTGAGGTTTGAACTCTTGTTCCTCTCTGGGAGGAAGCAGTTTGCTTTTTTGGAAAGAACTCAGTTAAGTTTTTCTTTCCCTCCGTTCATTGGGCGCTTTTCTCCAGCTGGCTTTGCCTACAGGCGTTCTGGAGGCAAGATGGGATGGAAATCCCTGTTCTTTTGTTGAACAACCGAAACGTGTTGCAGCTGGCTTCCAAACTGAAGTATAACATCTGACTGTATCGATTTACAGGCCCCCCAAAAATGTAATCTTGCACTTAATCCAGAATGTAGTCTTGCACTTAGCCACGTTTTCAGAGACTCAGGCACCATAAGAGCCATGCTGCTTCACTCAGTCCATCCTCCACGATCCTCCTTGGGCAGCTGACACAGGCACAAGTTGATCTCAGTTTGTGCCACGCAAAAATCAAGTTCAAAACACGGACTAGTAACGAAGGAGGAAATGTCTTGAATGTATTTTATGGGCCCGGCGGTTCTGAAGTGTGACTGTATTGAGACTCAGTGTCTCAGAAAATAGGAGTTCCTGTAAATGCCGCTTTGCTGACCTGCACGTCAGAGAGCGCTGGGGTTTAACTGGGCTTTGACTTCAGTTCTCAGACTGGAATGAGTAATCGTAGTACCCATCATCATGGTGAGCTGAGAACGTGAATGGCAGCCTATCTTGAGAACCAAGTGTGGTTTTACAGCAACTTTTCTTTCTAAACGGAGCCGTACAAGCCTCATTTAATGCTCTTAAATGTTTGAGGGTAAAATCCAGGCTTGCTGGATTGTCCTCAGTGTGAATGTAAGAGATGGCAGAATTCAGCTGTTCATCTTCCTATTAACAATGAGAATTTTTGGAAACGACCCCGATAATGCGAATAACTCTTATGTTTTATTTCGAAGATGCGGCGTATTTACCACTCACTGCAAAGAATGTCTGTTTGAATTCTAGCAGGTGTCTGTTGTGTGTCAGCAGGTCATGAACACTGTGGGTAAGGCACGCTGCCGCTAGCACGCTGGCGGTGCTGCTTGTGTTTAGAGTGAATTTCAGCCTTGCATCCCACATGAGTTACATGCAAACGCAGAGTTTTAAAGGAAAGAAACTCCCAACTGCTGGGAATTCAAATCTGCCCTAAACCATGGGGGGAAAAAAAAGCACTAAGGTTTTTGTTCAGCACTTAAACCGTGCTGAGAACAGTGTTTGTTACGCTGAGATGCAGTAGGCACCTGTGTTTAAATCCCATAAAACTTGGGGTTGACATAGCTTGTCAAAGGAAACTCGGTGTGGGAACCCTTTTGGGAAGAGCAGCCTAGGTGTGCTGCTGTTACTCCTTGTAAAGCAGAAGGGGTTTTACCTGCCGGGGGCTTTCCTGAGTCAAAATTGTGCTGTGCTGGAGGGTGATAAGGAACGGGGCGATGCTGTATTTGACTCTGGGTTTTCTGGTTCCTTATTTAATGGAGTACCTGCTTCTTTAAATCTGGTTTATTTGTGGTTGCTGCTCTGTTTTGTCGGCAAGGATTTTAGCATCCTTTCAGGGTTCTTAATGTCAAAACACAGTTGACTGGCAAAATATTTTGGGGGCGTTTTTTGCTGGCACTTATGTTGACGTGCTGCCATCAAGGCTGGTGCAGCTTGGTTGGCTGTGCTTTTCTCTTAGGCTCTGAAGTGTGCACCATTGGAGTAACTGTCCACTCAAGAATTGTCTTGGCCAGGGCCGAACGCGAGTAGAAGTCCATACGTAACACCACGTCTGTATAGAGCAAACCAGATGTAGCAAACCTGAGCGCTCTCCTTGTGTTTGGCATTCCATTGCTCAGTGGTTTATTTTTTCTCCCCTTAACGTTGTGTGCAGCTGATGTTCCCGGATTTCACGAGTTTTGTCGGATGAGCTTGGAAAAAGGATGTCCTTTTCCTGAATCATTTCATAGTCGTGCTCTGTGCTTTGGGGAAAGAATCTCAAATGACTCATACTTTTGTTTAGGATTTTAGCTGTTGGGGTTTGTGTTTTGTTGGGGTTTTGGGGTGGGATTTTTTGTTTGTTTGTTTGTTTTGGGGTTTTTTTGTTATTTTTTAATTGGAAACTTTACGTAACCTCCTCGGCTGCCAGCCAGGGACTCGCTTTGCTCTGGCTGGCTGGGACTGTGGCAGGAACGCTGATGTTACCCTCAACTCCAGAGGTTTCAGGGTTACGAGTGCCCATGCATCCTTCTGAGACTTGGGGAGAGAAAGCACGCACAGGGCGTTACATGCCAGGCTGGCAAATCTCCCCCCCTTTCTCTCTATTTTTTTTTTACCAAGGGTGTTCAAGGATTGAACTCTTTTCATGACACTTTGCTCAGCCCCCCATGGAGGGCGGAGAAGAGAGTTTTAAATGTCTTGCCTTGGCTGGGGAGCCGTCTGGTTGATGGTAACTGAGGTGAAAGGCCTTAAGTATTAACGGGGAGGAGGAAGAGAGTGAATCAAAATTTGTGAAGACAGGTTCAAAAACTCTGAGGACTCAGGGAAAATGGCTTGGAAAATCCTAGTTCCTGGCTTTTAAGAAAAAAAAAAAACCAGTGTTGAGGGCAGTGCTCCCGGGGAGCCTGCTGTAGGCCTGTTGAACAGAAACAAGAGTGGAAGAAGTGATTGCTATGTGACTGTAGAGCTTTTGGGGTTCTTTCCCCTTTGTCTCCCCCTTTTTTTTGTTACTTTTCTGCAGATAGCACCGGAGGACAGATATTCCAATGATTTAAAACCTAAATGATGAGATGGCTTTTGTATTAGGCTTCAAGCAGACTGTACGGTTCGGGGAATGGTTCAGTGACTATTCAACTTCATGCAGTTTTGATTGTGTGAAAATGACGGATGAGGATTATTACGTGAACAGTAATGATTTGAAATCGTTGATTTGACCTTTTCTTTAACATCAGAATCGGCTGCTGCTCCAATTCTGCAGCAAAATGAGAGTGAGAGAGAAACTTGTAACACTATGTTCCGTCTTTCTGTCGCTGCGTTGCCTTCAGGAAGTGTTCCTGGAGGAAAGGCAACCGAATTTCCCAGAACTCGGTTGGTTTTTCTCCTGGTTAATTGTATTTTGTTTGTGTCCCCCATGAACTGTTACTGAAAGTTGAATAATCAGCAGTACTGTAAGCCTAGTTCAAACCTTGGTCCAAAAAGAAGCCCTGCACTACTTGTTATGCATCTATACATAGAAGGTGACTTCATTTCAAGGTTTCGTGCCAGTGGGTGGTCTTGGTGCTTTTTGAAGTCCGAGTAGAATATTCAGAAAGGCCTTGTAGCTCTTTACGCTCCTGTATAATGTAGGGAGGGGGCAAAATGACACAAAAATCTGTTGTATGCATTTGTATTGAAATAACATTTTTCTTTCCTCCTGCAAGCAAAGTCGGTGGACTGCAGAAGACAACCGCATGGGATACCAAGCTCTAATGGACCTTTGGGAAGAGAAATCTGTGGCTTGTGTGGAATTTACACGGGCCCCTGGATGGAAGAAAGCTTATCTGTTTAGTATTTGTGCATTTTACTAAAATGGCAGCTTTAAAAAAAAAAAAAAAAAAAGTTGTGTATCTGCTATTGTGATGCCGATGCCCGTGTTTTAAGTGGAAAAAAAAATGACCTCTTTGCTTTGTGCTGTGTACACAAGATTGCTGGAAAAGTAAAGGAATACCCTTTTTATGGCTCACACAGCTTGAAAGTAGCTGTCACTCAAACATGCGCTCACAGTTGAGCTGATTTTGTTTCATTCTAAATAAATTGTTTCTTTTGAGGAAAATTGGTTTTTCTGCCTGGAAGTGAATTGACGACAAACGTTTGACGCCTCGGTTCGCAGCGGAGGGGTTACACACTGCTCCTGCTCACTTGTTTGATCTGATAGTTGTGGGTCTTGAGCAAGAAGCGGGGAGAACCGACACTTTCGCGTTGACCAGCCTGTTGTACCAAATCTGAAGAAATCTAGTTGATTGTCTTGCCGTGGCCCCCCCCCCACTTTGTTGGCAGCGAAAAAGGGGGTCGCTTGCTGCTTTACTCCTCATCTTGTCGAGGAAGCGGTGCTGATGCTGGCATGCAAGAAGCAGGGGAGCACCAACCCTGCGTCTCAGAACGGTGTACAAGTCTGGGGCTTCGCTGGTTCGACGAGCTGGAGTTCCTGAATTTTAAGTTTCTGATTTATTTTGTTCACCCAACACGTTTGGCTTCTTTTAGTTCTGATTTTTTTTTCTTTTTTTCTTTTTTTTTTTTTTTTTTTTTTTTTTTTTTTTTAATTTTGAAGAAAACGTTTCGAGATTGCTTTGAATCTTGCACGTAAACCTTTTGCACCAAATTGCCAAAAAAAAAAAAAAAAAAAAGAGAGAGAAATGAGTCCTTAAAAGTGGTTTAAGTGATGTTAATAAAGCCTTTCCTGACACACACGAGGCGCTCCTCCATCTCCAGGGGCTTTTTCAGCGGTTACGGGTTTAGTGCTGAATGGATGAAGAGTTCCTGAGAGCTAGAGTTGGTAATTTAGAAACCTTTTGCGTTGGTGTCTCAGTGCCTTATTTTGACCGGTTTTGAAGCGCAATGGTTCCACACGCCTCGGATGTGCATGCACCCTGATCGCGTCCCAGGTACGACTGCATGTTTGCCTTTGCAGTCGCCTCGCTGGGTAGTGGTGAGAGGAGGAAAAAAAAATAATGCTAAAAACCGGAGGCGACCTGAAAATGTTGTGTGCTGTAGTCACCGTGTTCTGTACTGGGGGCTCCCGAGCTGTGGAAGGTTGTTCCAGTGCAGGAGTCCAACTCCGTGTTTGCTGCAGGAGACTTCGGGGCACGTTTGACAACTGCAGAGATCAAGAGGAAGCTAACACTGCTGCATCGTTGGCTTCAGAAACCTCTCGTGTTATGCTTGCTGGTCTGTTAGAATTAATGTGACGTGCAGATGAAGACACCTTGAAACACAAGCTTGCCCTTGGTTGTCTTGGCAAACTTTAACATCCCGTGGATACTGAACCTAGTGCTGTCCTGCAGCCCCGCAGGATCGTTGCTAGGCCGCAGGTGCCTCCGGACAAAAGGATGCTGTGGTTGTGCTCTGCAAGGTTCCTGGGGCAAATCCCTACGACAGGTAAGGGGGTTTAAGAGGTCAAACTGAATTGTAATGTAAAGCAAGATGATTTTGTTGTTTGCCTTTTGGTTTTCTTCTTGTTGTGCGATGGGTTTGGGTTTTCTCCCAGCCTGCTAACTTGTACTGATGTGTTTGCTTCGGTTGTGTGCTGCTCCCTCAGCTCGGGGATGGGAGTGAAGGAGCGAGCTCCTCGACTGTGTTTGCTTTGGGGGGGTTCCCCTCACCGAATGTGAGGTTTGCCTGCCTGGGGCAAGATGCCACAGGTGTAAAACTAAAGGTTTCCAGCTTGGTAAGCTAGAGCTGTTGTTTTGACTCTGTGAACCGCATGAATTGATGCTGCTTTAACCCAGAAGGCTGCCTGCGATTGGGTTGTGTTGATGTGGCAAGCCAAGCCGATGACGGGGCAAAGCTAGCCGTGTGCTGACGGGCTGCGAGGGCGAGCGCTTCGATTCAGCTGCTTGTTGGAAATGGGGGCGATTGGAGATACTGCTATAACGTGGGGATTGGAGGCTCTGGAGATGCCTTTTCTTCTAGAAGTTGTTAAAGCTTGAAGTTTTGTGATGTATTTCATGTCCTGTTGAGATATGACCTCCGAGTTGGGTCTGATTTGAAGTGGTGTACAGATCTGGGGCTGGTAGCGATGACAGGAGACATGTCTCAGCCTCTTGAGCTTGGCCAGATGGTTGATGACAACTGGGGATGAGCGATACAGTAGTGTAACCCAAATGAAGGAGGTGGTTTTGAACAAGCTGTCTGGCTGCTTGGGTAACCAGGCTTGTGTTTCAGGCTCCCCCACTTCTTTGGGTACCCTTTGACTTGTGTAACAGCAAATGGAGCTGTCGGTGCCTATTCCAGAAGAGGTCTGCCTCAGATTTCACTTGTATTTAGCTGAGATTGTTCCCCGTCTCCTGTACGTTAGATATTTATGCCAGAGCCTCAGAGGTATTGTGGGATGTGGCGTGGGATGATTCTCCTGTGGTCGCTTTGTAATAGCGAGTTGTTTTTCCTGTGCTGGGTCTGCTCCTCTAGCTTTTGGATTGGTTAGGGGGGTGTTTCTGTGTGCAGGTAAAGCCCAGCTTTTGTTAAAACCAGTCTCTTTGAAGGGTTAAGTGCTCTATATGCATCATATTAATTTGGCTAATGAGACTGCTGGGGAAAGTGGATTTTTAAAGAGAAGCACTTAATTAACTGCACCGCAGTAGAAAGCGACACGAGCGCGTTGGACGGGGAACCGGTTCTGTGGATTCACACGGGGTTGGTTGGTTGGGTTGTTTTAGAGTTGTGCTTTTACCAGCCACGGCTGATTTAACAAGTAAGTTTAAAACATCAGATGGCCCAGATTCTGCTCTTCGCTAATAACGAGCTTCTGTTCGCCTCGTGCTGCTGGTTTCCTGGGAAATGGCAAATGTTCTGTGAGGATACGCTCTCGCCACGTGTGCCGGTTTGTGGGGCCAGTCGGTCGGGCAAGGCGCCTGCAGGAAAGCCATGGGAAGAAGTGGGAGTTACCTTGGGCTGATGGCTTTCTGGTTTCCACTGTGTCTCTTCCACAGTGGCGTGTGCCTGAGTTGAACTGCAGCTGTTCAACTTGGGAACCGGGTGAACTCTGCTGCTGAAGGACTCGGTTGGCAGCGCTGAGGGTGACGGGTTGGTTATTTGGGGCCGATTGACAAGACCCTGCTGGTGTTGGTCCTATTTCTTTACGTGCTGATGGAGTTGAGGTGCTCCTGGCAGGAGCAGAGAGTGTGTCCATGGTGGCACAAAGCTCTGCTACTTTGTCAATCCTTTGGGTCCTACTCAATTTAATTAATTATTTGTTTTAATTAAATGCAATTGAAGGTCAGAAGTATGGATGCTGTCAAAAATGATGGTGTTTCTCTGAGCTAACAAGTTGCCAGCTCCCAGCCCAGCTCCTGTGTCCATGCTGTTGGGTTTGAGCCTGTGTGTGTTGTCCCGGGGTGGGTTGTGTGTGTGCACATGGTCGGCTTCCGCGGTTGAGCCGTAGGTTAATTGTGGGCAATGGATATGTCATCTACTTGTCTCCCTGCCTTGACCTTCATACCTAGTCCTGCAATAGGATCTGAAGATCGGGCTGCAGGTTTTTTAGTTATCTTCAGTATTTCCTGTCCTCAGATCCAGTAATAGGTCAGGCTGACTTTTAGCCATGGGTACAGCTTAATCCCACATCCTGCCCCGAACTGGCAGTTTTCCCTGTAATTCCTGCCCTTCGGAGCAGGGGAGCACATGGATCTTCTGCTCTGTATCTCCCTTCCTGTGCCAATGCTGTGTTTCACACCTGTAAAATGAGATATTTTAGGCACGCCTCAGGACACACGTAGGGCACAGGAGGATTCCGAGTCCAGGGAAGCCAATGAGGTCTCACGGGGGGTTTTGCCATTCGAAGGGAGCAGTCCTGTGGGCCAGGTGGGTGTTTGTGGCCCACTTGGTCAAGAGAAAGCCTTTGATCCTTGCCTATCATCAGGACAGCATTGAGTGCTTCAGCTCCTGACCCAACGCCGTTGCCAGCCTGGGCAGAGGTTTGGTGGGGGTTAAACTCTTGAACCACCCGAGATTGAAACACCACGTTTAGGCTTTCAGGGAGGGCACTGCAAGGAAGGGGATGTTGTTTCTCATGCTGCTCCTCTTGGGTGGATGAGCTCCAGGCTTCACCTCTCCCATTTGCCAGCCCAGCTTTCTTCTCTTGTGCCGAGGCGTTTGGGCACGGATGTGTTCCGAGCTGACAGGTATCCTTTAACAAATGCCTTCGCTCTTCCTCATCGCACGCAGGCTGAGGCTGGGAGAGCCTGGTCCTATAGATGCCCCATCCCTGCGACCCCCCCTTATCTCAGCTGGCTTGGCCGTAGCTCCCTTCACCTGTTTGACCGAAGGCTCAAGGGGTTGGAGATCAATTTATTAGCGTTATATTGGGCACCAGAGTGCTATAAAGACACCCTTTGCCTCCCCCGAGCTAGGGTACACTCCTTTCCTTATCTTGCCCATGTGAGAAATGATCTGTAGGGGAAAGTTCTGCAAAACTCAGTGATGACTTTAGAGGCAAAGTCTGTATCGCCTTGGAAATGGAGACTTTGACCCATGTATTACATCTGAACTTGGCTGTGAGCAAGAGCTTCCCATCTCCTTTATGGTTACCACAGGCTTGAAAGCTGCTGCATGAGATCACTTAGCCAACGCTCCTGGTTTTTCAAACATCTGGGTTAATTTTGTTTTTCTTTGGGGTAGCTGTTAACATTCCAGACACTTCAATGAAAGCTCTCAGGCTGCCTTTAAAGATTTAGAAAAAAACCCCAACCAACCCACCCAAAACAACCCTCCTGGCCCACTGTGGGGGTTCTCATCTTGCTGGAAGTGAAACTTTTTAATTTGGGCTCTGCTGAATTTCAGCCTAATAATGCTCTAGCATCGCTAACAGGGCTGCAGGCTGTGTTCCAGGCAGGGAGGGCAGCAACCCCCCCCCCNNNNCGGGGAGGGCCCCACCCCCCCCCCCCCCAAAGTGTTCCTGTTATCAGCGTGTGTAAGGGCGAGTAAACAGCCCAAACCACACATGGGATCTGCCAAACAAGTAGGTGAAGCAGGAGCCAACAGCCTTGTTTCCTGTTGCTGGAAGGCTGTGTTGTCATATCCTTACCCTGCTATTTTAAATCGCTTTTTTAATGTGTTCTTCCTGCAGCTTAAATTAACAGCGGAAACCTCAGGAGCGTTGGTGGGTGGAGCATCTCATTTGGGGTGTGCTGCCTCACCCCAAAAACTGGCCCTGTACCCGCCACAGGCACGAGAAAGCTTCTCGTTCCCCTTTAAAAGCTGAAGGATGTAGATTGTTTCCTCCTCCCTGCCCTGTGGTTAATGAGTGTCCTGTGAGCCCTGTGCTTCTCGTGGTATCCCCGTGGGCGAGAGTCTTGTGGTGGTTTTGTGTGTAAAGAGACCGAGGTGCCATGAAAGGACCAATATGAAGTCCTGGGTGATGGGTTAAACCCAAAACTTCTGGGCCCTCACCCTGGCCTCAGATCTCTGAGCTCCCCCCAAGCTTGAGCAGGTCCTGGGAAAGGCTGGGAAAAGCAGGTCCTGTTCCAGCCCAGCCCTTGGAGAGGATGTTCCTGTGAGATAAGGATCCTCACTTATTATGCAATAAACAGCGGGATCTCTTTGTGCTTAGTGCTGGGCTGGCCAGTCCTTGGGGTGGGGGGGAGGAGGGGGCAGCAGTGGGGAAAGTCCCAGCCTTGGATGCCAGCAGATTTATTTATTTATTTTAATCCAGAAGCCAGGCTCTCTGTGGGAAGGTTTATTTTGTGGTGCTGAGGAACGCGTAACTCCTGGAGTTAAAATCTCTGCCTGGATTTTCAGTGACCCAGAGCAGGTTTCCAGCCATACAGAGTGACAGAAGTGGGGGAACCTGGGGCTGGAGCCCTCAGGGGGGCACGGGGATGGTATAAAATAATACTATCAAATAATAATATAAACTAACAGAAAGCAATTCCAGTGTGAGGGAGGGACTCACACAGAGCCCTTCTCGATGCAATCTCAGCATCAGCTTCCGTAGCTTTTACATACCTGACCCGAGTCTTTCCAGCTTGTCCTGGCTTACGTACGCCCGGTTGCAGTGGGGATTAAGATCCAACAGGTGCCTGTCCTGTAAATTGCTCCTGCCAAAATATGGGTGCTGGAAGCAGGTCCCAATAGGTGTCAGAGGGTGCCCAGGCTCTTCTCTGCAATGGCAGTGATGTCCCTGTGTTCTTGTGCTGCTGCTTGCTCCCTTCTTTCCCGAGAGTTCTACCTCCCGGAGCTGCCTCGCAGTGTTATATGCATAGAATATATATATAAAAATAATAGAATATATAAAATATATATACAATATAATAGAAATGTATATATATATCTCAGAATAAGTGATTAAATGATGTCAGAAAAGCATTTTTTAGCCCCTGGAACTCCCAACAAGGACAGGAGAGTCCTAGAATGTGTAAGGTTGGAAGGGACCTTCGGCGGCCATCCAGTCCCACCCTGCAGTGAGCAGGGACATCTTCACTGGATCAGGCCACTCAGAGCCCCATCCAGCCTCACCTGGATGTCTCCAGGGATGGGGCCTCCCCCACCTCTCTGGGCACCCTGTGCCAGTGACCCACCACCCTCAGAGGGAAGAACTTTTTCCTAATCCCCAACCTAAATCTCCCCTGTTCCAGTTTAACCCATCCCCCTGGTCCCATCGCTCCGTGCCCTCGGGAACAGCTCTTCCCCAGCTTTCCTACAGGCACCTCTCAGGGACTGGAAGGTTCTATAAGGTCCCCCTGGAGCTTCTCTTCTCCAGGCTGAACCAGCCCAACGCTGTCACCGTGTGCTGCGGTGTCTTGTTGGAGAAGCCAAATCCATATTTTCTTCTCCTTTTCTTAATCTCACGATGCTAAAATTAACTGGGATTCAGGCTTGCAGTGCCCTGTCCATCAGAACGCTTTATCTACAGCAGGTAGGGCTGTGTTTCGAGGGCGGTTGGGGGTGTTGCACCAGTTTTCTGTAGGGATGGAGTGAAAATTAGAGGCTGGCTCCTTGGGCTCCTCATAAAAGCCTCCCATCGCTCGTGTGCTCCACCAGCAAACTTTGTTGCTGTATCTCTTGGAGAGATGGCCAGCGCTCGGTTTCTCTGCACCACCTTCCCTGTGTGAATTTTAGGAAGTTTTTATGAACCACAGAGTCTTTGGCAAAATGCTCCCAAAACCAGATGGCTCATCAGGGCATGAGCACGGCCTGCCCTCACACGTCACCCCAGGCATCGCGTGTGCCACAAGTCAGCTTGGGGCAGGAAACCGTTAGGCCGAGTGCCTTGAGACAGCGCTGAGATCGGTGTTAATTGTACAAGTTGCTTCTTGTTTGCTTATTATTTATTTGGAAGAATCTCTAGGAGGTTGTTAGGGATTTCTTTCCAATACAGAGATGATGCTTGAGAGGTTGCGGGTGGCTTGTAAAGCACAAGGAGACCTGGTCCTCTGCCGCAGGGCTGCTGCTTTCCTGAGCCCAGGCAGGAGGACTGAGGAGGCCACAATGATTTGGAGCCACCACTGCTCGTTTTCTCTAACCCACAGCTGGGTAAGGGAGTCAGGTGGGAAGGGGATTTGCTCATCCGTCTGAGAGATTGTGTCCTGAGCAGATGACCCTGAGCTGAGCTGAGCGGGGTGGTTGATACAGGAGCAGGACAGGAAGCCGCCCCGAGGGCTCCTGGCAGCTGGAAAGCTGGGCCCGGCTCAACCCAAGGAGGTTCAAGGCTGCCAAGTGTCAGGTCTTGTGCCTGGGCCCGAGGAGGCCCAGCTGTACACACAGCCTGGGAGAGGAGCTCTGGGGAGCAGGGAAGGAGCCTGGGGGCTCTGGGGGGTGAGAAGCTTCCCATGAGCCAGCAGTGTGCTCTGGCAGCTGGGAAGGGCGATGGGATCCTGGGCTCCATCAGCAGAGGGGTGGCAGCAGGGACAGGGAGGGGATTGTCCCTCTCTGCTCTGCCCTGGGGAGGCCCCAGCTGGAGTCCTGTGTCCAGAGCTGGGCCCAGGACAAGAGAGATGTGGGGCTGTTGGAGAGGGGTGAGAGGAGCCACGGAGATGCTCAGAGGGCTGGAGCAGCTCCCCTGCTGAGAGAGGCTGAGGGAGCTG
>VZTU01018530.1:1697-16595 GCA_013400835.1 Zapornia atra | reverse complement strand
ATCTGTGTAATATGAGATAGGAACCCTCCTTAGGCAGGGGGGTTGGAGCCAATGATCTCTCAAGGTCTCTTCCAACCCCTATGATTCTGTGATTCTGTGAAAACCAACTAGCTATTTGCATGGGATTATGCCATCCCATAAAACTCAAAATAAATTAACAGACTTGTCTTATTTCCACAACTTACTTATCAAATAAGACAATTCCTTCAGGAAAATCCTGTGCACATTTTTAATGGTGCAAATCAAGATTCACTGTCAAAAACTGTGACTCTATATGCATCCCTAAAAAGCATCTGCAGCAAAATCCATAGTATCTTGGGAGACTGGGGGAAGGGAAGGCGTCTTCTGCTTGATCTATGCTGGCTGTAGCAAGGCATCAACATGAACAAATGCTTCAGAGGTGTTCTGCGTCCCTCTCAACTCAGCAAGGCAAGATAACGTAAAATATATCCTCAAGCATGGCATGATCTATAGCAGCTGTTCTAGTGTTCATAGGCTTGCAAGATCAAATATTTTTACTGTACTGCTAACTTGTAGATTGACAGAGATATATATCCACAATGAGAGATATAAACCAGAAATTTCTTGGCTCCAACAGATATCTGTCAAGCATGTAAAATGTCATCACAAATGTTTCTTATTTAAAACAACCAAGAGGGATCTGGGTTAATTTTCTCTTTTTCAAATAATATGGTGATTGTATTTTCCATTTAGCTACTACTGCCAAAATATATTGCAACTTACTACAGTGGCCAATTGAGTTCTTTCCCAGACTTAAAAAAAGAACTTTTAATTAATTAAATTTTCAGCATTTTTGAACCATCTGACATGATCATTTCACATACTTGCCTGTGAAAATTCAGTGTTAGAAAATTAGAAATTACTGAGATGGTGAAGCTAAAGTTGGTAACAAAAATTCCAACAGTTGTCTAACAGGTTCCATGGGTTCCAAAATCATGAAATGGCATTTGTAAATCTGAAGTAATTAATGGTAAGATATTCAGTCTCGGTGTTAAAGTGATCCATTCTATCAACCCTAACAGGCATTAGAAGCAAAAAGGCAAAGCCTGAATTTGTCACCAGTGTAAAAGGAATGCTGTCTATGATACTACTTACAGACCTTTAGAGTCAACACTTATTTAGCTGACTTTGACTTAGATCACCATATTAAAACATGACAGCACATTACAAATAACAGAGAGTTTAACCTTCTATAATACTACTCAAAATATTATAAGCAAAGAACCTAAATTACCTGTTAATGTCAGACTAGTCATCAGCAGTACCTTCTCATCCTAAATCACACCTTGGTATCTGCAATAAAAGGAAAGGCAACACCTTGCCTTGTTTTATTAGATAGAAGTAACTTTTTTCAAGATAGGTTATTTATACTAGCAGTACTTTCCAATAAGTGCAATATCAACTTTATTTACAAAACAAGGAGGGTATGGAAATATGAGTTTATTTTATTCAGGTCATCAAAGTCCAGCATGAAACCGAGCAATGAATTTCAGATTAATTTTGTTCCAGCTTTCTGCCCTGGGGCCTGCAGCCTTCCAGTGAAAACATTCAAGAAAAAATAAAAAAACTTAGTAAAGTATTAATATTTAATATGAGAAAAAGATATGAAAGATAAGCATCTTACAAAGAAGTAGCACTCAGAGATATGTTATAAAATAGTCTTTTTAAACATCAGCCATGAAATATTGTTTATAACAGGCTTCTTCTCTAGTGCCTGTTTGAAATTCTATAGAAAACAATGTTCTTTAGATAAGTAGATAATTCATGGAATAGATTAAGGCTGTCCTAAGAGGATGAAATTTCCTTTATATAAAAAAGACATGCTTATGTTAAAAATAGATTTTTTTTAAGGGGTTGTCTCCAAAGGTTCACATTTATATATTTTTCGGTAGTGAGCCAGGGGAGAGCTGACAATGTCTAAGCCTGAATATAACTAATACATTTATGACTGCTTAGAAGAGGCTATGGATATTTTGCATACTTGACTGCCCTTATCCAGTTTGCTCATGACCTGCATCTTCCTTGCCAGTCTTCCTTGAACGAGTCATTATTAGGGTAAACATCATGAAAGTAGAAAAAAGGTAAATAGTTGTTGATGAATTTGTTATATAATTGCAGCTGCCTTTGATTGAGTTACAAAACTCTTCAACCAAGGAAACCTCTGACTTTTAAAGTATGATGTTGAGAAGCCCTTTTGGAGCTTGCCACAGCCTTCATTTAGAGACACAATTCTCCCATTTCACATGTAGACATTTATACAGTTTAAATGAAAAGTGGAAATAAAATACTAGCAGCGACAGCATAGCATAACCACTTCTTCACTTGACCTAATTCCAGACACTGGAGAATTGGGAGGGATCAGCTACATTGGCAAGGCTGACTGTGATGCTGCCTCAGGGGCCAGGAAGGTTCTCTTTCTTTTTTAGATTTTCTTGTGCAATTCGCTTGCACCCTGGCACCGACTTCTTTGCAAAAGGTCTTACTCCTCCCTCCCCTTAATAATGAATTAGTACAGAAGAACAGATGAAATCCTGAAATTGCTCCTCAAACAGCAGCAAAAGCAATTGACACACACCCTGAATATAACCGACTCTGTGGACCATGAAAGAAAGAATGAAAGCTTTTTACATGAGTATGTCTCCAATAAAAGGAAGCAAAAAACAAACCGTATGTGGGCATTCTGGACTTAAACCACAAGGTCCTGAGAAACAATTTCTACAGATGGTTATGGCTTCTCTTGTCTGAGGTTCCAGGCTATTATTCAGAGGCTTTCTGGAAGAATATCCCAAACTACCAGGATTTTGGAAGAGAATTCGTTCCAATTATTACTCCATAAATTTAAGCATAACATTTAACTACAGAAGGTAATTTCTCAATGCTCCAATTACTGACACATACAGGCCTTATGGCATGGAACCTAAAGAATCCATCCTACATGTGTTCGTTTTTTCAAATCCAAAAGAAATGAGGAAAAAGAAAACACTTACTGTGAGGAAGCAGGGTAACACCTAGTCCATATTTTACATTATAATCTCTTGGATTTAGATACATTTTAAACAACACAGAAACAGGAGTGGTTTGGGTTGGTAGGGGGTTTTTTTGTTTGCTTCTGAAAACTGATGTCATTAAATTACAGCAAAGTTTTTGTTCAGGTTATTTCATTTCATGCTGTGCTGATCACAACAGACTGAGCATGTTTTACAGAAAAGTATGATAAGGAAGCACCTATCTGTTATACGAGACCACTGGGCATCCTATTTGAACAAACAAATTCCCATTTTTACTACTTTACTAGTCTCTTTCCATGTTGGGGTTTGTTTTAATGAAGGGCGTTTTGTTCAGTTGGTTTTGCTTTAGTGTTTCCTAGCTGAAAGTCCATTTCTGGACATACATCAGAGTTAATCAAAGTACAGCTAAACTCCATGAAAAGTAAAGATCCTGTACACCCATAGCCCACTCCCTGTCCCACCAGCCAAAGTATATTGGTCTGCTTTCCTCCAGAGGGACAGCATGCAGCAATACAGAGAAAAGAGGTTCTGATTATGGAGGAAATAAAAAACACTGGCAGGTGAAATATGAAGGCTGGGAGCTACTCATGACAGATTCATCCTGAGACAAGGGAAGCATTATGTGAGCTGTAACACCTGAGAGGCAACTGCAATCACCCATAATATATATGATATTTTGCTCCTTCAATCACACTGTTTTGGTGAGCATACCCTGTGTATCAAACCAAAGAGGGAAAAAGATAAATGCATTTACTGTTCAGCATGTTTCTAACATTGTGGTTTCTGGAACAGTTTCTCACAGTCTGAGAGCCCGTGGGGAAGTTTCCTACAGACACACTTTAAAATTCTGAGGTTTAGTCTTTGAAAATAGTTCTATTATATTCAAACAATTTTATCAGTGTTATTCAACTGATTATAGTTACACTAATGAGCTTCAGAGCTACTGAATTCTCAGGCAGAACTTTGTAAATACAGGGATTAATTTTCTAGTAAAGAAAAATACTTGAATGTGTGGCTGAATGGAAACAGGGAAAGCAAAGCTAATCTCTGCGTTTGGTGCAAGGACAACTAGGCAACAGTGAACACTTTGGACAAATGCTGATGTGCACAGTACACATTTATGACTCTAAAACCCAACATTCTTAAACACAAAATAAATGTGAACACAGGGAAATGAAATTTCATGCACAGCTTGATGCTGTAGTTTTTTTATTTTTGTGCAAATTTTTTCATGCCCTTTGGTGTGAAGGATGTACATGTGTCCTATTCATTATAAATCCCCCCATGAAAACCACTGACCAGCTTACATCTGTGATATAAATGAAGACACCTCTGAGAAAGTCCAGTTTAGTATGTGAGGTTGAGGAGGAAACAGGCAGGAGGAGAGTGCTGTCATTGACACAAACATACAGCAAGTAGACTTGTTCTCCCCTTCTTCTCTTGATCATGTCCTCCCCTCCTCTCGCAGTGGTCTGGCCACCAGCTTCAAACCTAGACTTCTGCTTCATGACCAGGAAATATCAGCTGCAGTCTGCAGATTAGGCTACCAGGAGTTTCTGTCACAGTGATGCTCCTGGACATGGGCTGCAAAAGTAAAGTATGAACATGGAGATATGCTGCCAATGGTGGCCTTGCCTTGCAAAGACTCCAGCAGAAGCACATGAACGCACTACGGTATGGTATATACAGTTTCTCTCAGTGAATGGTAGGGTTTTATTTCTTCCCAGACACACATGAGGACAGGACAGGTCTTGCATCCTACCAGCTTTCCCATGTGTCAGAGCTACACATGGTCCACATGGGAGGCCACAAGAGGCCTGGTCTTTTTTACATAAGCCCTCCTCAAGATCCAGAACAGTTTCTGGGATGGGTTGTGACCCCTTTCCAAGGAAAAATATGGACAAAAGCACTGCACGAAAGCTCCAGGTCCAGCTTGGCTCTGATATGCTGAAGCAGAGGACAGGAAGCACAGAAGGGCAGTGCTACACACACCAGCTTCCTCTACAAAATGTGGAGTGGAGCTGCTGCACCTGAGTGTGTGGTCACCCTTCAAGGATGGAGAGCCTCCCACCTCTGTTTCACCACCAGGCCAAACATTTTGCATCTCTGGGTGCGTGCTCAACCTCCTGTAGCTGGGTTCTCAGCCTTGTCTGCAGGAGTATTTCTCTTCAAAAATAACTCATGGCATAACAATGCTTGTGTTTTCCCTTTCTAAATACACTTACTGTATGTGTATGTTTTAACAGGGGGAAATCTCCTGTGGTTTTTTACTCTATACAATGTCTGGTGGAACCAGACATACTGGTGACACGGGGAGCAGAGGAGCTCCTGCTGGGGACTGCCTGGGGTAGAAAACTTTGATACTGCAAAATGCTTCTTCTCTTTATGTGCCACAGCTCGCCAAGCTGGGAGGATGCACTGGGACATGTATTTGGAGGGGAAATTGTTGTGTGCTCTGAGGACTGCCCAGAGGGATGGCAGGCAGCTATGGAGGGGATCATGGAGCGCTGGGGGCTCATGGTGTGCAGCCTGCCCGCAGTGCACAGGGTGCAGGCACCATGGGAAAGCGGCATTTGTCCTGCTGCCACCCCATGGAAAGATGGCCTCAGTCCAGACCTGCCTAAAAGCCTCTGAGCAATTGTGTCTGCCCAAGACAGGGCTATAACCTATGGAAGGACTTGCACAGCTGTTTGCAACAGTGGGATCAGGGCTACAGGTCCCGTAGGTACCGTGGAGAGCATCATGCATGCTGGGACACAGGGAATTTCTCCCTCAGAATAAAGCAAAGTAATCATTGTATACGCTCTGGTTTATGCCAAGATACCTCCATTCTTACAGATTCCTCCCGATAGCAGGAAACAGCCAGCACTATGATGCATGTTAGTGATTACATAATGACATAAGGCGTATTACTTTCCGCTTTCATCAAGTAGCAAAACACTCACAAAGGTTACATTCCGATTTACAGAAGTGAACTGGATTATTTTTTAACAGCTTTACCAGAGACATTTGACATTAAAGCAACAACAGAAAGTACACTTATTTAAAGAGAGCTTTCAAAATGTCATGCATGGCTTATGTATTATTATTTCTATTCATAATTAATGGAAATGTAACATTTTTCACTAATGGAAAACAACCACTGCAAAGAGCACTTTGATTGCATTATATTTATTACACATTTTAGGAACTAAAAATGCACTTAACCTGTAATTAAGGTTACACAATAAAAGCTTTGTAAATATTGCAGTTGGAAAGTGTCCTCTCAACATCACATACTACCATTAGGTAAAAATATTTGCTCTAAGGACTGTCTCTTTGAAATGTTAAAATGATTTTTCTGAAGGAAAAAAAAATGAAGGAAAGAAAAATCTTAAATGCAGCACTGCCTTGTTTCAGCCTTCAGACTTACTTGGCAAGCAATGGCTGCTTAATCAACACTGCATGTGAGCAGAAAAGTTTAAAAAAACCTACGGTGGTCTGAAACTTCTTTCACTTCCATATGTGGAATCGAACCAAATGGAAAAAAGAAACCAAAAAACCCAAACAGATCCCACCGCCTCTCCCCCCCAAAAAAAAAAAAAACAAAACAAAACAACAACAAACCCAAAACTGGTGGGCAAAACGTGCAGAAGAAAAATCCTCACTTTTTTGCCTGGGAGCTACCCCATTGCATAGTAGCATACAGCAAAGTGGGTAAGGGTGCTTGGTCCACCCTGTACAGAGGGTACTGACTCTTGATTTCACCCAATTTCTGTTCAGTTTTCTTCCCTTTGGGCATAACATACTCCTGACTATCAGGCTTTATGAAGAAAAGATGGATCCTAGTATGCTATAGAAAACAGAGAGGAAGTGTGTAAACATCAAGATCTTATCTTGCTGTGTCCTCTGAACAGGGCCATGCCTGACCCCACAGTCATACAAACACTACCCTGCCAGGACCACGACAACAGTCATATTCCACAAAATGTGCCGTGTATTCCTATCTTGTTACCCACCTAAACAAGCTCCAAAAGTTTCTCATTTTGTGATGTTTGGCAACTCAGTTTGAACGTAGAAATATTTATATTTCAGTTCAAAAAAGAGGAAAGAAGATCAAGTGACATAAATAAACCTCAGGTTACTTGCAAGTTCTTGCATCATTTCAAAAGAAATCTCAAACTCAAAAGCAATAAGTTTTTTTCTTAGGAGTATTGAACATCAAAGCCTTAGGCTCAATATTTAATCAGTGTACTCCAAAAAATATTCCAGTGATGATTCATCTTCTAGGCATATGGAATTATTTATAATTATGCATTAAAAAACCCCCCAAATCATCCTTTTAAAATTAATTTTCCTCCTTTTGTCTTTAGAAACTTTGCCTGACATCCCAGTGGATTGATTTATTAAATAAGCTTTCAATTCATAAACAGTCTAGAACCAGAGTTCAAAGGAAAACGCCAACAGGAATATTTCTAGTGCACTGTGGAGAATTCAAAGTACTCTATAGATGAGCTGCACATGCCACATGCTTACAGAAGCAATTTAACTCCTAGTAATCTTGAGGGAGAAATGAACTCTTCATGACAAACCATATTCTGATATTGTGTGAACAAGTAACAAGGAAAGGTGGAGGAGAGACTTTAAGGCATTAGCATTTGTCTTTCAATTACCCAGTGTGGCAGCTGTTTTAGTGTTAATGATGGCTTTATCACTAACCAGAGTTATCAGCTGTTACTGCAGATTACGATTCTGTGTTAGCATTTCTTACACATTTTTCTGGTGTTTAGCTTCACCACCAGACATGAGCAGTGGGAGGGGAGAAAAAACATGTTGCTGCAGCTGTAAACAAGGTTTTTTAAAATTATGTGAGACCTTTGTGAGCCTGGTAGTAGACTGATTACAGGCCACAGACTGCAGATCTCTCACAGCCACTGTTCAGCACATTTTCATTTGAAGTGTGCACCACATTTGAAATGGAACAATTTATCACTGGTACTACATTGAAGGTTAAGGTCAGAACTTTTGGCATTAGAAGGAAGGGTATCCCTTAGATGCTGCATCTGTTCGTGGTCATAAAAAGGTTTTTTTCCACTCTTACAATACAGTCTGTCTCTGAATTCTGCTCGTGGTGCTGTGTGACTTGCAAGGGATGCAGAGAGTCATGACAAGGACAGACAGATCAGGGAATAAAAGACAGGAAAAAAGATGCTACAGAAGGAATTTGGTCAAATTTTGCAGAAATTTATCAGTGTTTCCTGCCATAGCACATCTGACAACTAAACACAGTTATTTTTTTCCCTTCTTAAATTCAACCTTTTCTTTTAATACAGTGCATATCATACAGAAGGTTTAATTGCTTGTTAAAAAAGCAACAACAAACCCCCCACATTAGGTCCATTTCAGACACTCCTGCTAGGTGTCAGAATGTCTCCTGCTGTCTAGCCTATATATTATTGAGAAATAATGACAGGCAAATAGTCTCCTTTTGACCTTTTTTGCAAATCCCTACCTATGTAGAATTGTTATGATTTTTTAAAGGGTGTTTACATTCAAATAAAAAAAAAAATTAGAAAGTTGGCCTTGAAGTATCTCAATTAAATCCAAACTGTCTTCAGCTGCTGTGCCTTAAGCTCTTAATTTTCTCAGTAATCTGGCTGCCATATCTTGTTCTCATTGTTTTTCTCCTTTTGCCTCAACAGGCAGCTGTTACCCACTGCAAAAATACAGAATAAATAGGGGATATTTTAATAAAATTTTATCCCTAGCATTGAAACAAAAATTTTTACTAGTCATTGCCTGCCACAGCTGTGAGAATTAACCACAGAAGTCAGCCTCTCAGTTTGTCTTCAGTCCTACTGCTACCCACATAATGTTAACAATCCTGCAGCATGATGATGCAAAATTCAAACTCTTTAGAGATTAGTCACAGATCATATAATGCTAACAGTCATTGTGGCTCCAGTTCAATCCAAGTATTTGTCTAATATTTTAATTTTATGGTCCTCAGTGGATATGAGGGTTCCATACACAAAAGTAGGATCTCTTCAAAAGAGCTAATATCCCTACAAGGAAGAGAACTGAAAGGTAGTAAAGGGACATGTGGATGGAGTGACCCCATCCAAAGCTTTACAGCATATCAGAAAGTGGATGTCATGGTGCAGATGTCTTTCACTATTTTCAGTCCAACCTGCAGATGAAGCCATATCTATAGGTTGAATGATATAGTCAATGTAGATAAAGTTCTCTGCAGGAAAAAAAGAAAAAATGAAACAGGAATTATGTAGCTCACCTACATTAGAAAAAGAATAGAATTCAAATTGATATTTCTGTAGCATATTCTAGGGTTTAATGTATTAACAATTATGGACAAACAAAAGCCTCTTTCATCCATAAAACTTCAGGGAATTCAAGATTTGCATTTCACTCAATTTTAAAAGTTACCTGAATAATATTAATTTAAAGAGCAGACTGCAAATGATCATCATTAAATGTTTCCTAAGAAGAACAGAAACCTGGATGACATAATAGATGTAATTGCACTTCATACTAATTAACTGAGAATTTTCATCAAAATTAATTAGCATCCTATTGGGCACATATAAAGTATGGTTATAAAACCAGGTTTTGATGGTAATCAAAAACGAGGAATTTTAATGCACTGCACTGTCATTAGTGGTCTGTCTCCTAAAACAAGTTTTGCTAGATTATCCTTGATTCACAAAAATTGTAGTGTAATACACTTCCTCTTTTGTTCTTTTTTGCAACAACCAAAAGGAAAAAAAAAAAGGTAGGGATTGCTCTTAATTAGTACTAATCTGTAGTTTTATTATTAAGTTCTTCCACTTCACATTTTATACCAACATCTGTTTTGGGGAGGAGCAGCCAGTCCTCTATGATAGGTCCAGTAAGCTCAGTTAGAGAGCAGGACAAGTCATCAGATAACAGCACTGAATGCAAAGACCTTCAATTTTGACTTGGTTTTCTTCTTGTTCTTCAGTGCTTTTCTAGTTTTACCTGATTACTCTAAGACCCTGTCATAAAGATTAATACAATAGAAGCCATCATCTAAGGCCTTCAGACTGCCGTTCTGAGCAGTGCAAAAGTGATGCACTGACAGGCCTCCTAGGCTCATTTTGCATGCATTTGGAAGAGTCAGAGACAGGGTGTAAAAATGACATTGTAACAATTCCAGGTTATTTGTCCCACGGCAAGGGTCCCATACGGGTGGATTAAATGGTGTTAGATTCCGTTTGACACCACAGCCACAGAAAGTTACAGTCACCCATCTTCTTGACTAAGGAAAGCCAGTAGATGTAGGCTTTTTGGATTTTAGGAGAGCTAAGTATTCTTCTGGACAAAATGTCCAGCAGACAGCTAGACAAGTCCATAACACATTGGGTGAGCAACTGGCTGACAGTTTGGGCTCCAATGGGGTTTGATCAGGGTGGTGGTCAATGAGCAGTGGGATGCCCCAGGGTTTGATTTTAGTGCCAGTACACTTTAATGCTTTTATTTAAAAAACACAGGAATTGTATACCTGAAGTAAGATTGCTGATGATACTTAATTAGGAGGAGCTGTGGACTCCCTCAAGGACAGAGAGGCCTCACAGAGGGATCTGGACAGATGAGAGAGCTGTGCAGTCACCAAGAGCATGGGATTTAACAAGGCCAACTGACAGATTCTCCACCTGGGATGGGATCCCAGTTACATGTACAAACTGGGGGATGAGGCAGGAGAGCGTCCCTGTGGAAAGAGATCTGGAGGTTGATGGCCAGTTGAGTATGAGTCAGTGGTGTGCCCTGGCAGCCCAAAGGGCCAGCTGTGTCCTGGGCTGCATCAGGCACAACACAGCTGGCTGGTTAAGGGAGGGGATTGTCCCACTCTGTGCTGCAGTGGTGCAGCCCCATCTTGAGTACTGTGTGCACTGGTGGGGAAGTTCAAGTCAGGTTCAATGGGGCTTTGGGCAACGTGGTAATCTGTTGAAGGTGTCCCTGCCCATGGCAGGGAGGTTGGAAATAGATGGATAATTTTTTAGTTGCCTTCCAACCCAAAGCATTCCATGATTCTATGTTTCTATGAAATACAGATAAAATTTTATGTGGATGTCATTTACAGACGTTACATGAAGCGTACCAAAAAAGATTTCTGGTAATCTTCATCTTTGTAAAGATTTACAAACATATCATCAAATACATGCTATTGTAGAGGTACAGAGAGAAACTGGAACTAAGAGTCTGGATTGAAACTTTTTATGTCTCCATAGGCAGCTTAACCTTAAATTCCAGAAAGTTTATGGCAGTGTTTTGCTTCCACATGTGAAGATTGCTAGCTCTTCTAAAGGTTCAGTTCAGATCACAGAATCATAGAATCACAGGATGGTCTGGGTTGGAAGGGACCCCAAGGATTCCTGTCACAGGCAGGGCCACCGACCTCCAGGCCGGGATCTACACAAGGTTCCCCAGGTCTTAAGTTCTGTCCCTTCAGGAAAATAAGGTTAACTCCAAAGACTGGAGTCCTGGAATTTCAAATTATGTTATCAGTTTAGGAAAAAGTAATTGAGATAATCCCTAAACAGGAACAATTTTTCATTATATGATATTTACTGGATTGATGGTTTGGGAAAGAAACTCTTGTTCCACCCACACTCACTAACCTACCTTCTTCAACACTTAAAGAGAATCTAAACTACTACTAACTCTTCCACCAGGATGCTGTATTCCAAGCTCTGTTGAATCTTCTGATGTCTTCTAGACCTCTGTAGTTACTTCCTACAGTGTTGTTGTCCTTGTTTAGCTACAAGCAGAACCTAAAACCACCAAGACTCCTTCCAAAACCTGCTGTCTATTAAAATTGCTTTCCATCCATTGGTGGTAGGCAATGACTCATTATCAGCTTCTGTCTCACTGACATGTAAATCTAGATGCATTTAGGTCTCCACACAAAATACAAAAACTAATGGAATGCATGGAGCAGGAAACAGGAAGGAAAGCTGCATTTCTATTCAGTTAAACGGTTTAACGAAGCTTTTAGAAAAACTGATGGAATGCAACATTGCAGACTTTTTTAATCTCAGTGGAAACTTTATTCTCTGTTTTAGTATTATCTGTTAGCCACAATCTTTCTTGCCGACATTAGAAAATCAACTGTTCTACCACTGGCTTCAATGCATCATCAGTTGTGCACTGCATATGTACAGTGAATACACTTCCAAGCATGACAGAGCAAACCTGAGCACATCACTATGTGCAGAGGTTGACATACAGTCTTCAGTGTTCTAGTTGAAAACCAGTTAATGCCCAGTTCATGGCACTGGTTGATGA
The DNA here is from genome assembly GCA_013400835.1 of Zapornia atra. Lineage (NCBI taxonomy): Eukaryota > Metazoa > Chordata > Aves > Gruiformes > Rallidae > Zapornia > Zapornia atra. The sequence goes on along the minus strand of VZTU01018530.1, from coordinate 4,263 downwards.
TCTCGTAAAGCAGCAAAACATCCCAACATTGTCACTGGCACTTTGTGGAAAAAGCTGGTGGAAAAGGCAGTCAATTTGAGGTTTTCTATATTGTAATAACAGCGTTAGGGTATTCTCTGGTGTAAAAAAGCAAGTTCGAACTTAACTAATTTCTCTAAGTTGTTAACTAGAATAAGGTTTCGAGAATCAGACCTTTCACACACATAGCATATATGATACAGTTACTTTAAAAGTCCATGGATGGTAATTAATCTACAAAGGGAAGAGAGATCTGTGTAGTGATGGTCGAAACTAGTTTAATAGGTGGAGAACCTTTCTGGGGTTTGCCTTAAACTTGCTCTCAGGACTCCCCTGATCCATATCCTCACGTGAGCCCCTTATTTCTGTTCTACTAACCCATGCAGATATTGTCTTAAAAATGACGATGTCCTTAACCTGAAGCCACATGAGAGGCAAGCTGCAAAGATGATTCATGGGCCTTTCCTGGTCCAAAGCCAAATGTAGCTACAGCTCTGCCTCAGTTTCATTCTTATCCTAATAACTCTTTCCAGCTCAGGACACAGAAAAGAAGGCTAACCCTTCTGGCACTTCCAGCATGGTTCTGCCATAGATGCACCAATGAGAGTGCCAACAGAGCCTCCTTTTCACAGTCATAAGTGCATCCGTTATCAGGATAAACACAAGCACTTCTTATTGGCCTCATTCTTTTAGTCCTAAACTTTGGAAAGTTGTTGCTATGCGTACCAGCCTAAACAATAGCCAAATGATCCCTAGAGATGCAGCTCTAAACTTAGCCTGAACATGAGGGTTTCTACACATACTTACCTGTTTTTTATGAAAATGTTTCCCATTTTGACTTATAAGTATGGTTTGCAATTGGAAAATCGGTGAAATATTTTTAGGGACAAGAAAAACTTCTTCAACCTATTTTTCTGAAACTCTCTTGCTAAACAAGACTTAAAGCACATTTGCTAGGATAAACAAGTACCATTTAAAACTGCAAATATAGTGTTGTGATTAAGAAGAACTTCTGCCAAATAGTAATAGATATTTTAAAGCTGATTCTGCACAAAAGTTACAGTTAGCTCTAACTTTTAATGTGAGTTTGCTTGAGAATGTTTACGGGAATTGTTATTTAAAGATGTAGAAATATTATAAAATACAAATGGAGATATCGTGATTAGTATGTTAAAGGGATATAATGGTATTGTATAAAAATTTTCAACAATGTTATCAGCAGAGAAAGATTAGGCTCTTTGAGTTCATATAGGAAAATTTATATTGCAATCCATTATGTTATATAATGTATGATAACAGGATTCTGGTATTATCACTCCACTAACCCCATCACCTCAGATTCTCATTTCTGGATTTGTGATCTATTTATTGAACCATAGTAAAACTAATTTCTTTTATGAAACTGTCCTCATGCAGAAGGAATACTTATCATATTACATTTGGGGGCATGAAATTTTACTACAGAAATGCTCATTGCATCTTCACGCATTCTGTAAAGCAAAATGCTCTGGTTTACAAAGATTAAACAAGATACATTTCTCAGATCCTTTCAGCCTTCGTGATGCTTAAGCTCTTCTGTCAGAAGATTAATTTTGAGAATAGGACCTCTTTTTGCAACTGATAGAGAGGCAAACAGATCAAATGAGTTCTTGCCAGGTGGAATGATTGTCTCCACTGTGAATACTTCAAATGTGACAAAACCTGAGGGTGGGTAATAGACACATGTGAGGACTCCACAAGCTGTCCTCAACCTCACAGTTGCTTTTGTTAAGTTTTTCTTCCCATTTTGGAGAAGAATTTTATGGGTACACCCTTACAGTATGCCAGATAGAGGAATAATTATGATTTTACTATTTCTAGGCTGGGGAGGTGGGAAATCTTCAGAAAGGCTATGCCTACAAAGTCCAGGGATGCAAATTGTTTTCTGAGGAGCCTCTCTCCCCACTGCCTCCACAAGAAACGTAATTCACCTATATATAAAGATAATTATTATTACCATCTCCCTTGAACACACCAGTAGATTCTATAGTAAGTTACAAAATAATATTCAGAAGTCTTCAAAATAGAAGCAATGGCTGGGGCAATGTTCTGTTTCAGATTGCTGCTATTTTAGTAGATAATTTTATTTTAGTAGAAAATGTTTTTACAGTTAATGCCCATGGTACCTCCTACCATGTCCAGCCCACACATATAGTATTCTTCAAAACTGTAGAGTTCAGTTTTCTCTTCTATATTAGTCCCACATGTTCTATAAATAAATGATGTGAAAGTGCAAGATTATACTTTGAAATTAGATGTAATTATTTGCATTTCAGGAGCAAAATTTCCTTAAGGTACATGCCATTACAACTTCACTAGCGAGTAACTCCAGAAAGCAATGTGAAATTCTATAATCAGTGGTGTATAAAAACAATCACTAAGATAGCTTGCCAATTTATACTTTACCACACTTGGAAGTCAAAGTTTTCTCACTAACCGGGTAAGGGAAAAGGTGGTAGTCTACAATGCATGCACATCACAAAATGAGACATCTTTATAAAGATTGCAA
>VZTU01018525.1:0-126471 GCA_013400835.1 Zapornia atra | reverse complement strand
AAATAACTTGTGAGGAACTGACCTAAAACCCCCATTGCCCCACTCCCTGTCCCTCATTGTGCCACAATGGGGAGGAAGAAAGGAGCAAAATTATGACTAAAGTGAAGTCTACTAAGAAGGGAGGGGTGAGGGGAGGTGCTTTAAGGTCTGGTTACACTTCTCATTATCTCTGGTTTCACTGTGTGTGTAGTGTAGTGTAATAAATTAGAGTTTTATTTCCTTTGTTCTGTGTTGAGTCTGTTTTGCCCATGACACTAATTGCAGAATGATGTCTCCCTGTCCTTATCTCGACTCCTAAGCCTCTCAATATATATTTTCTCCCCTGTCCAGCCAAAAAGGGGAGTGATAGAGTGACTTTGGTGAGCCCCTGGCCTCCAGCCAGGGTCAAACCACCACAATCAGTCTATCCTAAGTTCAAAAGAGCACCAAAAAAGGCTTAATACTTGTAGAGATCGTAGAACTGACCATGTATGGGTAGGAAGGAGGGCTTTAGGATGCGAAGAGGATCTGATTCTTCACCTGTTGATGGAGGCGAGCTGTTAAATTGGCTCAACTGTATGTAATGCTACAGTTTAAGAAGTTGAATTGTACTATGTGTTTTTTAGGAGAAAAATCTGTGCCCAGAAATTGTGGTAAATTCTAGCTCCCCAGTTAAAACTAAATTATTTGAGTTGATCTGTCCTCTTAAAGACCAAGAGGATTTTCTTGTGATCCATTTCTGTTATTTTATTTTTCAGAAAGTCTTGTTTTTTTCCTGTTTGAATTGCAGATGCAGTAACTACCAGAAACCAGAAGATCACTTCACCAAAACCCGAGAAAGGCACAGCCACCAGAAAGAGAGTTCAGAAGTAAATAATAGATTGAGAAATAAATTAAATTGCTCTTTGATTCATCTCTGGGTTTTTTTTTTCAGTTACTGTAGCACTGTAAGATTTTTCTTTCCTTTTAAAATGATTAATCCTGTGAAAACATGGACTGGTGTTTGTACCTGGTTTTGAAAAAAAGTTTTAATAAAAAGTTTGCATAATTTATGTACACATTATTACTAATGCAGAATTTTCCAACTTTGAAGGGAGGATGCCTTTTTTATTCTTTATGTACAAAAAATTATGTCTTAAAGGCAGACTAAAAGAAAGTGGGTTATTTCCTGGTTTATAATGTAGAAATAAAGCCTTATTTAGCATTGTTGGGGGTACTTTATAAGAAACAGCAGTGTTGCATCTGATTTTTGGTAAAGTCTTATTAGAGGTCACTTAAATATACACTGAGATAAAGTGAAATACTAGCGACAGCTTTTATAAACTTCTAAAGTGGTGAAATTGAAAAAAGAGAACATAAGAGAAAAAATCCCATTAGTTCTAGTTTGCTATAAAATGTGTTTAAACAATTCTTGGAGGACAGGTAGTGAATTTTGGTGGATTTTTATTTGGCTTGGTATTTCTGTTTCTATTGCTTTTCCAATTATTCAGAATTTCTCTGGAAAAAAAAAAGAGACCAGAGTCTCAGACATAAGTCCAGGGCAAAGCAAAGAACCAGTGGAAAACCAGTGTTTATTCTCAACTCCCTTCCATCAGGTTTTCTTTCTATATTAGTGAAAAGGCTAGAAAAATTATGATTATGAAAAACTTTTTTAAAGTATCTAGTTCCAGTGAAAGCTTGACTCATGTCTGCTTCTCATAACAAAATAATGGCTTACCTTTTCTTTACTAGTTGAGAAGCAGGTAACCTTTCTCAGAAGTACTTCCTTGCTCAGCTTTGAGTTGTAAGAGTCAAGAAAGGAGTTGCAAGTCAACTAATGCAGTGTTTAATTTTGGGGTGAAATACCACTGGTTTTCATTTAGATACTGCAAAAATACATGTAATTGAGGCGTGAGCATCCTCTTGTCAGGGAGACTGCTTTATGAGGTTTGGCAAGCCAAAAGGAGTCCATATGAGCCAGTGGGTAGTGTATTTGTGTGGATGTCCGGTGCTCTGCTTGCTTGCCTGTGTAATGTCTGAATAGCTACTTACTGAAATAAATACGTTGTAGCGTAAAATGTTGAATGAATAATGAGGTTATGTTTTGAAAGCAAAGGAATCCATTGTTTTGAAATAAAACTGGAATAACATATTTAAAATATCTAGTGCTTTCTCGTTTCTGTTCTGACTGCTGTACAGACGCATTATTAGCAAATTGGTATTAGCAAAGTGTGGGTGACGACTTCAAGCATAACATTCTCTTTGTTTCAGATGTAACAATAGGATTGCTAAAACCTCTCATTTAAAACTCAAAAGTCTTCATTTAATATTTTTTTTTCAAAAAGCATGTTACACTATTCTGAAGAACTGTTGTCAAGAAAGCACATTGTGTTCTCTTGCTTATCTTGAATACTCAGAGTAAAGGTCATTCATCTGTACTTTAGTAATCTGATATTTTAATATTTTTCAGTAACTTATTGTTTCTTACTTTCCAAGTTTTGAAGGAAGAGTGTGTTTTCATTTGACGCTACCAAATCCAGACATGGGTATTTCTATTTCATAAGCCACCCCTACCTCTTCCCACCCCAAAAATGTCCTGAAAAAAGTTTGCGCTGGCAAGTGTTCTGTGAAGAAAAAGGATGCTTTTTCATTCCATGTGAATATTGTTTCAGGGCTTGTCTCTGCTCACAGGAGACTTTGAAACTACAGTCTTCACAGGCGAGAATGTCTCTGGCTTGCTGTAAACTGCAGTGATGTTTAACGTGTAGGACGGTTAGGATGAGCCCTGTGGAAGGCTGTGATAATACCTGCAGTACCACTGTAAGTATTGCATACGGTAATGTGCTTGTACACATGTGTGTGTGCTGTTTTGCAGAACAGCGATGGGTGTATGGGGAAATACACCGCTTTTATTAGAGGCAGAGGGTGTAGTAGGTTTTTGTTGACATCGCCATTTAAAAGTAAAGCCCCTAACACAAAAGAAGCAAGCTGCCTTTAGACTGCATTTACTGCTCTTGATGACTCCAGTTGTGTGTAAATATTAGAAAACAGCAGGGTCCTGCATTCCAAGAATCACTTGAGCAGTGCCATGAAGACAAGTGTCCTTACTGGTATTGTAGTCATACTCCCAAGCTCTCCTGCTGTTTCTAATCTGTGCGCACAGCCGTGAAAAAACTGGACTGACATTTACAGGCACAGCAGGGAGACACTTGAGTAGGGAATGTTAAAGACTCCGCTACCTATGTTTCAAAGTGGCCACCATACATGATAAATCTTCACAGGAGAACTAGTCGGCACTTCAGCTGATGGTGTAATGAGGATATTGATAATGAAGCACAGAATGCTTCTTTTAGTGCTTGAACATTTTGCAGACAGATTGTTTATATTTTTTCCTCTAATCTAAAATATCTGAACAGAATCAAATTCAGAATTGGGTGTAAGATTTTTTTACATGATGCTGGTTTGATAAGTTTTACAGGGATATTTCCCAATAATGTGATATAAAATAATAACATAATTCTCGGTATCTGTTGCAGCTAGCATTAAGAAGGGGGTCAGCTGCTTTCCTGAGTAGTTTGACAGACTTTACTCACTGTTTTGTCCCAGTGAGCTGCCAGATTTGGGATGCCATAATACCAGTAATGCAATTAGGTTTTCTGCACGTTGTCTGGTTGACTTCTCAGTTAAGAGTTTCTTTCCCTTTGGGAATAAGACTAGACAGACTGTCATTTGCTATTACTAATTCTGCTTAGCATTATCACCGGAGCTTTTTTGTAATTAGCTATCTTAGTTGGCTCTTAAATTTTAATAGCCAATTGAAGCTACATTTTAGCCAAGTTCCATATCTAAATTGCATTCAGTCCATTAACAAAGTTGGTTAAAAGGCTATTAAAACAAAAGCCAATATATGGTGGTTAGCACTTACATGTTTGCAGCAGTAGCAGCACCAACCTCCAATGAATATTCTCAAGAAATGGCACTTCCTTCTAGCAAAGGAAGTGCGCAAAGAATGGCCAAAGTTTGTTTTGGGAACAAAGGCTGATTATGCAGAATACTTGTGGAAAGAAAATAAAATCAAAGTGTGTCTTTTCTGGAAGAAGGTGGGTGAGATTGGGGGTGAGATGCAAAAGGGGGCAATTAATGGTTCTGCTCTGATTTGACAGGTTCTGGAAAAGCCAAATAAACAAAGTGATGTTTTTCTCCATTTCAGCTGATCAAAATTATTAGCAAAACCATCTGAAGCACCTTCTGGTGGAATTGTCATCTTGCTGAGTTTAGTTTGTAAAACATCCTGCCAGACATTAAAAAAACTGTACGCATGCCAGCACATAGGCTCAGAGCACCGCTTCTCTAATTGATAGACCCTATAATTTTCTCTTTTACTGAAGACCATGGCTGGATACCTCAGCCTCCTGAGTAATTGAACGTAGCGTCAGTCTGAATTTTTTATCCCTAGTAGCACTTGTTTAAATTAGATTTTTCTCCTCTTTTCTTTCTCAAGGTGTAGACAGGAGATTAACAGCCTTTGGATCATCCTCTGACAAATAATGGCTTTCTCAGACTTTCCTGGTTTTAAAAAAAAAATCTTTACCATTTTGAAGACATCAGATATTAAAACTGCTACAATTTTAATAGAGAGTCTACCAGTTGCCAGTGAGTTGTTTTAAGGATGGTTTGCAGTGGCCTGTGTGGGTGATGATAGATAAATATCAGTAGCTTCATTACAGGAGGTGTGAGGCAAACACCAGACTATGTCTAAATAACCAGTATATATATGTTTTTCCCAGCATACAGTGTGCGACATGTAAATTAGTTTCCATAGTGCATCAGTTCCATTGTTAAGACGTAGAACTGGTGCTCGCTGAACATGAGACAGATCCCGTTGTTAGTAGCTGCACTGCAACATCAGGCTGATTGCAAAAGCTCAGTGGTGATAAGTGTGAATTCCTTCACCTCCTATGCTGTTCTGGGGGTGCTGGGCTTTTTGCAATGATGCAGTGCTCTAAGGGAGAAGGAATCTGTTTTCTCTGTCTGAGGATTGATTTTTGTGATGTCCTTTCTCACAGACGGGGGAAGCAGGTGTGATGGGACAACTGCTTTGGAAATTCCTAGGGTCCCAGTTGGGATCTTCTTCCCTGTTATTTTCAAGGTTGATTAGCTGAAGATTTAGAAAGGTAATTCAGTGAATCCTTTGTTTCATTTTAGGCTGCCTTCATCTCTGTGGATGATACCTCTACTGGAGCATATCTTGCCCATATAGGCTTCCATGCCAGTCTTAAATGTCCTTGCATTTAGATCTACTGCATACAAATACCTGAAATATTTTCAAATGGACCTCAAGTCCCACAACTGTCTATGCTGCTGACAAGTGAATCCAGACAGCTTTTTCTTCACCATTGTGAATGCTACAACAAGCCAAAATTGAGATTCTCCCTTTTCTTAGGGATACCTCAAAAGGTAAAAGAATTGTGGAGGAACTGTAATTTGATGGGAGGAAGATTGCCTCCCATATTTCTACCCCTTGTCTTGGAAGGTCAGCTTTCAAACCCTGCAGACCTTAGCTGCTCTGATGGGTTTTTCATAAGACTACTCAAAAGAAAAGTGATGAGAACAGGATGAGACAGCTGTGAAGCACAATAGAAGTGAAAAGAAAATACACATTTTTATGAACTTTCTTCCCAAACTAATTCCTCTTGCCAGACCACTCCAGACAGGAAGAAGCTGGCACAGTAGTAATCTGCATCTGCAGCTTCTGAGAGGAGAAAAACGCTTCCTTGGCAAACAGAGCAAGAAACCTAGAAAATTAAGGATTAATATGTTCATTTATACAGAAGCAGTGAGAACACAATAACATGAAATACAACCAAAGAGGATGCATTTAGAAGACAAAAGAGCCCTGGAAGGGAAGGTACTTAGCTTTGTTCAGAATGCAAACTATAACATGCAGTTCTGGGAATTGGTGAATTGCACAGCTGAATGTTAAAAGAAATTACTTCATACCACAAGAAATACACGATCTGTGCCTTGAAAACCTGAAGGTACTTTCCTTTTCCTTTCTGCCAGGAGAGGAGCAGAGCACTGGATCTACTTGAAAGTAAGTAACCCTACAGCTAATTTTGTCTGTCTTCTGCTACACCTGTACAAAAATAGTTTTACTAATAAACTGAATTCCTTTCTGGAAACAGATATCTCTATGAAAAAGAAAAGTGCCTTTATTTTTACATTTTCACTGATCTTTCATTATGGAGCTGTTTCCTTTGGCATGATGAGGGTGGATCTGCACTAGCAAATGTGCAATCCATGACTCACCTCTAACACTGCTTGATGATAGCCACAGCGGAAGGTACACGATAAACAGCACAATATTCAGATGACAATGCAGTGCTGAAAATACCTGGCCATGGTCTAACAACTAGTTCTTTCTGTCACTAACAGAGCTGATCGTCAGTAGTTTATAGGCTTTGGGGTTTTTTTAGTTGGTGGTGTCAAAGGTGGAAGGAGGTGGAATTGAAAAAACACCTCCTAATTAGACCAGTTGGCACTTGATAACCACCTTAGAGACTGGCAACGTTTTTTTGCCTCTGTTATCTTCATATATTAGCTGGTTCCATGTGTCACAGTGAGTTATCTCACTGATTGCTTGTTTCCCTTCCTCAAGCCAAAGCCCTCTTAAAGCCCATTTTTACCTTACTGCCTCTTTCTGGTAAAGGTGTAGCACAAGGTTCTCTCTAAATCTGACCAGAATACTTCTTTCTCTGCTTGGAAACTATTTTGTCTTGAAGGATGAATTCCAGTTGTTTGTATGGAAAGCCTGACTTTTCTGAGGAGGTAACACCCAAAATATCATTTAAAGCCAGTAAGAGCTGCAGGTATCCAGTATCTTTGAAAATCAAGTTTATGTTCCTCTGAAAATGTACCTCCTGCCTGCAAGAAAGATAATGATATTTTTGACTCTTTAGCACACCACTGAATTAACCTTTAAGAGCATTAATAGAAGCGAAATCGCAAGAGGGGCCCTAACAGGGAACAAGTAATTTCTAAGTGAAATCGCATGCTGCAACACAGAAACTGTTAGGCTAACCCACAGAATTTATGCTTGAACTTGACATTCCTTGATTAGCTAAGGGTACTGTGACCAAGGTAATGAAGAACTGCAGGAGTGAGAAACAAATGGATTGAAATGTGTTTGTGGTTTCACTGTGTTCTTCACAGTTTTTGCACGTTGGCTTTGTTTTAAGCTCTTTCGAGAAGTGATTGTCTTCTTTCTCATCTGCAGAGCACCTGGTGTACTAGAATGTGAGATGTTGAGTTCCTATGGTAAAATGGATTTTCTTTTATTAGTTACTTTGCTTACTTCACATCAATATGGTTCTTCCTTCTCCCTTCCAAGGGAATTTTTGGGTTATAAGTAGTTTAGCTTTATTAGACTAATTATTAGCCTCTTTAGGATAATTATTAGTCTTATTAAAATTTACATTGCCCTGAAGAGCACTGAAAATGAGGGAGCCAGAGAAGACCTGAGGCACTGGCAGGCACTGGAGCAGGGCAGGACACAACACACTGTTGTTGTGCTTATAGCTGATGAAATGGGATTGCTGCCTGGGACAGTCTCTCTGCTTCTTGCCTAGGGTTGAAGATTCAAGGTTTGGGCCTTTCCTACAGCAGCGTTTCCTTGCTGCTTTCTCTTCATCATATCTTCCTGGAAAAAGCCAGACAGATCCATCCACCTTGGGTCTTTCCTTCACCTGTCTCTCTCAGTCCTATTCAATCTGATTTTTTTCCCCCTTTCAGTGCAGACGGTTGTAATTGCTATTTGGTGCACTGTTCTAATCAGAGCCATGTTTGCAATGTTCAAAGCCCTGGGACCAGATGAGTCCTGTATGGGTACTGGGGAACCCACTAGATCACTGTGAGCCAGCTGGGTTTTGCAACTTGGCAGGGACTGTGATATTACAGGGAGCCTTTGAGGGAACACAAGCAGTGGAAAAGGGTTTGCTCTCCACTATCTAAATTCTCTCCTTTTATTAATCTCTTCCACCATAACATCTCAGATCTTTACAGGGTCTTCAGACAGTGTTTTTTCCCATCCATCCATTTTCCTGCTATTTCTGTTCTACCAACACATCTGGAGTCTCATGAGAGAAGCCTAAAGTTCACTGTTTCCACATTATGGTGTTGCTTTCCACAATCCTATTAGCTTTTCCAAAAGACTATCAAACTGGGAATTAAAAAAAGTGTACCAAGGAAGTGATTTCTTCTGGAAAACAGTTTTACCCAGATGTATGATGTTCAACCACCAGAGTATTCCTCCTCTTTGTAGGCATGATAGTTTTCTGTCTTGGTATGGTTTCTTGGAAGTGTTTGAGTTTCTTCATGTATTAATGGTCGCCAAGGCAGTGACAGCAGAGATTATAAACCCCTAATTATCTCATGAGTTCTCAAGTATCTAGATTGGAAGACAGACAAAGATTTTTGTATATCATTTCACATTCCACTGGGAGCTTGTTTACTGTGGAAACCTGCCTGAATGCATGGATAGCCCATGTAGGTCAGCAGTAAGCAATGGAGAGTGTCCAACATCTTAAAGCTGCACATTTTATTTCAAACTGCAAGACTTCATTAAACAAGTGCCAGGGGATATTATGTGCCCAACAGTTGATCAGTCTAGTAGAACACCAGCCAAACAGGGATCTGAATCTCTGGTGGCAAAAGGGCCTTGCATCATTTTCTGTCATAAGAATGACTGCCTGTTTATAAAGTAGAGCTTTAACTGAGAAACAACATTCATTAAATAGATTGTTCATAACGAAAAAAAAAAAGTCTAGTAAGACATTTCTGTTTTTTTGTTGCCTTTGTCACAACCCGAAGATGATCTCTTTGTCTGAACTGGTGTATTTCAAACTCTGACCCAATAGGTGCATTCCAGTTACGGGCAAGAACACACCTGCTGTTGTATCACAAGCAGTGACATGTTTCTAGTATATGGTCTGCTGGCAAGTTATTTAAGCCATCCGTCCACAGAAGATTATCAGACTTGTGTACCTACATACCTTATAGCAGAATTTACTGGCATTGCCATTTACTTATGTTTGTACCCACTATAGTGCAGATGTGATCTGTTCTTCCCCAGTTCCTGGTGGCATCGCAATGTCTGAATAAAATATTCACCAAGAGAAAAGGTAGGGAATATCTGGTGGGTGAATGGGAAGGAGGGATTTCAGTTTAACTCCTCCACAGACACTTGTTTCCAGGAAGTCACAACTCCCAGCAATTCTGTGCATGCTTGTTAATCATAGACTGGTTTGGGTTCATTTAGTTCCAACCCCTTGTCATGGGAGGTCATCACAGTAAATGAGTCTGTTACCTCATTTACTGTCACCACCACAGTTGTGGGATGCACTAGAAAGTTTTTCAGGTCTTATTACAGCATCTGGATTTCTTGCTGTGTGTTTCTCTGGAGGAATCAATGAAACATACATGATTGGTGCCGAATTTTCTGCTTTAGAGTTTAGTGGTATATTAATCCTGATAATGAAATGCTATCAAATGTAGTAAGGGAGACTTTTGTAACCTTTCCAAAAGGAAGGTTGGAATTAGTGGATTTCTGAATGGAGTGCTTCTTTCCCCTCCAGAAGCCTCGGTTAGGTTTTTTTTTCTTTTTTTTTTTTTTTTTAATCTTCATGGAGTATAAGCCCAGTCTAAGCACTGAAACAAGGTAAGGGAATAAAACTTCGATACATATTTTTGATCACTCAGACTCCACAGAAATTCAGGGCAAATCGTTTCTGCTTCTTTCTGTTTTCAGAAAAAGGATTTTGAGAGCAGTCAAGTTCAGCAATTACTATTTTGGAAATTTAAACGTATCACTAAAATGCATTCATCTTTTTGCTTCCTCCTAATCAAAGTATTTGATTGCCATTTGATGTTTGGAGGACATCAGTCAGACACCCTTTGCCTCTCACTGTTCTATCCTTTGCAAAAAAGAAGCTGAGTTCAAGACCTGCCCCAGAATACATGCCTACTTTCTAACTCCTTTTGAGAGGTTGTGGGGTGTTAAGAGTTGTACATAGCTTACAGAGGGCACACACATAAGTGATACCAAATAGAACTGAACTATTTCTGAAATGTTTAAGAGTACCTCTGATGCAGAGCACAGTTCTTTTAGGAATTTAGGGCATTATAGTCCTCTTCAGTTCTTTGCTGTGGCAAAAATGGACAATTCAGCAGATTAATTATGTAAACTTTTATTTAGTTTTGCATCACATTAAAAATGAGGATGACATGCATAGAAATTTATTTTTACATTCAGGATTTCTCACATTTGGGCTATTTTACCAAAGTTAGAATTCAGTTCATTCTCCGTCTGACTTTTGTGTCCTTATCAACAATCCTGACATTTTATTGATGAGATATAAATAAGAAAGAGAAGAGTTTACAAGCTCAAGCTCAGAAAAAGAGCCTTTTATTAAGGCTTCCCACCCCCCTTAAGCTGTTCTGTCCTCCCTACTCTACAAAACCTAAGCAAGCACTGGAAGAGAAGAATTAATCAACAGCAAACCAAATGATATAAAGAGAGACATTATTTTTCAGCTGTCCTTTTTAGAAGGGTAATTGAAAGAGACAGAAGTCAACTAAATTTAGTACACTAAAACAATGTACAGTACTGTGAGTTTTTCAACCTAATGGATCAAATGTAGTTCTTTAAATCCTTCCCATTGCAAATCCAAAGAGAGAGAATAAAATGAGGCTTTATTTTCAGTTGTTACTCTGTTACCTGTAAAATAATTTTCAAAGATAAAACTATGTCCTTAATGCTTTACAGAATGTGGATTCAGGTTGGATTTTTTTTGTTCCACAGAAAGTTTTCATCACCAGAATCTCTTTCCTTCTTTGGTCAGGCATTAAAATCCACATTCAGACCTGTCAAGTCTTATATTTGGAGAATGAGACTCATTTGGTTGATTCCTGTCTCGCACATCTTTACGGATAGGCTGGATATCAGACAGAGAGTGGATTTGCATTACAACTAGGCCAATCTAATGGGTACATGGGGTGAGTAGCACAGTCCCGTTTCCTATTGCTTCTCCCTATTTATGTGTTCCTGTCCCCCTTTGCTGTGCCAGTATTGTTGCTCAGTCAAGCCAGTGGCGAGCTTGCTAAACTTGCCAAGTGAACAACGTTTTTGTTAAAACAAGCATTGCGTTGGTTTGTTTGTTTTTTAAAAGGCAATTTTAAAACCGCTTTTTATCTAAGAAATAATTATTTTTTTTCCCTGGCCATTACTACTTTAATGTCATCTGTTACTGGGGTGGTTGTAAATCATTCAGACACTGGTCAAAGTTACTTAGGGGAGCTCTGAACACCTGTCCTGTCCTAAGAGTCCTGTAGTCCTTTTTCAGAAATTGTCTTCTTCCTTCAAACACTGGAGAATTGGCCAAGTACCTGATCAAGCTGCACCATTGTGCCCCATCACTGATATTTTCCTATTGAGAAGTACACATAAATAATGTGAAGATTCATTGTGGAAAGTAAACTTTTGCAGGCCCAAGGGGGATATGAAAAACCTACAACTACCTCCATGTTCCAGCATTGCTTCTGGTAGCAGGTCCTCAAGCATCAGTAGGTGCTGTCACTCTCAGCTTGGCACTTGCACCACATTCTGCTGCTCTTGTCACTAATTAAGCAGGACAAAAGGTTAACTCTAGAATGTCCATTTCAAGCTATTAACTTTGTAATCAGAAGTAGTGCTGAGTTGGAATACAATTAATCGATTCAGAATAATTTCCAGGACCAGCAAGATGTACATGCTAGCCCTATGACTCCAAGAGACATGCAGTGGGAGCTGAATGATTGGAAGGGACAAGTTGGAACCAGTTTGCTCCTAAGCCACCCTTATATGGGCTTCTTGTATTATAATAAAGCTACCGGTATACAATAGGTGGATTTGATTGTTCATGAAATGGATTACCAGTAAGTCTATGAGGTGGTCATGACATCTTTCACTGTAACATTGAAAGAAAACAAAATACACATCCTTTCATGCAAAAGCAGCGGTCCCCAGGAAAAGGCTCTTTGTGTTGGAAGGATAATGAGAGCCTTCGAAATTTTAGGCCTTCACCTGAACTGTACATGTCTGAAGCTTTGTGTGTTGTAATTATGAAGAGAAAGCATTCTTCACACAAGTATAGTACCTGTTTTAGAGAAAGAGAAATTACAAAGAATGTGGAGTGCAAAGTCAGTCCTGATGTTTTAAACAGTATTGACTAAGGACCTTAAAGATTTCCATGGGCTGCTTGATAAAGTAGAAAGAGACAATGGAGAATTTTCTACATGCTGTTTTTGTAGAAACATGTTCTGTATTTGACTGTTTTATTGAGTACAACAACAGAGTATACAAAACATTTGGGGTCAATAATGATTTCGTACATCTTTCTTCCAAAGATCCCAAGCTATTCTACATTGAGCCTTACAGCCTCATTGATAGGAGCTCATATCCAGGAACTAGGTACCCTCTTCCTTTTAAAGACGGGGAAACAGGAGACCAGAAACACTGTTCAACTGGCTTAGCATCTCATACTAAGTCAGGTGCTAAACTGCATATAAAATCCCCAGCCAGTACATGTTACTTCCTCTTCTGGTCCTTCACACAAGTCCTGAAAAACATGTCCAGCGAAATTATTTAGATACTATGTTAATGTCCTGTGGAGGCCTTCTGGACTAAACCAGCCATACTCCATTCAGTCAGATCTAAGGGGCTATCTGAGGGGAAGTTACACAGTTTCTTCTCTAAACTCCTTTATCTGTCACAAATGACTAGTGTGGATATGTCCTCAGTTATTTCTCTTGGTCAGTTGGTTTTAAGTGCCAGAGGTTGCACTGAGCTCATCATCTGGGTTGGGAAATGCATTAATCACCTTAAGATGGCAAATGCGTGTGCAGAACCATTCAAGCATGCACATGACTGACCATTTCCCTGAGCCCTTTAACAGCTAAAGTATAATTACCTGGCTGGACACGAGAAGCTTGACAGGCTAGGTTGTATCATCACCTTAAATAAAATGATAGGACTGTGCTGGTGTTATGAAGGGCAGAAGTTGGCACATCACTGCATCTTTATCTGAGGGATAAAGCATTAGGAACCCTAATGCTTACAGCAGGGTGCTGGGAGTCAGCATGCATCTGGGTTCAATGTCTGTTTACTGAGACTGGATTCATTTTGGAGCCTTTCTTGCCTCTCTTTAAAAACCTGGAAAAAGTCATAGCATACTTCTTAGTAGGTCTTTGCACTTTATAGAGCTCTATGCAAAAGCAAATTCTGATTGCCTGATTATTTGCAACAGTTAGTGCAATTTCTCCCATTACATTCCTGAAAACCTCCACTTTGTACAAGTGGGAAAAGTGAACTTGTATACATTTTCTTCCTATTTTGAAGATCTGGCCTTTTCAGAATAGTGGCTATTATTTTATGGGAAGCTGCTAGTACATTATTAATAAAAGACCAGCTATATTTACCTTTTGAAACAATGGTTTACAATTTGTCGGTTTGCTAGTAATTCTGTACTTGTGATCAGTTCATCGGTTTGTGGGATGAATTTGGACTATATATTCATAGCAGGTGCTTTCTCAAAACAGGAAATATCAACGTTCAGCACAATGTGTAAAAGCAGTGAAAGGCTGGCATTGTTCATACAACTTTGGTTTAAATGGAAGGTGGTTTGTAATGCTAGTAAAAATAGCTGGGCGTTACTTTCTGAGGTTAGTGAGGGGAGACAAAACTAGGGCCTACATCTCTTGAAATTTCAAGGGGGACATTAGATTGTCAGGAAGTGGTTTGAAACAGATGCTCAGGTATTGTAAGGAATGCAAACTACAGTGTCCAGCATTCCTAGATCCATCAGTATTTAATACAACCAAGCTGAGTAGCCATCCCACGCTCTTTTGTATTAAGTGTAATTAGCTCATTACAGGAATGTGTTCTGTCTTTATCTTCTCACTGCTTGCTATAGCAGCATGAAAGGAAGTTGACCCTTCATGTTAACTTGTGTTTTAATAGCTTTATGTGCAAAATCTCCACTGCTTGTTGGATTGCCTGCTTGAAGCCAGCTATGGACTACCACCAAAAGCTATTTATCAGACTTGAAGAGCATGTCATAGTGGGGTGGTAAAACCAGTAGATCACAATCTTATCGCATGTGGTAGTCCATATAGGGGCTAGTGTACAATCATGCAAGGTGATTTTTTTTTCAGAAATAGACTTCTAAGATCCAATTTCCAGGTGTTCATAGATTGGAGTGTGCCACTGTGTATGGCTTTTCACAAGGACAGAGCAAGGGTGGGAGCAGGAGCGCCCACTGAGGAGGAGCTTGGGGAGGTTTGGGTGTGAGATGTTGGAAGAGTAGTATGGCAAGCTGTAGGCAATTCAAGAGACTCCTGGAGTGTCTTGTTGACAACTTCCTGAGGCAAGAAATAGACAGCCCTACTTGTGGGGAAGCAGTATTGGACCTGACAGTCACCAATGCAGGGATATCAAGACTGGAGGCAGCCTGGGATGCAC
Source organism: Zapornia atra (assembly GCA_013400835.1). Classification (NCBI taxonomy): domain Eukaryota; kingdom Metazoa; phylum Chordata; class Aves; order Gruiformes; family Rallidae; genus Zapornia; species Zapornia atra. Next base: position 111,959 of record VZTU01018525.1, on the reverse strand, counting down.
TGATCATGCATTGGTACAGTTCACTGTCCTAAGGCATATGAACCATATGGAAAGCATAGTCAGGACTCTGAATTTCAGGAAAGCTTACTTCCAGCTCTTCAAGGAGTTAGTCAACAGGACCCCCTGGGAATCTTCCCTCAAGGACAAAACAGTGGAACATAGCTGGCAGATCCTCAAGGATGCTTTCAACAGAGCACAAGAGCTCTCAGTCCCCAGGTGTAAGAAATCGGGCAAGGAAGGCAAGAGACCAGCACGGCTGGTCAAACTAAAAGACAAGATAGAACTACACAGGCAGCAGAAGCCGGGAGAGGTATCCTGGGAAAAGTACAGGGACATTGGTTGTGTAGGAACGACGTCAGGAAGGCCAAGACACAGCTGGAGCTGAACTTGGCAAGGGATGCCAAGAAAAACAAGAAAGGCTTATACAGGTATATAAACAGAAAAGGAAGGTTAAAGAAAGTGTACCTCCTCTGGTGGGCAACAAAGGTGAACTAATAACAAGAGACAAGGAAAAGGCTGATGTTCTCAACAACTTTTCTGCCTCAGTCTTCACTGGCGACCTCTCTCATCACTACTCTCAAGTTGATGGCCCACAAGACAAGAACCAGGGAGACAAAGACCCTTAATGTAAGTGAAAGTAAGGTTCGTGACCATCTGAATGTACACAAGTCCATGGGACCTGATGAGATGCATCCCAGAGTCCTGAATTGGCTGATGTAGTTTCTAATCCACTCTCCCTGATAATTGAAAAGTCATGGCAGTCTGGTGTAGTCCCTAGTGACTGGAGGAGAGGAAACATTATACCCATGTTTAAAAAGGGTAGAAAGGAGGACCCTGGGAACTACCCACCTGTCAGCCTGCTGGGCATAGAGCAGTAGGACAAGGTATAATGGTTTTAAACTAGAAAACAGTAGATTTAGGTTGGATATTAGGAAAAAGTTCTTCAGTATGAGGGTGATGGATCACTGGAACAGGTTGTCCAGAGATGTAGTGGAGTCCCCATCCCTGGAGATACTCCAGGGCAGGCTTGATGGGGCTCTGAGCAACCTGATCTAGTGAAGACGTCCCTGCTTACTGCAGGGGTGTTGGACTAGATGACCTTTAGAGGTCCCTTCCTACCCAATACATTCTGTGATTCTAGGAGATGTCAGACAAAAATCTGAGACTAAAGATGAATTATACATCTGAGAGTAGATGGGCGCTTGCTGACGCTCCCTTCTCCCACTCCCCAGTGGGGTCTTCTTCAATTCAGGCACAGCAAGACCCAGGTTAAGTCATGCAAAGGGTCCTCCTGCCTGGCAAATGGACACCATGGCCATGGCATATGAGGCATATCTCAGGCTTGTAATGTGCAAACCAGTGTGTGCTGCAGAGGGATCAGGGAGGTTGTGAGACCTGGAGTGTCACTGGGAGCTGACAGCCTGTGTGTCCCTTCAGACAGCTTTGCAGGTCCCTAAGAGGAGTGCACTGCCTAGGATCTGGTGGTTGATCTAAGAGACTACAGTGAGGATCAGTCAGGAATTCGTTGTTGTTATAAGAAAACTTTGGGTTTAGATGCGGAAGAAATCCGCTTTGCTTGGGTTACAGCTTCTACTTCATTCCACCTGCAAGTCCATAGAGATGCTTGAAACTTCACAGCATTTTGATACTGAGCTCAGGCCCCATAAACACACACTAGACCTACATCACAGCTCTGGCTGAGAGACTGCCAAAGGTTTTAAAACTTTATAAAGCTGTAAACATATTTAAACTGTGTACGTACACTGGAAACAATCCAGATGTGAGAAGCGTCTGAGAAAGCACATAGTAAACCCAAAGTCAGTTACTTTTTTATTACATAAAAGCTACAGGTTTGCCCCAGAACTGCAGAGCTCTGACCATGGCAAATTTGGAAAGTGGGCTGGTGTCACTTGAGGCAGACCCACTTCTGTGCTGGAGAAGTGTTTTCACCTGTATTTGGGGGATTTGAGGGAGAGGCAGAAGAGTATTCTCTGTTAGCTAAAAGTGGCTATGTGTATCTGAGTGACTTCTGCAACCAACTGCACTTAAGTGCACAATATACAGTTACCGTCCAGGGCACCAGCTGGGTCTGAGCAGAGTCCATGGATTTTTCCCTGCCAGGCTAAAGCTCTTCAATTTATAATTTATTTTTATATTTGTAAACCTCTGAGTTGTACCCAGTTCAAGCCTCCTTTTCCACAAAGAGCATTCACAAAATGTAACCATTGCCCTTTGTCCACATAAAGTCCTTCCAGGCATGGGTACCTTAGTCTTCTATGCCACCTTTCAGACAACTGTGTTTGTTTAATAGAACGTCACATGTATTCAGGACCTAAAGTCAGGTCCCACCAATGAGCTGCAGGTCCCAAATGACGCAGGTGGAGATGGGCAATGGAGTGGAAAGACATTTTCTGAAGCTGAGAAAACCCGAAAGAGGGCTGCCAGGGCTGAGTGGTTGTACTGAAAGGAGTTTTCACCAAGCTGTGGAGATGTGCCCTGAGCAGGGTCAGCAGAGACAAGTCCATAAGACACATGCAGCCACTTTGTGGCAACAACGAGGAACTTTGTTAGCAAGTAGGTAGGAAAGGAGCTAGAAGCTGTTTTCAAAAGAAAAATATTTACACAATAGAGGTCTTCCTCTTCTGTCAGAAGACTCAGTGCTAGGACTGGCCTAAGGACCCAGAATGGGTTGCAGTCCCCCTGGGCGGTGTGGTAAGGGGAACACATGACTCTAGTCAGGGGCTTCATACAGACCTGTACTTGTCATGATTTGAAGATTTGTTTTTAAAATAATATTTGTACTCTCAGTTAAAATTTTCAGCTTCTTGCCTCTCTGTTGCACTACCGCTGAAAGGAAGGGGTGGAATGAGCTCCACATCCAAGAGACTTCAGAGACAAACAGGACCTGGAGGCTGGGGAGGGCAGTGGCCCACTAGAAGGGCCTGGACAGAGCTTGGGGCTCTGCCCACTGGATCTGTCATCTGGGAATATGTTTCAGAGGCCTCAAACCAGAAAGAGTAACCCAGTGATCGACACACCCCTCCTCTTTTTGGCTTTTTGGTTTTTTGGTGATAGTTAGGGACCTCTTGATTTGTTTGAGACCAAGGGTTGTCAGTGCAGGAGTGGGCATGCTGACATGCCATCGGAGGGCAGCATTGCTCAGACACAAAGCTGATGCCTTTCAGCCTTGTCCTGCAGACATCCATGGAAGGCTCTTTCTTGTCTAAGGACCTCTGCATACTCCCTGGCTCATGTCCCTGCCATTGGTCTGGGACACTGTGCAGGAGAGCCAGGCTCATAGGGGAAACTGCTGAGCCCATGGACTGTGACAGCTGCTCACCAGTCCCTCAGCAAACTCATCTGTCCTTGAGCTACTTTGTTGTGTGGTTTGTTTTTTTTGTTTTTTGGGGGTTTTTTTGGCTCTTCAAAAGATAATTACAAGGAGTTTGGGCCATTTGCTCAAGATACTTTTAATTCCCATGGCGGTTGTAATGTAGTGTGTACTGCACATCCATTTTACTAAAGTAGTGTATAAGGACACACTTGACTTGTTTCCCTCTGCAGATGAGAAAGGACAGATCGTTAAGAAAACAGGTTTGCTACCGTATTGGAGCCTTCAAACAGATCCCCCATCCTGACTCCTTTGGAAGAGCTGCAGACTGATTCTTTGAGACCTACTGAGATCTTTGGGAAAGAGCTTTGAAACATTTCCTTACCCCCCAGTTTGGTGCTGATCTCAGCATGGTCACAGGTTTTATCTCAAAGCAGACAGGCTGCTTTGGTTACCTCCACAAGAACACCAGTAAAAGCATGCCAGTGAACAGGAGAAATGTCCATTAGAGGAAACAGGGCAGAAACACCCCTTACCAACAAACACATACATTTCTGATGATTTTCACTTTGTAATGCTGTCAGGTGCCATTCCCTCATGGTTCAGGTGAGGATTGGGGATTTGAGTGTTTACGTGCTGGCTCGCCTGCCTCATGCTGAATGCCTCAGGTACTGGTAGAGGGCAGATGTTTTCACGTTCAAATCTTCCTTTCCCAGTTTTTGACTGCACAGAAGTTGCAGCATGTACACAGATCCATGTTCATTTATTGCTTCCTGAAAAATTGGCTCCTTGGATCTGCTCTCCATGGAAGTGCTGTCCTGCAGTCTCTTACAGAGGAGCCAACGACAGGGATTTAAATCAAGCCTTTCCTCTGTGTCAGAAGAGTACATAACTCCCCAGCCAGAGTGCATTTTGAAGCTGAGATTGCATTGGACCTTTCAGCCTAGATATATTTTATATAAAGTAATTATGCAGTCTTGTGTTTAAGATATCCACTCAAGTGGAGTCTTTGATCTAGGAAATGCTCATTTCCCAAAGTGGAACAATGTCAATAGGAGAGATTCATACTTCAAATAGCTTTATTGCTTCAGGGCTGGGGTGCTGTCCTGGGAGACTGAAACAGGGCTGTTCTGTTCTAAGTGATCTACCTAAGCATTTCAAATTGTGAATAAAAGTCAGAGGTGACCATGGGGAAAGTTGGCATCAGCAGTTTTCTAACAATACAGATTTACATTTTCTCTCTCTTTTTTTTTTTAAAAAAAAAGAAAGAAAGAAAGAAAAAGTTATCAAAATTATTTCTTTCTATCCAAACACCTGCAAAAATGCAGGTGTTTTATCTTTGTCACAGAAAACATAAAAATATATTTGGTCCAGATCGATTTGATTTTCTTCTCTTTGTCCTGGATTTAGCTAGGATAGGGTTAATTTTCACCAGCAGTTGGGATGGGAGACAGCTGGGATAGGTGATCCAACCTAACCAAAGGGGGTATGATGTCATGCTCAGTGTAAAAGGGGACTTGTGGTGGGGTAGCAGCACAGCTACAGGGGGTGCTGCGCAGGGATGGTCTGGCTTCATGACAGCTCTGAGCTGTAGGGTCTAAGTTGTATGGTTCAGTGAGAAACTGCATTGTGTATCACCAGTATTGTATATTATGTTACAAGTCCTGTTGTTACTTCCCCTTCCCTTTACTGTCCCAGTAAACTGTCATCCCAACCTGCGAGGTTTACTTTTGCCTCCTCATTCACCTTCCCATCCCACACTGGAGAATGTGAGTGAGCAGCCCTTTAGTGCTCAGACGCTGCCCAGGGGTAACCCATGACACCTTTCTTCTTCTATTTTGGTTCACCTGGAAAATAATATTCTCAAATATGATTAGTCTATGTAGAGATTCTTTGATCAAAAACCTGGTCATACTTTCACAAAGCTTTGGGCACTGGATTTGGCATTGTCTGTCAAAGCTTTGATTGACATGACAACATTATGATTCATTTTAGTCCATGGTGACTGATCAACATGCTTTGCTAGGAGGGAAGGGAGTTACATTGTTTTTTTAATTTTTACAGAGAGATACAGACACCAGGAAAGGATACAGATAAATTCCTCATATTCAGTAATCATTTTTCCTTGCTTATCCTGCCATCCATCATTTCTTCCCCCAAGTTTCTTAATGTCAGGACTCACTAGGTCGAAAGCATCAACTTAAACGTAACTGAGGACTGAAGCTCTTGCTTATAGGATCAGGGGCATCACCTTAAAACATGAAAGCACCCCAACGTTGTTAAGATGTTTCTTCACTGTTCTGCAATTTAAGGGACCATCGAAGTCCAGATATGTAAATGTAAATGACCAGAATAAACTTAGAATGACCCCTAAAAATAAACCTATTTGCTCTTTATTTTTTTACAACACTGCTGAATGTTAGTTATTCCAGAAATGTGAAAAGAGAAGACCTCATCCTTAGTTGTCTCTGCAGAGTATTTGGAGACAAAGGAGTCAGCATGCATTGATACAATACTTGTCATAATCATACTACTACTGTAGTATGTTTTCATAGTAAGGAAAAGATATTCTCCTTTAGGAATTACTTGGTTCAACCCTTCACCCTATGTTAAACAGATAGTAGCTCAGACTAAATGATTTTAGTGTTCCTTCATCTGCTAAATATGTTAACCGAATCTACTACTCTTGAGTTAAAAAAATGCCATCACTGTATTAAAGCATTGGAGTGTTTCACAAAAAAACCCTCAACTTTTGAACTCTTGGTTATAATGAAGAGCTCATTCAGAAAAGAGCAAAATAGTTAATTTTGCAGCAAGAGTAAAACACATTCTCTGAATTCCCCAAAGAAGGTTTTCCTCTGGTAAACTCAGCCAGGTGAGATCTCAGGAGGAACAGTAAGCAGAAAGTGATTCCTGCGATGTTTAGACTTGTGGTTTACTGCTTGCAATGTGCCACATAAACTGACTGACAAAAATGTTTATTTTCAATTAGGTGTCATTGATGAAGCATCTGTACTTCTTTGAAAGCTTGCAGTGCACTCCAATGATGTATTGTTACATTCTGCCACCATTATTTCACAAGTCAGTGCTGATTTCTTCTGCACATTTCCCTATGGCAGCCTTAAATGCCTTTAATTTGCCATGATGCAAGATAGGTATCGGTCTATTTTCTTTCCTTTCTCACTGTATCTTAACTTGAACCGAGCTTTTGGTGGGCTCACCCCATGCTTCCCTTAGTATCACATTTAAGACGTCCAGATGGGGTGACAGAATGGAATAAGACACCAGCCCTCCATCTGTTAAAGAAAAAGGGGAAAAAAAAAGAAATTAAATACAAGGTTTTATTGTTCTTTAAGTAAGAACAGATACAGTCTGTATGTCAAGGCCAAACTATATGCTATTAAATCTATCCTTTGAAGTCTTCCATTGGGCTGACCAAGGACAGATGGTAAACTGTTATCATTTGATATGGGATTAGGTCAAGTCGAAGTTCAAGTTTGAAGGTAACAGTGAGAGTCTCAGTTCAGCTGTCAAATGTATTAGTTTATATAATGAATAGCACATAGTTAGTGTCTTTGCTACTGTTCTGCTAGTTTAAAAACTGGGAGATTTATTTAGCCACAGATCTCCACACTCTTTAGAAGGCTAAAATGGCAACATGTATCTGTTCTAACTTAGTAGCTAAATATCAATAAAATCTTTATTCTTTTGAAGAAGAAAAGAGTTTAAGTCTAGGATGTACTAGTCTAAAATATAATGCAATTTTTTTGTTTGTTTTATTATTGGCTCATACATATTCATCATTTGCCTTTGTGTTTCTATTTTCTTTGCATATATACCAAACCCATAATATTGTCATTGGAGGAATTGATTACTAGTATCAGATGTAGGGAAGGTTGTGGCAGCATTTCATTTCTTACACTTTTTTTCACACCCAAATAATGAATGAAGACCATTGACTGTGAAGCTGAAATGCTGCATACATGTCAGGCTGTCTATTCTTTAAATTTGGCAGAAGAAATGAACTTGTCTTAAAAAAAATCTAACCAAACATGTTTAGAAACAGCTTTCACAGAACTGGCTGATGTTTGCCATATGACACATGCAATGGACATTAGACATAATTTGGAAGCAAGCAAAGCAGTTAAGCGTATGCCAGTTTAAAAGCTGAGACAAAACGAACTTTCAAGATCTGGTCGTAATCTTACACAATAATCCTGTGGCAGTCTGGTGGTTTAATAACGTGCACTGCTTATATGAATTAAGGACTGATGGGATGAGCCTTTGCTGGCAAAGCTTGAGCTAAAGAAACTTCCTAGAGAACGGCTCTTCTTTACAGTTCTACCTCATATTTTTTTCATAAACTCCTCTAGATGAAATACAGTGAAAAGGAAACTCCTCTGCTAGATGTTTTGAGGAAGGAAAGAGAAGCAGTAGTCATAAACCCTGACAGTGCAAGGTGCTGTAGAGTCACAGGAGAAAAAGAGTGTTATTGCAGCATAGGGATTGTGTTTCAGGTATATGAGTCAAGAATTTAAAACAATCTAAGGCTTTTCTGATACTGTTCACTATATTACGGGTACACATTGGTTTCTCTTCTCCATATGACATTTGTTCTTTTATGTACTTATTACATATGTTAATGTGTCATGTGAATAAGTAAATATTGCCAGAAAAACAGGACTTTTGAAGTTGTGACACTTAGTGCTTCATCACTTGACATTCAACAGCTCTTTTTAATTTTTACAGTTGGGATGATGTGTAGCTGACTGTAGCGTTATACTGTGTTAGTAACACATCCAAACTAAAAAAAGAGACAACCCTAGAACTGTTTCTGGTTTACTCTCAGCTCAAAGAGGTTTCTGTCTAAAGGCTCAGGACTCAATTCCCATTTGAACAGATTTTTAAGTTTGTCTGGAGATGGTGGGAAAGCCACTTCATACCATCTTTCCTGTTCTCTGGACTTGGCCTGGCTGAAGCCCATTGTAAAAAGCCTGCAGGCTTCCCCCTGTCACAAGGAATGCAGTAGTCTCCCTGAGTATTGCTGAACTTTGAGGCTCAAATGTGCTACAATCTAGTCTGATATGTCCTTTGCTATGCTTCTTTCTCCCTTTGCTGCATGCTTTGCAGTGCTGAGCTAGCAAAAGTGAGCTACACAGAGTGACGGGTGAGATCTGACAGGCAGATAGGTTTGGTGCATGTGATGGACAAAGTATAACATGGCCCTGCATGCCTGCTTCTTCTTTAGAGATCCACAATAAACTGCACTTTATTTGGCCAATCTTTTCTCTTGTATAACACCAATTTTTTAAACTTCACCCTTCAGTTTCAAGATTGGTAAATGTCCTAGAAGTGTCAGCTATGCAAACTGGGCTTTTCCTTACCCACCCCTCCCAGGTATCTGTATCCATGTCTGGGAATGGGGATAGAGTGAATACAGCAGTATCACTTGAAGAAATATTATTTGGAGAAGAGGGTTTAGGAACTCGGTGAACATTTCTGTGAGACTTTTCTCATCTTGGTATAAGTTCTATGCAATTACCAGACTGCAAAAATGGAAAACTATGGCATTAAGTGAAAAGAGATTAGGATCTACTTTCTGACCATGTTTTAAAGTCACTTAGAAAAACCAAAACATTTTCAGTTCAGAATGCTTTTTTTGTTCCACCTTCATTTTGTTTAACTGTTTATAATGCTTTCTGTAACTAAGACCCATCTCTGTATTCCCTTCTCAAACAGGAAGAAAGCTTCCATTGTATTTGGCAATGCTGAGGAATGTTCAATAATCAAAACCAAATTGCATTTGTTCAGTATATTTTGGTATCCAAATGTATTAAAAATACGCTAATCTATACACACTTTGAGGTCCTCTGTGCAAATTCCTGTGGTCCTTTTGGTTTGTTTTTTCCTCACTTTTCTCCCTGTTCATTCCTTTGAGAAGGGATCCACAGCTGCTTCAGTTTCTAAATTATCTGGCTACTGCAACTTCATTTATTTGAATCCAGTTAGCTCTCTGAGGCTTTAATTAGTGTTCTTGGGTGTTGGGATAGACAACTGAATCCTCGCAAGTACTTGACCTTCCATACCGAGTGTTAATGCTTCTCTTTGAGGATCCACCAGGTCCTACACTCTTGAACCTGAAAAGTTCTGGGGAGATCCTGAACATGCCTTCACTTCATTTTTGTGCCCAAGCTGGCTTGACCCCAGATCTGCACAGAAACAAATTTGGGCATGTTCCCTACATCCACTTCTGCTAACAAAATTTCTCTTGCCTGTTCATGTTAGAGAACTTCTCAAGAGACCTGCACAATTCCTAGAGGCTGATGTGCTCTCCATGACCCACAGGAAGGCCCTGTCACCTCAGGGTGCAAGGTGCTCAAGTCAGGAGGATAGGACACCCTGAAGCTCAGGAGTCTCTGTGTGTCTTTGGGGCATGTCTCTGTACTCTGTCCCACTCAACATGGAGTGCCCCTTGTATGTTTGCACCAGGACAGCCGTAATGCAAATAACAAAGACAATACACTAAAGCATATTAGAGTTCATGGGTGTGATTCAACAGTTAGGCTCGTTGTCACAATTTTTCTCTGTAAATAGCAGCAGCAAATGCATGGCTTTGTAGAACACTATGATATAATAAGTATAAATGGTGCTACTGGAAAAAAAAAAAATAAAAATCCTGTTCTGCAATATCCGGGGGCCATGGCTGTCAAAGGCCAGCACAGCCATCAAGAAAGTCTAAAATTAAAACAGACAAGTTGCCAATGCATAAAACTGCCATCATTGTGTTCACTTCCCAGTTTGTTTCAATGACCACCCCATCTGTGAAACATATTTCTGTGGGACAGTTAAGGGTGGCAAGCATAAACCAGCCCGTTTGAGTGAATGCAAAAACCCAGGTGTCGCTCTTGTTTGAAAAACGCCTGGGTGGCCCCACTGCCAGGGATATAACCACAGATAATACAATCCAGAAATCCCTTTCCAAAGCAGTGAGTAATTGAAATTTATGTACTTGCATAACTCATTTATTGCTGGAAGAGCGACGAATCCAAGGTTGTCAGCTCCAGCCATAGGGGTTGTTCCCTGATCCAAGAGGCCTGTGACTTTATTGTTTGAATGGGAGAGCTGAGGCTGGTGATTGGCACCGCTGCTAGGAGGCTGGGATGTATGGCTGGGGACATGCTGGATGAGAGGTAAGGGCACAAACTGCTCTCCTTGGCAGAAAGAAAAATACCTCTGTGGGAGTCATTTACATGAGTAAGGGTTTGAATCCGAGGCCTCAGGCCAATCCGATAGGCTCTAATTATTTTCTATAATGGAAAGTGTCTCTGATTTGCCCCATTCCTAGCAATGCGGTAGCACCCACTCATTCTTTTTTAATTCAAAACTAAATGGGAAGGCTTTCAAGATCAGTTCTGGTTTTATGCATCACTATGATTGAGATTTGGGAAAGTAGTTTGGGATATCCAGAAGAATATTGTGTTGGAAAAATTCCTTGCATCTGGGAGATCTGTTTTTCCTATTTCTGCTCTGTCACAGATTGAGCTGAGTCTGTAACTTCTCTGTAGCTTCTAGAGACACATATCTGGTAGCAAAATAGGAGTAGTTTTTTTCTGTAAAGGACCTGTGAAGCTCTTTATTGACAGATGCTATAGAAATACTAAGTATTGCTGGGATTAATGAAAGGATTTACCACTAAGGGTTGTTGCCTGTAATCCTGAGTTAACAAGATCTGTAGTGTGAGGACTGCAGTAAACTCTGTAACAACATCTTCTCCCTTCCCTGGTGGTGAGAGACACTGGCTGAGCTGAATATATGACTTCCTATGGCCTTCTAACCACAGGCCTGACCTTCTTCATAAAAGTCCCTATGTTATGATAGCCTTGTCAGGATTTAGCGGTTGTGCTTATAATTAATTAAGAGGTACTAGGTTTAAAAAGTCATTAGAAATCAAATCACAAAGGATAAGTTAAAAACCTTTCAGTGAACTTTGGCATATCCTGTATTACCTCTAAACCCACATCAACAAAAAGGGACATTAATAAAATCATTATATATTTGAAGAGTAACACCTTGCCCATGTAGAGTTTATGGCTACAAATGAGTATGTGTCAGGGAACACCATCAAGCCCATTAGGCCAAAGTTTTCACTGATGTTATTCATTTAGGGGGGATGGAACGTGTACATCACTGTGATGGACAGTAGCATAAAAAATTTAAAAGAGGGATAAAATACCCTTTCTCTTATTTTCATTCCAGTTCTATGGGCCATACAAACTTCTAGGTAAGTATGAATAAAAATAAAAGTTGCTGCCATGATTTAGTCATTCATAAATCTTTTTTTTTTTTTTTCCCTTTTAATCGCTAGAAATCTATTCCAGTGCATGTAAAGTCTTAATGAGACCTAGCAACATTATGAGTGCTGGGAGCAATCGCCCTTCAGCCTCATGCCTGCAAACGCTCTCGAGGCATGCATATATCTCATTATGGCCGAACGCCCTGTCATGTGTTATTCCTTACTTAGTGACAATTTGTCACTGTCACCCTTGACATGTCACTCTGCTGCAGAAGGATTTGACTTCAGCGCAAAATGTGACAATCAGATGAGAGAATTTTGTAATCTGAACTGAAATACAGGGCTGAGAGAGACTAATTTCATTCAAACACAATCCTAATATAACATAAAGGGGAAGAAATGTTTGCATTTAAGGATTTTTGTTAAAGTTGCCTTCCTTTGCCTTTTCCCAGCCTTTTCTTCCCCCACTCCAATTATTCCTTAGGATAATGCTTTTATTTTTGAAGGATGGAGTCTTACATTTTAATACCATACATTTTCAATTAAGTGCACTAAGATCCATGGATATAACTATTACTTAAACTATAAGTAATGGTTACATGTAAAAATTAGGGAAACATATTGTGCTTTAGATAAATTACATTCAGATTACTTCTTATTATAAATGGGGTAGAAAATGGATTTTTAGCACTGGCTGGCCAAAGAGCCAACATTTGTATCTACTTCATTTGTTTAAATATATTTCAAGCCAGATTGAAATCCATATTGCCTGACATTAATTGAGTACTGAAGCATCAGTGTACTCAAGTTTCATAAACCACTGATGAGCGAGTTTTGTACAGGCTTGATTTAAAAATATACCATCCCTTTTATATTAAAATTATATTCCGTTTGTAGTGTAATTCTTAAAGCCCAACATTAAATGGTATAAATCTCAATAAGATGAATGTAAATATGACATTTGTACTGTCGAGTTGACATCTTGTTTGCTGAGAAAATGATATTTCTCTACTTGGTATTTATTAAAAAACTCTTCTGTATGGCATTCTAGGCAAACACATTTTTTCTGTTGCAAAGCAGAATGGGAATAAGAGCAGGGTGGGATGGATTGTTCCTGAAGGTCACTTGTAGGGTTCTGCTTAGACACCTCATCCCAGGCAGGATATTCCACTCTTGGGCATCTTTTGACAATCAATCCTATCAGGTTGCCCAGTAATTTATTGGCTTTGTGGCACTGACAAATACTCAATCATTTCACTGGTAACCTATAGGAAGTCAAATTTGAGCTCATGTTTCCAGAGGTGAAAGTCGAGGGCATTTTAACCCATTTTTCACACTTGTAATTTTCAGAGACACAGACATTATTTGAGCTAGATTCTGGATTCCGGATTGCAAAAGAAGGTGCAAGGCTATCATTTTTTTTTCTAGTTTCATCAAATTTTCCTGCATAAAATGAATGAATGAATAAGTTACTAACTAACTAAATAAAGACGCCCTCATCAAGCAGCTTTCACTGGCTGAACCAAGTGTCCTATGGCCTTCATCAAGCTGCGCTCTCTCGGAGGTAGAGAATGACTGCTTTTAAGTGAATGCATTATGAAGTACCATCTGCAATGTGCCGTCCTCCTGGATATTTTTAACAGGACTAACATAGCTGTCAGGATGTCATGCAATGAATGTCGGATAATTTGTACACTTGATTTTTTTTTTATAAAGCTCTTCCATGCTATTATTATAATGATAAAGGCAGCTTTCTGCTTAAGTGCATTTTCTGCTTTCTCAATGTACTTACTGAAGTTTCTTTAGTTAAAATCTTTAACAATACAAATTTTGTTTAATAATACAAACATTGTGAATAAAGACAATACATATTGAATAATCAAGGCTTCTGTGAGGAGTGTGGTAAGGGTAGATTTTTGATGTGAGTTCTGTCATTTGTTTTCTTTACTCATTGCCTTCATTGAGGTTTTCAGAACCAAGAGGAACTTGTCCTTCTTTGCTAACATGAGACAACTTGGTAAATCTTGGGTTCAGATTCCAGGCAGACCCCTTTTTTCTCTGCGACTTACTGTGAATTATTTGAGCACTCTGTGTTTCTATTCCCCATCTGTAAGACATGGGTAACCTTAGCTACCTCACAGAGAAGTTAATGGAAATGCACTGAAATAGCTGCAGGCATTCAGCTTAAGAGGTGGGTGAACATGCAAAGCACCGGGTGAAGTAAAGCATGACCAACAGCTTTTGCCTTTTTCATCCCCGGTTCTTTTCAGGTTGAGGTGTGCACTCTGGTCCTTTCCCATGGACTAGCTTGGCAATTATTGAACATTTTTTTTGGCTAAGTAATCTCTTTAAGCCAGTTAAAATTTTTAAAATATTTTAAATTTACTTTGGCCATACTTTATATCCTGTTGATTAAGCTAGTTAACTGGCTTAGTGGGACCTCTTTGTTTTGCTAAACGTGAGCTATAACTTCACCAATATTTTCTCCAAAATTAACTTTGAGTCATTTCAATTTTCTGTGTCCCAAGGCATTTTCCAGGACTCTCTGAGCCATTGTATCAGATTATCACTGTAAGGGAGTGGACGTTAACTAGCTAGTTAACTGGCTAGGCTAACTTCTAGCCAGTCCCAGCTCTATATCTCTCTTGTTTACCTTGTGATGGGTGTGGGTCCACTTGGGTGCTTCAGTTACTCAATCTGACATCTACAGAAACTAGGTCAGGAAAGAACACACACACACACACACAAAAGGTAGATATTTCTCTGCTGAGTTATACTTTACTCATATGGACACCAGAGCCACTGAACCAAGAGAAGGACACTCAGCAGAAACTGTGTGGCTGGGGCAAGGCCAAAAGAAGAAAGAGCCATTGGGGGAACCAGCAAGGGAGAGGCAGTAAGCCCACCTGCTTTCAGAAGGAGCAAGCTGTTAGGCATAGTTTTGTGCATCATCATGGGCTAGACTAACAGTTTACAGGCTGGTATTTGAGATCCCTCCCCAACTCCTGGCTACATGCCTCTGATGTTCATCTTGTGTTGATCTCCTCATCTGATTATATGGGAAGGAGAGACAGTAAGTAAAACACCAGAAAAATGAAAACTTTTCAGCAAAATGAGAAAATGTGGTAGGTATCTCCCTGCTGAGTTGACGATTGAATTGGCAAGCTATAAACAGATAAGAGAAATGTTAGGTGAGTTGTAGCAGAAGAAGGGGCAAGAGAAAGAGGAGAGTGGAGGGAAGCAGGGCAAGAGCAGAGCAGGAGCATAGTCCCCCAGTTCCCCGGTGTCTCCTGGGAAGACCTTACCAGTGATCCCATATGCCTTCTTCTTCTTAACCCCTGAATATTAGTGATGTTCCCATTTTTGGGGGGAAGGGAATCAAAGAACAGTTTAGGACCTAGATCAAAGCACTCTTGATATCCTGGGAATATCCTAGGACATATCTCTGATGACCTTTACCTGGATTCCCCTTTTCATTAAGAGGCACTTTGTAGCCATCAGTGATGAGTAACTTCCCAGTCTCTATGGTCAGCCTAGGTCATTCCATCTCTAGAACAAATTATATCTCTCGGTGCTCAGCTGGACCTTATTTATGGGAAAGGATTTCCCATTAGCCTTATCATTTGTATAAGCTTTGGGATGATGAATCAGAGCTCCAAAGCCATTGGCTGGAAGGAATTATTTAGAGGAGTGAATTTCAGAGCTAATCTATTAATAGAAATGTACCAGATCACAGCTCAGAACTAATGGCATTTCTGCTTCCCTCTAACCCTGCCTCCCCCCCAATATCTGCTTCCCTTAGCATGCATCTTCGAACTTATACTTTAGTAACAAGAGCTACATTTATAATTTTAAGGGAATCAAAGATTCCCATCCTCATGTTCTTCTAGCAGCTGGTGTTTCTGGCACTGGGCTCACACAAGAAATCTATGGCTCTGAACTGGGATCTCCAGAGACTTATTACAGTGCACTGGCCACTGGGCCTGCCTCTCCCTTGACAGAGAACTGGGTAGTTGTTTTTCTATTGCTAAAGCCTCCTCTCTGAAAACAAATTGTGTTCCCACAGGATAATTTTCAGGGACATGGTCTGGGGTCTTTTTTTGTTTTTACTAAAATTTTCAGGTTTTGAAATGTTGGTTTGATCTTTGAAAGCTCAGAGAAAGACTTTCAATAAACAGTAGAAGGAGAAATCGCAGGTGCTGGTCAATGACAAGGTTGTGGGTGAAGCATGGACATCCTGTTTGCTTTGATGTCTTTGAAGGTGTTTTGTTGTTTTTTCCCCTCCCCTCCCCCATAACTTTGCAAACATCAGTCAATATTACTTTTTGCAGGGAACCAGTTTTTTCTTCCCACTGATAGATTTTCTAATTGAAATGGGACATCTTGTACAATCAACTAGCAAGGAAGCCATTCTAGGAGCATGTTAGGCGCCTAAGACTCAGAAATTCAGGTAAGCAATAAGGGAAAGCTTTCAATTTCCACCAGACACATGCAAATATATATCTGGTACTGAGCCATTTTCTTTGCTCCTGTGCAAACCTTACATACTTTGTCTCTACTCTCTTGAGTAAATTCGGAGATTCAGCAGCTAAATACAATTCTTCATGGCTGTGCCACCAGCCCTTTTTGAAACTAAGATTGGAGCAAATGTATTAGGAAAGATTGGGGTTTTTTGAGCATGTGAAATATTAATTTGCGTAAGTTTCTTTACTTGAAACCTAATTTTACCTTGAAAAGTTGAATTTGTAGTATAGTTGTCTGTGGGTACCTTTGTCATTAAATAATTGGTCCTCTTTTTTAAGATTTGTCCGCTCACAGGTGTTTCAGGTAGATGGTGGAATTCACTTCCTGAACATGGAAGCATGTCAGCACCATCTTTCCACACTGCTGCTGAGATGAGGGAATTTATCTTCTTTTTTTCATATCCACCCTCCTGATCTCACAGAAAGAGCTGTACATATTACTCCTGCAGTGGCTTAAATGTCTTAGGAACTTGTCATGCTTACTTTCTAAAATTGAAGATACTCTGAACTCTGAGATACAATCAAGGGTAATCTCAGTATCCTAATGCCTTGAAACTGATACTTATGGGTACAGAAATCTGTTAGCTTGGTCACAGCAGAGCATGAAGTCAAGTATTAGTGTCACAGGCAAGCTGGTCTTTGCATATGGACAGAATTGCATTAGAGGACAGTTAAATGATATCAGTTTAGACCAGGGACTTTCCTAAGCAGATAGCCTTTAGATCTATTGTGGTTTTCAAACACCAGGTTAATTGAGAACTGCTGTATATTTAAGAGAGGGGCCTTTGGGATATAGCTACAAGGACTCTGTTGTTCAGCAGTCCATTAGGCAGAAACTGCAATTCTGAAATGGTCATATAAATCCCAGGAGGCACAATCATTAATGGGACAGTAAGCTCCAATTAAGGGCACGGCCCAAAACACCAAGGTGAAAAACATGGTCCTTAGCACCTGTCCCAGAGGATCTCTCTGATCCAGCTGCTTGATTTTAGCTGCAGAAACATAATTGCAAATAACAAAATATTTACTCTGAAAAAAATACACTGTTTTCTAGAATGTAAATAGGAAAACAAACTAAAACCACTCTTTCAAATGAAATTCCTCAACTTCCTCAAAGCCAGACTGGAAGGATAAGAGAGCTGCATATTAGAGCTTCAAGTCCTGATCCATTTCACCTTTGTAAGAGGCATTCATAACGCTTGCAGTCCAGCTCTTCAAACTTCATCTTAAGTGTGTTTAAAGTTAAATCTAGCATTTTTAAAAGTTTATATCCAGAAATTATGAAGGCCTTTCCCCTGTGACCCTGGTTTTTTAGTCCTGTTTTTTAGATTCTCTGAGTTCCATGAGACAAAAGTGCCCAGTTTAATTACTGTGCTACTTTCTAGACAAGTTACTGAATCTTATGGCCTGCTTCTGGTCAAATACTGCAATTCTTTGTCATACAGGCCTGTATTTTCTGAAATGCTGTAGATATACAGAACACCAGGTCCTGAGACTCCTGCTGAGAATCCAGCATGACCTGTATCTTTGGGAAATTTTAACTTTGCTGATTTCAAAGTGTATTTGAGTTAACTTAGTGAGTAAATAATTTGTGGCTTCATATGAATGCCTTTCACTGTCTTAATCTGCTTACAATACAACCCTTTCCCTAAATGCACCCAGAGATAACCTGGTTGTTTTCCAGCTACACAAATCATCCGACTGGGATGTTAATTAAAATGACACTAAGGAATTCAGTTTAGTAAAGTACCAGGAAAAGGGAAATTAATTTCAATCATTGACAAACTTGTCAATTTACTTGTATTGATTTTTTGATACCTCTACAGCACATGGCAAAGTTCATACTTTGTAAAATACATCATTATTATTGGCTTGGTCTGCTGGATGTAAGTGGACTTACTTTTTTCGATAAATTGACATCTTTTAAGTGTATGAAAATGCAAAAGTATGTAAGTGGCTTTTATTACTATTTTTAATATAATATCAATTTACTGTCTTTAATGGAGATTCTGAATTGGAGCGTTATTTCCCAATGCCTATAAAAGCCAGCTGTTTTCAGAGCAACCTGAAACCACAGGTTCTTGGGTTGTCGAAGTTTAGCAGAAGGAAAGGAGGTGAAACTGGGCATTAGGAGACATTGGCCTTTAGTTTGTGACAGGAGCTGGTATTCTTTAGAGGCTCTGGGCTCCCCTGAGGTTGTTGTGATTGTTGGCCTCTAGGATGAGAGATGCAGCTAGAGCAGCAACTGTGGGTCCCTCTCCAGTCCTCTGTTTCAGGGCTGTGGTGTCAAGCTGAACAAAGAAGCAAAGCCCTCTCTCAAAGAACACAGATCAATTGCAGAATGCTCTGTTTCTACAGTGTTTTAGAAGTCAGTGTCTAACACTGTATTTTGCTTTGGTCAGAGTTCTGTGATGGAAAATCAAAAAGCAATTCTTGTTTTGCTGAGTCCAACTGTAGCAAAAATAAATTGAAGGTGTTCTGATTAAGTTTCTAATTTTGGTCTGTCTCTTCAGAGCATATAGAGCAGCAGAAAACCTACATTTGGCTGCTGCCTGTAAGTTTCCTGCTTTTTAAATGCAATACTCTCATATTCCCACCTGAGGTCATTAGCCACAAGGTAGGTTAAAAAAAAAAGTTTGAAGGATGGATGTAGCTGCATACAAACCCCAGCAATATGCACTCATGTTTATGCTGATGCTTCTGAAATTCATCATGTTACTCTGTTAAATCTCAGGACTGCAGAATGTAGTGCTTGTCTAAATTTTCAAATAGAATTTTTATACTGAGGAATGCCTGTAATAGAGGGAGGGAAGGCATGTCTTTCTGATGACATGCAATTGCTTTGCATTTCAGCATATGAGACAGGTAGTAATATTTGAGTTTTGGGTCTGTGGTTTGAGGCTTTTTTCTGTCCTTTGGAGTGTACCTGAACTTTGTTTCAAAATCAGTAAAATACATGTGAACATCTGAGGCAGCAGTAGCATAGGGTAAGGAGAGGGAAATAATTTAAAACCTCCAAATCTTAAGCACTCGAGGCTGACAAGATCTTTTCCAAAATTAAATGTCTAATAAGGGAACCAATATTCCCTACAGAAGAATGCCTTCAGTTATTGATAAGAACTATTCAGTCAATTTTAGGCCTTCGGACAATTCTATACACAGCACAATGAATCCAACAAATCCAAGTACACATTTCCACAGAATTCTATTTTAGACCATTCTCTTTTACTCAAAATTTTACTTTGCCTACATTTGACATGGAAATATTACAGCTTTTCCATTGAAAACCTAGATCCTAGATATTTTTAGTAAAAAAGATCAGCCAAGAAATAAACTCTGACAGGATCTCTAAATTACAATCCACTTAGCTGAAATCATTTAGACCAGCTCCAGCAACAGGAAGTCTTAAGCATGACAGTGGCGCTTTCTTTTTTTCCCAAAAAAACTTTACTGACTTCAAGGCTGGAATTTCAAAGCTGCTCTGTGTGACTGGCCAATGTTCAGTCCACTAACTCAGGATGGAGTTGAACAGTTAGCTCCCTTAGGTGCTTCTTAGAATCTCAACTTAACAAATAATGTTGAAGACAAAATTTAAGGATATCAATTAGGGGAAGTTTGTACTTTATCAGCAGCAAATATAAAGAGAGAAACTGAGGCAGAAGTGGTCAGTGAGTTGTTCAATCTTCTTGCACATGCTGAAGGTAAGATTATCCACTTTCAGTCCTGGGCTGACAGTGTTTTTCCAAGATAAAGTGCAATGCTATGTTTTACCCTTAATAAGGGAGAATATTTGCTGTATCATTCCTGAGAAGGGGTGTTCAGATTTAGCTGTGTTACAGGAGTACAGGCAGCAGTTTCTTTAGTTGCCACAGCTAAATTTGACAGAGATGGTGAATCAGAGCCCTGAGGTGACGTAATTTTCCAAGAGGAAAGGACTGCTAGGGGATGATCATTTCTTTGCCACAGCGTGAATTGCTCTTTTGTGTGTTAATACAATTAGGTGCCTACAATAAGTCAGTCCAAGGACATAATCTCTCTATTGACCCAGATAGCAGATTGGGCTCCAGGTCATCAGACCTTAGTTCATTGCAAGGCTCTAATTATCTCCCTCAGTTTTCCCTTCAGGACAACAGGGGTAGGGATACCTCTCAGGAATGTTGTGAGGATTAATTGTTTGCAAGGAGCCTTAAAGACAGAATGTTGGGCAAGTACATGGGCCTGGATAGTTGGTGACTGTCACTGAAGCAACTGCTGAGCACACATATGTCTCTGGGGCTCTCAGCATTACTCACAAGCTGAGGATGGTTTAAAAAGAGAAGTGATTCAATCTGCTCTTATGTCAGACCTTCAGGTATGATGTAGCTTTCTGGAGTGGTGAAAAGACTAATGCTTTGTTCCTTTTCTCCACAGAGTGGAAGGAAGATGAGAGGGACAGCTGGTTGAGTTCTCTTGCGTGACTGCTGACGTAAGACAAAGGCTGTAAGATTTAGACATCACTTACAATCTGCCCAACAATTTCATGAACAAGTCCTGGGGCTGCTATGCTGCAGTGGATACAAGCCTGATAAGGCACCCTGGTAAGCTTTTCAGCCGAAGTCCTCACTACTGCATTCAGGGCTCATGCAGAGCCAGGGTGAATTTTGCTGGCAGGATCAGGGTCAACACAGTTAAAAACCCTAAGAAACAAGAGTGTGCACAAGGGTACAGTCAGCTATTCATGACTGAAATGTGTACATGTGAAACCATACTTGGTAATAAGACGCGTTGAAAGTGAATGCCAGCTACTGCATTTGGCCTTCCAGCTATTAAACATCACCACAAACCAGTCAGCAGAGCAATGTCATCTAGACCACTTTGACACAATTGCATTGTGCAATTAACAGGCAGTGAAGGACTTCCTAAAAGCACATGTTCGACACCCTGCTTTGTCATGGGTTTTTGTACTGTTGCAGGGATTAAAAAAAAAATTAAATTAACTTTGTGCCAGTGCATATTATATTTGGACAAGGGACTAGATGAAATGATTAGAATAATAGCCTTAGAAAAGATCACATTTCCCTACTGTGCCAATGTATTTGACCACATACGGCAACCCTTTTAGGCCACTGTTCACGGTGAATTGTAACAACTTCCTGCAAAGATCTAAGTTCTGCATCTTTTGAATGGCAAATTATTAGAACTAGGTCAGGTCTAAGAAGAAATAACCATCTTTATTAACCAGAAATAACCATCTTTATTAATGCAAACTACCACCTTTAGGATAATTCACTCTAACAAAGCCCTGCAAGCAAAATACAAATTCATCTGGTCCTAATTATTATCCCTCAACAAAGAAGAATTGCATCCAATGTGATTGCGAAACATCACAGATAAACTGCCACCTGGACTAAAGGAATCTCTTGGGGATTTTCTATGAGGCTCATCATTGATTTTCTATTTTGAAATCAACCGAGCAATGGAAGCTACAAAATCTTGAACAAAATTGGTTTAGCAATATTTATCATAGATTGCTTTGGGTTGGAAGGGACCTCAAAGATCACCTAGTTCTAATCCCCCTGCCATGGGCAGGGACACCCTCACTAGACCAGGTTGCCCAAAGCCTCATCCAACCTGGCCTTAAATGCCTCCAGGGATGGGGCTTCCGCAGCATCTGGGCAGCCTGTTCCAGCGCCTCACCACCCTCATAGTAAAGAAAAGAAATTCTTTAACATCTAACCTAAACCTCCCCTCTTTCAGCCATTGCCCCTTCTCCTATCACTGTACTCCTGGTAAACAGTCCCTCTCCCGCTTTCCTGTAGGACCCCTTTTAATTATTGGTATACTACAATTAGGTCACCTCGGAGCCTTCTCTTCTCCAGACTGAACAAGCCCAACTCTCTCAGCCTGTCTTCTTAGGAGAGGTGCTCCAGCTCCTTGATCATCTTTGTGGCCCTTATGTATCAATTTCCCTAAAAAGCATTTTGCAGAGGAGCGTGAGGACTGTCATTATGAGAATTTTCAAATGAAAATAACTGAGGCAGCCAGAAATATACAAAATGCATAGCATCTTTCTTGTTAGACTTGTGTCCTTATAGTTCTCCAATCTATTTTTTAATCTTAATACTAATCTTTACTTCATTCTAGGTAGAACTGTTTCTTAGGGTAGGAGCTCTATGTAGCATTCATGTTAGACGATGAAGGCAAGTTGTCCATGGTCGTCTTGTACTCGTTACTTGTTTTATCAGCCCCTTTGCATTAACAGATCTTTTCCTTATTTTCCTTTTCATTTGAGCTCCCTGTATGTGCATAGCTTTGTTGTGGCTTTTTTGGCATTTTACTTCTGCTGTACAGTTTGTAAGTACCTTGATTTGTTAAAATAGAATGAGTTTTTCAAAAGAACCCAAGAAAAATTATAACTTCGGTTATAGTTTTGTAGGATTAGGTGCCTAGCTCTCTTGTCTTTGAAAATCTTAGACAACATTAGAACTAAATTCATATGATCTCTCAACTCAGATAGCTGTGACAGGCCACCTGTCATAGATGGACTGATAGTTAAAGATTGGTGGAACTGTTTCTCACATTTAACTACCCATGTGGTTAGTTGGAAGCTCACAGTAGCTTCTTTTATGAGGTTAAGACAAAGCACAGAGTAAGTGCTCTGGGTTCTTTGGGGAGGAAATATGTTGTACTCTAAGACTGATCAAGCTAACCACTTTTATAAGGCTGCCCATTTCTCCAAGCTGCATACTCAAAGTATTTCACCAAGACATACATAAAAGTTGTTTTTAGGAAGGTGTTTTGTTTTTTGGTTGGTTTTTTTTGTTGTTGGTGAGGTTTTTTAAGAAATCAATTTACACTAAATATCAACTGAAGCCAGCAGAACGGTTAGAAAATACCAGTATATTTGTATAGACTTTCCAGCCAAGCAGAACATTGAGATTGTACTTAGGTACAGTAAATACACACACATTCGTAGGCACACACACCAAAAAAGATTTTTGTTTCAAAATAATCGTCATTACCTGAGGATTATCATAATTGTCATTTCAATTGACTGATTTTAGTCTTTAAAAGAGGGTATAATAGCATTCACTGTCTGAGACTGAATTACTGTCATTATGTTAAAGGTGCACTTTATCACTTAGCTTTTCTCCATTATAAATGCTCATAGATGCACACTGCTTTCTGCTGCTACAAAACCTTCAAAACATAATATGACAAAGTTTTGTATCCAGACACTTTGCAACTAAAACTTCAGAACAAAGGAGTACCAAAGGCAATCTGCCATTGCTAATATAACCCCATTACCAAAAGACAGAGAGGATGTCTTAGCAATAGCATGTTTCTGAATTCCTGCAGAAGAATGTACACTGTTCATTGAGATCAAAAAGGTATTTTGTGTATCTTTTGCCAGGAGGGAAGACGCAGACTTGCTCTTCTGCTCAGAGCAAACTTATTAAGATGTGAACAGATCAAGCAAATATCAGCCCAAATGAGAGAAATAGCCATGCCATACTATCCCAGACTTGTCAAACTTTTCCTGGAGATGTTTAGATGAAAATCCAGACATTACCATGATATTAATCTGCCAGTGTATAAATGACATTTATCACTTCTGCAATCTCTTTTGATCTGGTATCTTAAGGCATTTCATATGTAAAAGTTCTCAACACATTGCCCTGTCATCTTGATACATATGGGACTTTTTTACTTCTGCAGGCACATAAGAACCAAGTCTGGATATGTCACTATGGCACAGCACTTGGGCAGAGCTCTGTTGAAGTAAATGTCACTGTGCCTGGAGTAAGAGGCTACAGAGAGGCATAAAGGTATAAACATCAGATCTAGAGAGATCAAGGACAAGAACTTGCCTGAGGAGCAAACCTTTTTCTTTAGGGGAAGAAGGGAGCCTCAATTATAAGATACTCAAAAAGGGACAATTTAAAGAACCGGGTTTTTAGAGGCTGTGGTGTACACAAGAAGGTCTAATTATTAAGTGTTACTTAAACAATTAAGATCCCCAGATTACTTTTAAATCTTGGGCTAAGTGCCGAAGCACAGAAAGAGCCTTGAGAGTTTTCCTGTAAGTGACAGCACTGCAACAGTTTCCCTGACCTCTTCTGGACTATAGAACTTTCAAAGGTGAGTGGGAGGAGCTCTGGTTTTGGTGCTCTGCTTCCCATTCTTGAAGCACCTTAGCTTTGGGTAGTAGGCGATTGTCTCTTGAAAGTCAGAGTATTGGGGGAGGTTTGAAACTTGTCATGCTATTCACTTCTGAACATTTCAGCCTACATTCTCCCTCCTCTTTATGGGATTTTTTTTCAGTTGTAATGTTTTCTTCCTCCACAGTGATTATTAACAGATTTTTCTAAAATGCCCAAAGCAGCATACTTAGGTCAGAAAACAGAAGCTAGCGTGTTTTTGTCTGCCAGCTTCCTCCCTTACTTATCATATAACATTTCCCTTATGTATCCCCGGGTTATGCACAGGTCTAGTTCCATCATTGCTTTGTGGGGCAATGAGTAGGTTCTTGCCTAGAAACAGATTTACAGTACAAAGGTTTTAGAGAGAGAGAGAGATATTTCCTTATTTCATTGCTTTTTTAAATCAAAGGACCTTATATAGAAAGAAATCATGGGCATTTAGAAATATCTATGTCATAAGAAGAGTTTGTGGCATTATATTAAATGGTTTTTCAGTGGTTGGTTTTTTAATGATAATGAAGCTATAAAAAACACCACCAAAAAAAAAAAAAAAAGCCTGTGTTGAAGACTAAGAAATAATTTTGGAGTAGACTGAGGAGTTAGGTGGGTAGATAGGTATTTTTCTTTAAAAACATACAAATAAAATGAAGAAAGAAATATTTTCCTTAAGTTGTTGAGCTGTTTCACTGTATGCCACATTAGGCTTAGCTAACCTTGTGGCTTAGTGAATGTTGCAGGGTTAGGAGTTTGAATGCAATCAGAGAAGTGTTCAGGTGTTGGCACACTGAACCAGACTATGTCATCTGAACCTGAAAAATTAGAATAGAAAGCTTACAAGAGACTTTTCACAGAGAGAGATGCTTTGAAGACATTTCACAGAATCACAAAATCACAGAATCATACGGGTTGGAAGGGACCTCGAGGGATCATCGGGTCCAAGCCCCCTGCCAAAACACAACTTTTTTCATAACATTTTTAAGGTTTGCTTTCTTGGTTTTTTGGGTTTTTTTTTTCTTGGGGTGACGTTCCAGGAAATCACAGTTATAGGGTAGGCAGGTGGGGCAAACATCAGTTTAGATAAGACTTCTGAGACTTCAGAAAGATACTTGAATCTAATGTAGTTACAGGATTTGCAGGAGGAATTTTCCTTTTTGTGTAAATCTGATCCTCCACCAAACTACCATTTTATTTTTTTACAGTAAATGAAGCTTTCTTTCTAGAGAAAGATGTAGCAATTCTTTATTCTCTTTTTCAAAAGTTACGTACTTCTCTAAGACTGGAACTCACCCTCAGTTAGCTGGGGAAAATTCACTTAATCTTCAGTGACTAACGAGCTGGGACTTTTACTCTAAATGTAGATCTCATTCTAGTAGGAAAAGTATGGGAATGCAAAAGCACATCTGGTAATTGGAAAGATGAAAAAGGTAATAATAAAGTGCTCATTTTGAGGCAACAATGATGAAGATAATGGATGATAGCCAAGCAGGCCATATGCACTTGGCTAACAGAATTAATCATGGAGTATGCAATGCAAAACAAGAAAGACAAGTACAATAAAACATTTAAAGACAAGAATGGATTTTAATTTTAGGAGCAGTATAAAACAATGATAATAATGATAGTGAAGTTAGCCCTGTGATTGTACAATCCAAACAAGACACAAATTAAAGCTATAAATAATATTTAATCTTCAATAACAATATGTGTTAAAAGTAATAATGGCTAAGAATTATTAGAATTAATCAAATGAAGAGTGCTGTGTCTGGTGTATTCAGAAGGGCCAAGGCAATCCTGAAACTGTCACGTATGAAGTCAGGGTTGGAAATGGAAAAGATTAAAAGTATCTAACAGCTTTCACAAAGACAATGTCTGAAAGTGCAAGCTAGTACTTAGATTTCAATTAATAAAAGAAGACTTATTATTAGAGCCTTGTGATTAGCAGTGTAAAATTCTCATAAAGCAATTTTGTAAATATCCCATCTTGAAGCCATTTTGCAGCATCATCTGTCACTAAGCCTCCAGCTACGGCACCTAAGGGATCATGTTTTCTGTCGCTTGCTGTTACATTTTTCTGTTACGTTTCTATATAGTTGGATTTTAAATCATCTGAACAGTTTGTGTGTAACAAGCCCTCACCCAAGTACAGGCAGTGTCTGCTCAGGAATTTCAGGGGAATCTTCAAGGCTTTCTGCTGGGCCAGAAGAGACTGTAATGAGAGGTGGCTGAGCACCTCTCCTCCCCTTGAATCACAGTATCCTTTGGCCTCTACTGAGCAGAAGCAGTAATCATACTGATACTAATAAAAAGTACAACAGAATAAAAAGTACTCTCTGCTGGTAACACTAAAATGAGAGACTGCTGTACAGTTTTTTGAATTGCATGGCAAGGTTTCTTACATCTGTAATCCAAGGTGCAAAACCCCTTATGATCACAAATGAGTGACTATTAATTTGAACAATATCAGGTATGATTATGGCTGTGTTCTAAGCAGTCAGATGCATTTAAAAAGGAGAATGAGTACCTAAATGCAGGAACAAAGAAAGCACAAGAAACTTGGAAGTAATTACTGATTTGAATAAAAATAATAACAAAAAAGTAATAACCACAAACAATGAAGGGGGAGGTTGACAGTCAAGGTACATCAATGTGTTTGCATGACAGGGTAACACCATTTCAGATGTAAAAAGAAGGACGGAATAAAAATGCTTATAGAAATATTGTTCTGTCTCTACAAACAGAATAATACTGTACTTAATACAATGGTGCAACTTGACAGTACAAAAGGTATTTTTTTGGGCCTTTTATTTATTTCCAGTGCTTCATCTAATCATATTGTGCATGCATATCTCTAAGACCTAAAATTTTAAACAGCTCAAGTTTTGCAAACACAAAGGATCATGCTAAACACAAGTGAGTTCTTTCTTCTAACCTGAAGAATCTTAATCTGAAGATTTATATTTGATTGTAGTGCTTTTTTTTAAGGTCAGATTTATGCTAGAGGTATGTGTGTGCATTTTTATGTAAGTTTGTGCTTATTCAACTGGTCAAATTGCTTTTTGCATCCCTGACTATTGCGTTTGCTTGCTGTGGACTCTCCAAATTATGGTGAGGGCAAAGATGATCAGCTGGAGACAGATCATAGTTGAACTTGGGCAGGAAGCCAACCATGTTGTCAGCAGATGTTTTACGGTATGTGGGTCACTAGGAATAATCTAAGTCGTTTTTGGTTTTTTTTTTCTCCCTTTTCAGCACTGTGAAGACCCTCAAACTGACAACTAGAAGCACAGCTCTTCTACCCCAAAACTATTTGTTCTATAAATACAGTAAATTGTTAGTCTCCTTTGGGATTTCTGTAGCAAGCTGAACAACTGTTGTGTCAGAAAGGTGCACATGGTGTGTGTGCCTCTCTGCCATGGTAGCATGCTGACCTGGATTGAAAATATTTATGTTTTTTTGAGAGAGGTTTGAAGTTCCATAAAACCAAGTGGTAACATGTTCATGTGGATCTGAAATCTTTTCTTAACTTCTCATGATCTTAGTTTCTTCTACTGGAAAGTAATTCATCTGATTTGTCAGGTATGTGGTTTTGCAACAGCTTGCAAATGTGATACGAGTGTTTTGAGAAGCCTCCTTCTATCTTCCATGCCCACCCTCCCTTATGTACCCCTTTCTGTCAGGAAAATACATGCACTCACATTTATTTGTGTGAATACACACACAGGTACATATATCTGTAGATCCTTTTCTGGGTGTGTTGCCTAAATGTGGTAATTACAGGAAAGAGAAGGGGAAGTTCTGTTTGCAACTGGTATCCCAGACCGTTGCAGAGGATATGCTTATATCCTGATTCCAGTTTACTTAGAGCAAAGACTGGTTGTGAAAAATCTAAACCATGCCGTCTTTGGCCATAGATAATTGTTATTTCTGTCTTTCACACTTAGATCTCTTCCCATTTTTTTGGACTGATGCTGGGGACAGAGTCAGCCCGAGGCTCAAGCCTCTAATAAAGGGCCAGAAAAATTGTTGTGGCAGTGACTTTGAGTAAATCACTAAAGCCTTTTCTCATGCCAATTTCTGTTGTGCAAAATTTGGCTAAAAGTCATAAACAATTGTAAATGCAAAATATTATCAGGCCTAGGTGAGGTCTGAACTAGGATTTATTGTGTTCCTCGTCATAGTAGCTATTGGCCAACCAATTCTTCACACTCCGGCTCCATTTCCCTGCTGCCACTGGATGACTTGTGCAGTCAGGGAGATTTTCACATTGTCACAAGTGTTCTGCTATGTGCGAATGTTTTTTTTTTCTTTCCTGAAGCTATTTCCTAACTTCCTGGACAGGTAAATTGGATCTCATAACACACTCAGCAGTTTTTGTGTTGGTTTTCCCAACTCTTCGCTTAGATAAAAAGAAATTTAATTTAAAGCCTCATCTTTTTCTGTGTTATAAATGATTAAATGCATACGCATGAAGGAGATGGAGGAAAGACTCAATGATTTGTACAGAAGTGTTCTTGTAAAACAAGAAACCTGTCTTGAAAGAAATTGTGTTTCTTGGAGGATTGAGAAACAGGTTGTAGCGTCAACACATGCATGATCCTACCTATCCCATGCTCTGAAATAGAGGGAGACGGCAGCTGCTTTGGTAGCACACCACCATCAGGCTGCAGGATCCAGGGAGCTGCCCCAGCAGGCACATGATTCAGCCCAGGGTGGTTGCAGCCATTAAAAGTGCTGTGAAACCACCGCATGTAACCAGGGAACACTTTGTATGAAACTTGCCTTACCACTAGCAGGACTGGAAAATTAAACTTCCCATCCTTAGGAGGAAAAAGAAAGTTTATATCAGTAAGAACTTTAGCAGCCATCCTGCTCGCTGAGCAGCAGGGGGGTAGGCAACCATGTCAGACACAATTACTGCTCCTTTTATAATAACCCCCCTTTTTCCAGACAACTGGTGAAGTGAATTATCAGCCTGCTAAGCCAGATGTAACGCGCTCAGACCCAGGCAATGCTTTGCTTTCTGGGACCCCTCCAGCTTTGTTACACCAGGGAGAAGCTGCTGGAGGAGACTCCACAGCACTCCACACAGATGCTCCTGCCACCCCTCTGCAGGGAAAGTTTGCAGAAGGGGAATGGAGGGGAGAAATACACTTCTCGGACACGGTAACATGAAGGGTGAGAGGAGGGTGGAAGATTTCCAAGGAGCCTTTTTGTGCTCTCCATTCTCTTGCCTCTTGTCACTCTGAACTACTGTTCCTCTCCAGGCACACTGCTCCTCCCGCTGATTAAAAAAATAAAACCCTGCCATCAGGAGGGGTATCCTTTCTGTCAGTTCCGAGGCAGCTGTCCCACCATCCTCTTCCCCTTTCTGGGTGTAACACAGGCTGTAGAGAGTGAAATTTCAAACGTTACGGTACTGTAGCTGCTCTGTGTGTGTAGAGAATTCGGAGGATTAAGAGCGGGAGTGACTGAGTGGTAGACCTTTGTATAAAAGTGACAGATGCCCTGGTTTAAAAGGTGACAATTTGCCTACGCGGCGAAATGGTTCTGTCAAGGCATCAGAAAATTTGGGGACTTGAATGCAGAGAAGGAAGCATTTGAAAATGCAGTCTGCCTTGAGCTTCTGAAGTAGCCTCCGAGCTCCAAAACTGATGTTTTGCAATTTTGCCTTATCATCTGCTTGGGTTTATCATGGTGGTAATAGGGATAATGACAGAGAGTCAGTCATTTCCACTTAGATGCCAGTTTTTAAGTAATAATAAGCTCACAGCGGGTTCGATTTGGTCTGTGCTGAGAGTACCTGGGGTTATTTTCCCTTTGCTTTCTCATGGTAAATTATCTCAGCCCACCAGGGCCAAGCTGATTTTCTAGCTGTAAAAACAGAAGACGAACACGCAGCACCGCACTGTGCTGTACACTTAGCTGCTTCCTCCTTTGTTGTTTCCTTTATGTTATTTAGGAGGAGAAAATTCTCCCATCCACCCATTATGGTTCGAATCCAGGTTGTAAAAAAAAAGTAAACTAATAGTGGACTGTCTCCCCTAACCCTCTCACCCCATGCATCTCTCCGCTGTATTGCAATCCCTAATGGGAACATTTAAAACCAGTGCTTATGATAATGCCCTTGTTCCCATGGACACCACAGTGCTGCGGAACCAAGATTAATGGAGGACCATTGAGACTGGTCCTAAAAGATTGTCCCTCTTGTGTATTATGGTCTGTCATGCCGCATCCATTAGCAGAGGAGCGGAGGGTCCTCATCGTGTTGGTATCACTGGGACCAAATCGAGCTACTGCAAGATGGCATTTCCATAGCACATCAACAGATCATTTCACCACTGCTTAAGGCATCGTAAATTGGACTTATAGCTCAGCTGCTGGCATAAATAAGTCCCTTTGATAGTTAGTGGAAGACGTTATGACACTCCAGGGTACAGGAGGGGACATTGGCACTGTCATTTTTTTTCTCCAGCCCTGGCACCCTGGTGCCTCTGATCTTTCTGAAGATTCAGGGCACGCGCTCTTCATTACAGTTTGGGCACCAGGGACTTGTTTTTTTTGCAAGATTAATGAGCGCCACGGAAATTCTCCAGCGCATCTCGATAATTAAGTCTTTGTTTATCAAAAAACAAGTTATATTAGGAGCAGAAAATTCGCAGTAATTATTCATAATTCTAACAATTCAAGTATAGCTACCTCATTTGCCTGGGTAATTCTGCTTTTTAATTTCTTGCATACATTTGCATATTAATTTTGCCCGTCGGCTGCAGCAGGCTTTGACAGTTTGTTACTATGTGATGGTTTTCACAGGGGTGCGACTCAGTTGGGTGGCATTTCGACTGGGTGCAATGATAAATTATGAATTTTCTAATTTGCTGCATAATGAAGTAACCCCTTCCAACCCAATTAAAACAACAACAACAACAACAAAAAAACCCAAAGATGGGGTCTTTTAAATAATATTTCCCAGGTATTTCATCTCTCCGTTTGCGTTGGTGTTGTTGTTTTGCAAGCATTTTTTTCACTTAAAAAGCAGATGACTGCATTTGCAGCCTTTCAGAATGACTGTGCCTTTCCATACATCAAACATGATTCATGATTCATGTATCCCCAGACTATATTCATGCTGTAAATTGGCCACTCCTCAACCCTCAGGGCAATCACGGATGATAGCAAAGAAGTCCTAGTTTCTTCTCTGATGTCCAATTTGGGCTGTAGTGATCTGTGTGTATGAGTCTGTCTGTCTGTGTCGGGGAGCAGGGATTTCAAATGAGGGAAATAAATGATGTGTGTTTGTTTTACATACTTACTCGAGAGGCTGTACTGTTGTAAATTAACTGCTAAACTACTGTGTGAGTTTCCTTCTAATTTCTTAAAATGGTTGTAGAAATAAATATATATGTATTTATTACTTCAGCATTGTAAAAAAAGGATCTGTGGAGACTTAATTTGTGTGTGAGAGATAAGGGATTTTAGTTCAGTGTTGGTAAGTGTGTTCAGTACATTTGGTAATTTTATGCTCATAATGCAGCACTTAGAAAGCACAAGTATTGCTGGGTAAAATTTGTGGTGTTTCATTATACAACTGCAGACGGGCAAAACAGTTTAGAAATACTGTAGGCCTGATGCCATCCCGACTTTAAAGAATCTGAAATAACCCAGCCAATCTGTTTAGCATGATGCAAATACTGTAATTATACAATTATGCTGCATTTTTAATATAGAACAATTCCTATACATTTTGTTGTCTCTTAAAATTCTGCATTATTAAGAAACCAAGACATGATTTTATTGGAGGCTTCGCTACCACCACATGGCAGTAGATCATGGAGGAATTTGACATTAATACCCCACAATCAAACAGCAGAGAGCACACAGCCCTAATGTGAGCGGCCACAAAGTGCGGATTACATAACATTCATTCTGCACAGCCCCGTAAGACAGGCACGGAACCCTCCACGCTGCCCTTGCCCAGCCTGGCAGTGCACCACACAAAGCCCTGACACCACCTTACCCGAACACAGCAGAACTGCGCAGTGCCGAGCGCTGCCGCTCAGCGCTGTCAACATTATTATAATACACGGCACACACTGTAAGCCTGGCACAACTGGGCAACGCGGAGCGCAGCGATATTATAGCGTAATCGCAGAGCTAAATTCCTGCCTATGATACGGAGCAAGCAGCAATAATACTGAGCACAATACAGCATTGTCATAACATGTATTAAAGCTGCTCAGCACAGCCGCAAAGTGTGGTGGCATGTTGCATGTTTATACGCAAAAGCAGAAGTAGACTGTACTCAGCCACCTGCCACAGCTGGAATGCCCACCCCAGGCAGGAGAACCTGCGGCCAAACAGCCACAGTGAAACACCCGTAACATCACTGATAGATACCCTGCTTGTGGTCCCCTGGTGCAAAGCGCGGACCCACAGCACAGATCCATTATAAAACCCAAATAAATGCCTGGTGTATGCACTTGTTACTGCACGGTTTAAGTGTGCTGACTGACACTACAGCACAGGTACAAAATGCTTTGCCTCATACTGTTGTAAAACAAATAAAACTTACCTAAAATATATCACAGTAACCTATGGGGGAACACCTTTTTACTGCTCTATGTAAATTATGAGAAAACCTCCCTACATGATATTTTACCTGTGGAAAATGCAGCTTTGTCAAAATCAGGCGTTCCGTAGGAAAGCCTTGGTTTATTGACAGGGAAGGTTCTTTGTGGTTTCTGAGATATTAACTAATCTGTTTAGGCTTTTTTAATTTTTACATGCCTTCTTCACTTTGAATTTTTATATGATTAAGAAGATTTTAATACATCCAAATTGTGGAAGTCAGTGTTATTTTAACAATCATGTCAATATTATTTTGACAATGATGGTTAACCTCAAATTTCCCCCCTAGTTTAACTTTGCGCTGAATGCAGTTGCCTGGTTCTGTGTGGGAACAACTCTTTTATGAATAATTTTTTAAGGTGCAAGAGAAGAATTCCTGTCTCTGCCTTTCTTTTGAAGGTAAGTGTAAAACCTTGCAAGTGCCTAGGTGATGTTAGCACTAATCCCAAAAAGCCATGAAGTTCCTCAATGCCACAGGTAGCACAGGAAGGATAGGATACTTGATGTTTAGCTGCTGTAGTGTTACTGAGATAATATGATATGGTACATCCCCGATAATGAGCTCTCCATTCTTTTTTGGCTGGGAAGTGGCAGTCTGGAGGGTGTCTGCAATTTGGGCTGCCCAGTGGAAAAGCACAGTGGTACCCCACAGCATGAGGCTAATGTGGAAAGGCTGGGGAGAGCTGAAGTGACCCCGTGTCTTGCTGTAACAAAGTGGCACAATGCACCGTCACAGACTTGTTTTCTAGCGTCTGTCTGCTCGACAAAACATTAGAACTGAGTAAAGAGAAGCGACTGATCATTAAGTGCACGCTAATAACATGAGCCTTTGGCTGAAAACATCAATACACCCCAGTAAAGTGCACAGTTAATACATGACAATTAATATTTATCTAATCTGATTTATATTAGGGCTTTCTATAATGCCCACTGCTGTATCATTTATGCTGTGATCAAATGCAACAGACATGCATAGCGAGGCATCTTCCCAGACTTCAGTCTCCTCCCTTCCCTCGTTCTCCTTCACTTTGTTATTTATTATTATTCAAATTTATACATCACTAAACAAAAGAGCACTCATCCCAAGCCACTGATAAACTCTTAAAAATACATCTCATAAAATGAGCAGACTCCATAATTATCCATGGATAAAAATGCAACAGCAACCATGTGACTACAATAAATTTAATCAAAATCACTAACAAATCGCCACCAGAGTTCCTTCCAACCATATCTTTGTTCATCTTTTGCCAATGAGCTATACAGAAAAGACTGGTTTTGCACTGACACCTGAAGGCTGTTTTGAACCAAAACCCAAATGGATTTGAAGATGCAGAGCCTAACAGGGAAATGCCCTTGCCCTTTTATTACCTGTGCTGATTTCTTAGGGAAACAGTATGCACTATGGTAGTAGCACACACATCAATTTTTGTGTAACGTTGCAGTATGAGAATGCTACTGGGTGTGCATGGGTGACTCAAGAAAAATCATTAAATGAAAAAAGTTTTAATTAGTTCTTGAGTGAAGATGGAGCCTTAGAAGAAATGGCCAGATAAGAGAGCAATTTAAAGCCATCCTCGTTCTCCCTCTTCAGTTGGAGAATAGAAACTTTCCAGTGTAAACTCTGTATTTGTCCTGTTTCACAAGGTAGTAGTAGGGAACTTTTACTGTTAATCGCAGTTCTTGGCTGTTTCAACAGATGCAGTAGAAGTTAGCCCAGGGCTTTCTGATGAGGGAGCCTTGGAAAGGCCTGGGACACGCTGGTTTGGAAAGGGGACACTTGCTGACCTCTAGCCCTAATGAGAGAGGTTATAATTTATTTTCTCTTCAGTATCTTCAGAAGAGTGTGGTGGACTAGCAAGGAGAGGTCTCCACGTGCTTGTGGAAAAGGAGGAATGGTAGGACTAAACAGTATGAAGAGGCTTTTGAGGCATGAAGCTTGCTGGAATGGTTCTGGAGTACTTCGTAGTATAGGAAAAGCCAAACTTGGGATAATCTTCTACATACCACCCTTTGGGAGTGGTCCATGTAGGGAAGGAACCAGGTCAAGGTTGCTTCCTAGAAAGTGAGCTGGTATCTTCCCCGAAGATAAGATAGTCATCAAGCAGTTCAGACTATCAGGGATCCAGTGCTCAAGGGTACACTCTGACCTGCTTTTCTTTAGCTGTGTAGAAGTACCTGAATTGCCTAAATCCTTTGCTGATTTCATGAATTACTTTTTCTCCTCTCGTGGAGAAGGGTTAGTGGGTTTGACATTCACTTAAACTTGTTCCCTACTATTTCCTGACCTGAAATCTGTTTTCAAAATTGGCTGTGAGGTGAGCCTAGTTTAGGGATTTAACTCTGTAGACCACTCTTTCATGGACCATTTCCTTTCCCAACACCTTAAGCCTCTGCATCTGACTATTACAAATGCTTCGCTATGTGGCTCACTGTAGGTGTTCCAAACAAACCAGCCTTGTTGTAGGAAGTTAAATACATTATATTCCCTTTATATATTCCCTTTATTTGCGAGGTGACAGAGATTGTTCTGCTAGTGTTTATTCAAGATTTTGTACTGCACTTCAGAGGTGCGCTACTTTTGAGGGCTTCATACTAAAGTGACTCTGGGGCTGCTGGTTTCTGGGCAGTGGGAAAGGGTTTCTGTGTATCCTTTCATGCAGCTCATCTGCTAGGTTTTTTTAATAGTGGTGAATATTTTGCCTGGAAAAATATTTATCTGTACGTCTCTCATGTATAAAAAGATGCAGAATGATTTCCCACTGAAAACTGACTTTGACTCCAGAGTTGTTAATAAAAAAGATCAGCAGGATGTGTAAGACATCCGTTCAGTCTTTATGATATTGCTCCTGTATTCACCTGCAGAGGTGTGCATGTCAAAATTGCTCCCCTACTACAAGCAGCTAAAGGAACTTGTCCTTACAATATGAAAAGTAGATAATAATTTATATAATAGTAAAGGAATTGGACATACACTACTGACAACTTGATGCATAAATGCGCTGCTATAACTATAACAATAGTACTTTAGGATAATTTAAAAACTATTTTAAAATCTAAATTAATTGATAAATGTAAAAGCTCCTCCTCAAAAGGAAATGTGGATGAGGGGAAAACCAAGATTTTTCATTCCTATAGAAAATCTTGAATTTGTTTTGCCCTTCCTACAGCCAGAATATCTACAAATCAGTGACATTTCAGACAGTCTTTGCCCAAAGAAACGAAACTTTGTACATTATTCCCTAGGTATTGCAATATCTTTAAAGCTTCTACCTGGAGGAACTGCTTGTTATTTTTTCTTGTATATGCAACTATTGCTCGTTGGTTTTACTTGCTATTCGTCTAGCTCTAGTAGGTGCACAGCTCCCCTGCAGCATGAATACACAAATAATTTCCCTCTTTCTGTAGCAGTAGGTAAACTTGGACAAAGATCAGTGAACTTTTGTGTCCAAATGCAAGTGGTAGACTGTGCAAGCACTTCAAGTTGATTCCAGAACTTCTTATTCCCTTTTCAGCAGTGACCAACAAATGCAACTCTCCCAGGAGATGATTCTCTAGGGCTTCAGTAATTAGATCAATCAGTTTGCTCAACACAGAGAAAGAACCTTAACTGTGAAACCTTGAGTGTTTGGGTTTGTGGTTTTTTTTTTTTAAAATGCATTTTTATCTATGTGGTTTAGAATTTTCTACATCAGTGGTGGCCAATTGTTTGATCTGGAGCTGTATCAACCTTGCAAAGAATAGATTCTAACTTGTGTAAGGTAGTCTACCCCTTTTTATGTGGACTTGGAAAATTTTCCCAGGTTTAGCTTTAGAAATACTGACTGCTTGACTTGATAGTCTTTTCCAGTCTTAAAGATTCTAAGATTGTTTTTGCCACTGCTTTGTGTCTGTGTTGCTAGGTGTACCATTCAGCTCCACTAAATATTAGTATTCCCTAAAAAATGTGTCTCAAAATTGTTCACATAAAAAGTATTTCAACTACTTACAAATATGTTGTGCAAATAGTTTTAACTTATTTTTTTTCTTTCCAAATTAAAAGTGTATTTTGAAAAACCTAAAAAATGAAACATCTAGATCTAAATTGCCAAAAGAAACCATTTGGTTGAAAAAAATACTTGCCATAAGGGTGTTTTAACAGAATAAAACCTTACACCATGTTTATTAACGAAACAGTATTTATGAATCATCTTCGGTGTGACAATAACTATGTGTTAATAATTTTAAATAATAAAATATCAGTGAAGGGATTGAAAACTTTTTTAAATGACTGTGTAAAAAATATGCAAGACAGCAAGTTCAGAACCTAAAGCTATAAATACACAAGGGAATAGTTATTTAACATGTGCTGTAATTTGCACTATTTAAATCTAATATTAGAGCTGCGGCTTTTTTATGTCAAATCTGGAGTGCTTCAGCAATGTTAGATAAAAATGGTCATTTCTGCATTTGCTGAAATAGATTGTGCTGAATTTTATAAGAATGCCATGTAGATTTAATGTATTTTAACTGAGATCTTCCTCATTATATGACTGGGACATAGAAAAAAATGCCTTCATTTTCTTACATTCAGTAAAGACAAACTATATGTAAATTTCTGTAATGATCTGCAAAGACTGGCAACATGCAGCAAAGTTTGTCAGAAGGATGATGTGCGTTGACTTAATTCCCCTGGTTAATGGGTTCAGTCCAGTTGTTTGTGACATGGGAAGAAAAATTCAGTATATAATTTTGTGTCATTTGGGGGAACCATGAATGTGGAATCAAGGGAGGGAAAGGGAAAAAAATAATAACTGTTCAAATAATTTTAGCCTGAGAAGCAAATAGATTTGACTGCAGTGCCCAACCCCCCAAACTGTATTTGTGTACACTGGTTCAGAGTTTAAGATTCAGATAACACTCAGTATTCAAATTTGTCGTAAGCCATATGTGCAGGTGAGAAATTGCAACGTTTTGAACTGTTTAAAATTCATTTTATTTGAAACTGTGCTTCAAAACCAGAACAGTCCTGCTAACATTCTGATCGTCACTTGGCTCTTTAATAAAATTGCTCAAGATATTTTGAGCAGAGCTAATTTTAAAATACAGGTAGTTAGCTAGAGTTTAGACCCCTTACCAACTAAGCAAGGTGTGTCACGTTTGCATCAAACTTGCTTTTAGCAGGATATCGTGTGCATACCATTGCTTAATTTTATTGCACTTATAATTAGGATGGCATGCACAGCACTCAAAAGCATAAAAAGCACAAGATTTTAAGTGGATCTTTCTCTAACTGTGCTTTGGTAGGGTGATCGGCTTTTATTGATGTATTAGTGTATAAAAAGAATTGAGTGCAGGCTAGAAACGGACAATGCTATTATGCCATTTTTATATAAGGTATAAACCTAAGCCCATATATTGGCACCCTGGGCCTTGCTTATTTCACTGTCTCATATTCTTGATGGCCAATTCTGGAGGTAGTTGTGAACCAGGCGAGTTTCATGCTGAGGTTAGGGCTCAACGGGCAGCGGGGCTGCTAGGGTCTAGACAACCCCCATCCTGTCTAACTTCAGTCTGTTATCTGCTTTTCCCACCCAGCTTGCTAAAAGTTTTACAAGCCTATTGTTTCCTAGCCACCAATGATGCATGTTGGAATAACCTTTAATTTAGCACCCTGTCTTTATCAGCCCACAGTGCTTTTTCTTCTCCACAAAAGCAAACTAGTTTTACTTGTTCACAAACCTAAAAGCAGTAGCAATATTGAACAGAGAAACCAAGACAAACAAAGCTGATTAGGGCAAGATTTGCTTTCAAAGAACCTATTTCTGTCACAGGGGGATGGATAAATAAAATCATGTTTCAATAATTTATGCGGTGCACACAGGAAAACATTGGAAATGTGAAACAAAAACGACGTGTAAAGAACAACTGAAGTTGATAACTGCTTTAATCAGCTCAGGTGATAATTCTAAAATAAATGGAAATATTGCTCCTGTTTTCAGCTCATGAATGGCAAAAGGCTTTTGGATATGTGTCCGCCTCCCAGAAGTTCACTGCAGTCATGTTCTCCTCACTGCAATTTGGGATCAGAAGCGATTTGGCCATGACCTGGACATGAACTCTGTCCTTATCACCATGAGGCAGCATGAGCTAGTGCTCAGCATGAAGCTGGAGGAAACATGCACCCAGCACTCAGTCCTCAGCTCGAGACCCATTTTGAAAACACAGTTACACCTCTTCATGTGCCTCAGTTTACCTGCCTGTAACAGTGGGTATTTATCCTCTTCCTTGTGGAATTAATTGGAAAAGTAAGGAATATAAGGATCATGCTCTGAGACCTTTTAAACCACTGATCTCCCTAATGAGTGATGAGAACCTCTGCCTTCTTTTCTTCCCCTGAGCCTCTGTACATCTGCTTGGTCACAGCATCCTTCCTCAGATTCCCATGTCAGCTCAATATAAAAAGAGGAGAAGTTGCTATGGCATCAACTTGGTGCTCAGAGAGAAGGCATAGAGGAGCAAACAGAGCTGCCTGGGGCCCGGGAACTGTGGGGTGGATGCAGGAAGGCGTCCGGGAGGGCTGTGGGGTTGACACTGGGGGATCCTGCACCTGCAGTCGCACAGCCATTCCTTGCAGGGGTCAGGGTCTGACAGTCCCTCAATGCACACTCTGGGTGCTGGGTTTTTTGCAGGATTTATGTGGAGGCGTGCTGTTGTTTTGCAGGAATTCTTTGTGCTGGCTGCTTGCTTTTGTTGGCCTGCTGGAGGCAGGGGCAGGTCACTTGTGTCACAACCCCAGCACAGCACAGAGGTCCCAGCCCAGGGCAATGGCAGTGGCAGCCGTGGGAGACTTGGGGCACTGTGTTGGCTCAGAAAGGTCGTCTCTCAAAGGACTGGGACCGGGAAGGTGCCTGCTCGTTACGGGGTGAGAGGCTGCTGAAGAAGTTCAAGCCTCTTTTTCTGTCTCTCCCTCTTCTTCTCTCTTTCCCTTCGATCTCTGCCTGCCCCCCCTCTCCCGCCAGCCCTTTGTCGACACTTGATCATTTACATCAAGTTGACATTCGCAGAGTTTACTCAGGGGTCTGTAATTGTATTCTTTCACCGGTTCTGCATTACCAACCATGAAAATGGAATCTTATCATCCCTGACCAATTTTTAATGTACAAAATGATTTGGCCGAGGTTCAAAGGGAGTCACAATTGAAATCAGGTGAATGATACATGTAGGTTTTTTTTCAGTTTCTCCGTGCCTTGATTTGATTTTTCTCGTATGGCATACAGGGAGATGTAGCTTATTTTTATGTGTGTGTGTGTGTGTGTGTGTGTACAAGCTATATAAATGCATGTATATACTCTGCACATATATCAATGCACTATCTGCCTATCTATATTTTGTGTACATATCACTCAGATTTACCCATTTGCAATGCAATGGATGACAATGAAGTTTGCTCTAATCCCTAAAAAGCAATCAAAGAATTGGAACAGGGTTAAAGCCTGCTGATAGTGCACTGCGATTAATAGGACATTATTAAATAGCCCCCCTCCTTCGGCTCCTCTTCCCTCCACCCTCCTCCCCCGCCATCTTGCCAGACGAAAAGAGGCATCAGAGACAAAATAAATAAATAAGTGAGGTTACATTTACATTATAAAGAATAGGGAAGAAAACAATAGGGAATCCTCCTCACTGAAAGGAATACCATCTCCAAAGGGACAGAGTCCTCAAAGTATGGGGGGGGAAGGGGAGTTCCTGCTTTCAAATATCATTAGAATGTTTTTTATCTTTTGGCAATTTCATATTGTGAATAATGTGGACATTTATAACTCAGTCAAGCTGCTTCTTTCAAGAGTACAGTTCCTTAAGATCAAGGAATCTATCAACTTACATAGCTCCCTTAGCTATCTTATCTAAGTGCCTCACAAACAGGAATGTATTTATCCACACAATCCCTGGGCAAGAGGGAAATATTAATGTCTCCATTTTATAGATTGAGCAAAATGACAAAGAGATTCAAGGCCTCCAAACAGCTGCTGGTTTTGGAGGGCCCAGCTTGAGGCATCCAGGACTTTCTACCTTTCCTCTTCTGTAGGAGCTGCCCCCTGTTCTCCTGCCCAGAGACCTTACCTGCATTTCTGAATTAAATGAGTGGTTTCTGAGAGCTGCACTGAAGAATTGCCCAGTTAAGAAAATCCGAGTTTGACATCTCAGAGTCATTGGCCATTTTTAGAACAAGTGTTCCTCGAGGTCATGCAGAGAGTGGGTGACCATCCTGGGAACTGAACACGTCCTTTTCCAAAGAACAGGACGCTGTTTTCTGAGATGATAGAGAGCATGTGGCTAATAAGGGAGTGAATCATACTTTGTGTCCATATTTACTTGGAATATCCAAAGAATAAACACCAGGGCTTTCTACTTAATGCTCAGAATGGACCCCTGATGGTCTGTCTAATCCTTTATCGATAGCAAGACTATTGTGGGAGGAGGGAAGATTTGATGTGTTGTCACTGTGCAAGAAATGTGCGCACAGCTTCCACAAAGGCAAGCTGTGAAATGATACTAGAGGTTCCACACACTCTTAGGGTTAATATCTTTTGGGGAGTTGGATAATGGTGTAACTGGTGGAGATTTGTAGTGTTGAAGTGACTGGTAAAGCAAACAGTGTTTCAGGATGCTCTGTTGGTGACATCAAACCCAAAGCTCTGTGAAAAAGACAAACCAAACCTGGAAAATTGCTTAAGCCGTATGTTCTATGAAGTAAATCTTGCATCTGAATCCTAACATGATCCAATGTGTTTTGTGCAATGTCCATTTGTCTTAAATGGAAAGTTATTTGAAATCCTTAAATACTTTTGCAATTTTAATCATACTCTGAAAATCTCCCTGAAAAATATTTGACTGCCATGAAAAGAAGTAGGTTTTTTTGGTGAAACTCCAGAACAGGAAAGATTTCTGAAGTCACTGTCCCTGTGCCCCTTTATGCCATGAAATAAGAAGCACAAAATATATGGTCCTAAAATTAGTATTGATATAATCCGTGGCCTTCTGATAAATAATGTTATGGGGAAAAAAACCCCCACAAATTCCCTGCAATCTCTGTGTCTGTAATAGAGATTTTAATGGCAGAATATAGACACTTCTGAAAGTTGTCACTTGAGTGCATTTTGCTTGTTGCATACTCTGTTTCTCACCTCACTCATGTAGCTGTGATTTTATACTAAAGACTAGAGATTAGTCTGACCAGAACAAAATTATTGTTCATCTCCCAGATGTATTCAGATACTGTTTTGATGTTTTATGGTGAATAGTGTTACTAAAATGATTTGCATACTCCCTTTGGAGTTGTTCTGGCAGGGTGGTTTTCCAGACTGGAGTCAACACATTGCACACATAACAACTGGGAGAACGCAGTTGATTTCCTTACTTCAGAAGTATCCGGTGACACATCTGAAAATGTGATGATGGTTAAGCACTGGCTCAAAGATGACAAAAATCAAAGAAAGCTTTCCTATGCAAAGCTTTGTTTTCATAGTCTGTGTTCTTGAAAAAAGTGTGTGTTGATGACAAAGTAGTGGGCTCAGCTACTCCTCTCATATATAAACTGCTTGACATTGTCATGAGAGAAATCAACAGAGCTGCAACTGTAAATAAGAGTTTCCTTGATGCAGACAAAGGCAATGTTTTCTAAGGAATGTAAAATAGGAAACAAAATAAAAAGAAATTCCTGCCTGTGTTTTAGGGCAATGCTTGACATGATTGGTGCCTGTCCCAAGAAACTTGTTTGGGAATGGCTCTTTCTGTTTCCAAAGGAAAGCTTTGGACCTTTTTTGTTTGTTTGTGGGGGGCAGGAAACTGAAAGGAACATGTTAGTGCAGCTATTTTCATGTAATTTTGGGGAAAGTAAAAACGAATTCTACCTCTGCCCAGCAAAAAGAGTACCAGAAAATAAAGATAAATGCACTAATACACTGGGAAGGTGAGAAGTGTTAACTAACCATATTCTGGAGCCTGGCACCATGTATGCTGTGTGACCTTGTAATGTCCATGTGTGCTAAAGCTTTGTTCAGCATGTGCCAGACAAAGGACAAACTTTATACTTTGGAAAACTAGCCATGCCAAAATCATTGTGAGCAGCCTGGGAAACTGATGAGACAGTGCTACTGGTGGTTATCACGATGGAGTTGAGGTGGTGGCTCTCATTCTAACAAAAGTGAGATGTGTTGCAGACTGCTGAGGTATTTTTGCAAACCTTTGCTTGATTGACTGTTGCAATTTGATATTTACTGATTTAAATATGGTTTAAAATGTTAACTTTCTTTTGTCCTTGCTGTGGTACAAATCCTTGTCATGATATAAAAATATTAGTGCCTATTTCACTGTTTTGGATACAATTTCAATATGATAAGTTCTGCATTTAGCTTTACTGTAAAAATGATTATGTATATAGTGTATCATAACTCAAGATGGTTTTGGTCACAGTGATTTAAAGACTAGTAATATATACCCTTTGTTAAATAGGAACGAGATGAAAATTTATAACAGGCTGTAAGTATCATAATGAATATCTACAATAAAGTCTGCTTTTAGCTGTTGGTTTTTACTGTTGTAGGATCACCTGTATCACAGGAGCATTCCTGACAATTTCCAGAGTTAGAAAGATTTATCCCTGGGCTAAAGGGAAATGCCACAGGCAGAAACTGTGATAAATTGTGAGAGTTTTTCACAGTAGATTATCTACAATTAGTACTAAAAGAAAGGCAGCTGAACAGAACCACTACACCCCCCACCAAATCAGTTCTGGAATCAAAACATCATGACTAAACCTACCTACTTAAAGGCTTTTATTTTAGTTTGGAGGAGCTGTGAGTGAAAAAAGAGGAGCTCATTAACAAAATCTCAAAAAAATCACCCCAGAATTGCAGGTAATTAAATTATCTCCTTTGGGATACTATAATTTCACAGGAGATGTGTTAATCTTTGGAGAAAAGGAAGCTTGAGAATTATCAAAAAAAGTAGTAGAAACTCAAAGTAAAAGCAGGGGCAAATATTCTGATGCAGGTGATGGAAACAACACATTTTTAAACAGATTCTTTTGTATATGAGCTTAATTTTGTTTTCAGCACAGGAAGGTATTTAGAAATCAAAACTGATAAAAAAATGAGTTTTGATCTCACAAAAGATGCATCAGGATAAAAATAAAAATATTAAAGCTTTGGGGAAATAAAACTTTCAGAAACATTTTCTTTACAATTGGTAAAGTGTTTAATTTTTATATTTTCAATTATTTTGCCATTAAACTGCA
Source organism: Zapornia atra (assembly GCA_013400835.1). Lineage (NCBI taxonomy): Eukaryota > Metazoa > Chordata > Aves > Gruiformes > Rallidae > Zapornia > Zapornia atra. The sequence continues at coordinate 67,726 of VZTU01018525.1, read as the reverse complement.
TCTGCTCTGATTCTCACTAGAATTCCAGTTTGGGTGTGTGATGGCCCAGTCAGCTCCATATATTGGGTTCACAGCTGAGCTCAGTTTTTTCATTGCTCAGGGCTGTGTGTACTTCCTGTAGGGGTTCTGTGAAGGATTGGGGAAAAAAAAATAATTGTTCCAACTCTGCTTCAGCTTCTTGCCTAATTCAGAATTGGTGCATAGATTGACTGGAAAGGCAAAGCACTACATAAAAAATGTTATTGTGGTAGGAAGGGAAATCTTACCATTCTGTTTCTACCATGAGAAAATATCTACCCATTAGTAAAATTTGTAATAACTTTCAAAGAACATTTTGGCTATTCAAAAATTGCACGCTTGCATATAGGGAATATCACAAAATGCCAGTTGCAGACAGAGTTATAATATTCCTATCCACAGTCAGCTGTAAACTGTGTGGCTGCTCCGTGTCTTCTTGAGAGTGCCCTGGTTGTGTAGAGAAGCAGCAAGGTCCTGAGGGAGGTCATTCTTTTCATAGAGGCAGAACAGGATGGGGATGTGCTCCTATGGCAGCTCTGTTTTATGCTCTGGAGTAGAGAGTGTCTCGCTGAGTTGCACCACGCATATGTTACTTTCTATTTGTCCATTAATACCTTTGGAAAAGCAAAAGTCTGTTTACTAATTTTTCTATTTTCTTGCTTTCTTTTTGCAGCGTCTGTTTAGTCCTGTACACAGAATGCTCTTTGTCTAGGTTTACATAACGTATCTATTATTATTAATTCTTAGTATTTAGACAAATATGACTTTGGGGAAATGTTAGAATAATTTGCAGTTTAAAATGTGGGATTTGGAAGTATTAGTGAAAGAACTGAGAAATAATTCTTGAGTGTCTGTGAAACTGGAAGCACTTTTCTAGGGAATGAGACTTTTATCTGAGAAAGGCTGTGTGCTGCACCTCAAAAGTCTTAAAAAAAAAAAAAGCAGTCTAATTAAACACTTTGTAAATGTGTTCTTGGGATCTGCCTTTCTATTATCTCTCAAAGCCTTTCATCAAGTAGGCTCACTTTCCTAAATTCAATTACTTGTTCAGTGCCCAGAGCACTGCAGGCCTGTCCTGCTGCATCTGAGACCCAAACGACTTATTTTCTGGTCCTCACAAGGTGTAAAAGATCTGTGTGCTTTAGTTGCATCTGTACAAGCACAGCGTCACTAAGAATTCAATGCAGAAGACACTGGATTTTTACCTCTGTGAAGCAGCAATGATGGTAGCTCTGTGCAGTGAGTAGCATGCACTTTTCTGAGTAGAACCACATGTTAAACACCCCGAGAGGCCACAAGCTGTGGAAGGGAGGCTCTGTCTCTTTCCAACTTCCAGTCAAGCTTGGATCTGCATGCCAAGAGTATAATCTATTGCTGCTTTTTAAATTTTTTCTCATTATGTGAGACACTGTCAAGTCAATCTAATATCAAACACGAGGTTTTGTAAATCAATGATGTATAAAGGCTGGCAGCAATAGAAAAGCTTCCATGGCACTTAAAAAAAAAAAAAAAAAAGTCTGGGGGAATCTTAATTTTAAAGAAACAGCGTTTCTAGGCATTGTTTGTTACTCAAACATTGCTGTATCTTCATGTGTGAAAAACAGCCAGGGAACCTGATTAGAAGCAGGCACAATCAATAAAAGTGAGATTGATTCCCCCTTCTTTCAGTTTCTGAGTTATATACAAAAAGGAAACAAACTGTACATGGGAAGATGTGACTTTGCTGTGATAATCCCATGCCTTTTGAGTACAACTGCATGTAGTATTTCTTTTTTCCTTTTTGGTATAAATGAGATTACTAGGCTTTATTTTATCTTCACTTCTCATGCGAGTATTTTCTATGCCATTTGCATTTGCAAAATTCAAAATAATTTTTTGCCTCCAGTTCTTTACATTATTGGAGGCACGATTTGGAAAAAGGAAGGAGCTGATCAGGACTTTTATCTGGGGCTAAACAAGAAGATGTAGAGATCTTCCAGATGTGATTTGTTGTTCGGTCTTCATAATGTTGCAGTTCAGTTAGTCCTGACACATCTTGCAAGTCAAAGCAGTAGAGTCCAGTAGATCAAGGTATGTGATGCTGGGGCCAAACTTTATTGAGAGACTTGATAAATACCTAGTTAAAGTAGCAGCTCTGATAAATATTCCTATTTGAATCTAGTGAGTACCTTAAAATGTTTTTAAAAGTGTTGGTATGGAACTGTAGTTAAGATCTCTCATGGATAGAGTTCATTGCATCCTTGGTTTAAAGAACACAGATTTTTGAGAACCCTTTCCCCTCATCACTTCTTTCTAGTTATCCAGCCTTTCCATTCCCCTTCCACAATATCTTTCCCACCATTCAAGTTTCCCAATCAGCCCTTGAATATTTTACTGCCTTTCCCTCTCTTACTCACTTTTGCACTGATCCCTGTTGTCACCTTGAAGCTGTTCACACAATCTCCTTTTGAGAGGTCCAGGAAAAGGTGGGTTTATCTGAACTTTTGTTCTCCTCAGGCCTTTGTGTATTGAATCAGTTGAAGCCAGCGTTAACATGGAAGAATGGCCAGCCAGAAAAACTTCCATTTATCAAAAGCATATGGAGAAAGGAACATGGTTAAATGCAATGATGTCTCTGTCTGCTAGAGGGTCAAATACTTCTAACAGTTTGTCATCTGCAGATATGCACTGCCCCTAAGAAGATGCACAAAACTAGCAGTGATTTTATAGAATCTCACAAGTCTGTCATTTTGGCTATATGCATATGTAAAATATATGGATTCACCAAATGTTGGAAGAGTTTAAAGACAGGGGATATTGTGGTTTATATTATTCTCCCTGCTCTTGTCTCTGTAAACTACCTTGGTGTTTATCCAGAAAACATAGACTTCTGTGAATAGTTCTTTGTTTGGAGTTTGAATACTCTCTTAAATAAACTCTTCCTATTAGTAGATCCTAGTGACATCAGACTGCTGTACCATGTTTAATTGAAAGTGGCAAGCACACACTGTACAACTGCTTCTAAAATGCCTGGGAGCTATTTGAAAGCTTTAGCATGTTAGAAGGGAAAATGGCCTGGTTCTATCTTCCTTTCTTGAGGGAGGGGAGGGGGAGAAAATTAACCTTCTTGTGCTCCAGAACTGCTTTGTCAATGTCTGCCTAGCCTTTGGGATACTACTGATTTTCGGAGTGATTGAATTTCTGTGGATATCCCTTCTGTAATGTGATTATCAAAGCAACCAACTACTTGCTAATTGACAGTGAGTTTGTTCAGGTACTATTTATTTTTAATTGGTTTTAAGAGAGTTTGGTGGCTGTTCTAGTGCACTTGTTTGTGTTTGCTATAAAATAATGTACTATCTGAGAGACTGAGGTAATAGTCTTAGACATTTAGACAAATTTAGGAAAGGGCACTCCCTGTTCTGTGTACTGAGAGCTAAATGGCAGCCGGGTGCCAACAGTAGGGAATGACATTTATAGCATCTAACAGTTACAAAACCTTTAGATAAGCTACCCTTACATTTCCTGGTAGGAGTCCTTCTGGCAAGGAAGATCACCTTTAGTAGGTTAAGAAACTACTTATTTCAGTCTTTAATGTAAAGTAAGCATAACTTCTGTAACTTTAAAATATTTTTTAAAAATTCTATTTGAACACTTTATTTAGAATATTGTTGAAGAATGAACTTAATGGGTCAGTGCTTCTTTTTTTCTTTTTTTTTTTTTTCCTCAAGAAGAAAGCCTGATGAATGTCATTGTAGCCTACTCAAATTCATTGATCTCTTTTTATGTCACATCTTCTACTAGTCTGAGGGTTTACCCAGCAGCTGATTAAATCTATTAGCTGCTTTTGCTTAGCTGCCTAAGTATTGTGGTTTTAGAATTCCTTGATGAGTCTGTGTTTGATGCAGTGGTGTACCTTTGGAAATTTCTCATTCCATGTGGGAGGAAGTAGCAAGGTTACCGTATGGGACTGTGACTACTATTTAAGCACTTTTTAGTATTTTGATACTGAAAGGCTTATAGCACTATTTCATACATAAATGATGGAGCTAAATATTCCTTTAGCGCCATCAACATCAAATTAAAGCCCTTTTCCTAGGACATAATTAGTTGATACCCCCGTTGAAGTTCTAATTTATTTGGTAAGGAAAGCCTGTAACTGGACATTGTTCCCACCCAATACCCAAGATGGATGTTTTTTTCCAGCAGCACATGCCTCTTCTCAATGTAAGTTTGTTTGTGCTGCAGAAGACTTTAATTTCTATTTATTGTGTGGTCTTTTGTGGCCTCTGTGTGCAAAGCACCACTTCACAGTCCAGAGGTGAGACCACAACTCCTACACCACAAACCATCCTGGGACTGTCGTGTATCATCTCCGAGGTCAATAAGTAGAGAATAATAGAGATGGAAAGGGGAAGATGGAGAGAATCTCTTATAAATAAATAAATAAAAAAGAGTAAAATAAATATCCAGAAGGATTGGGAGACCGTAGGCAATGAGAAAAGAGAAAAATTACCTGGCATACTCCAAAGAAGGATTATCATGAATGATTGCAGTCTGGCAAACTTATATCTTATTGAAAAACATTTTCTGGTGTTCAGCTCTATTATGCTTAATGTTATAACCCTTTAATCAGGTGAACTATCCCACTGGCAGCAGATGGACTACTTCTTTGAAAAGCTTTCCTTGTATGAGTTTTCAGGCCTCTTAAACTATAAAATACTCTTGTGAGAAAAAAAAATGGGGTTTCAGTAGTGAAGGCATTTAGAAGTAGTCTGGATGAAGCCCTATGTAATTAGCTCTGGAGGATGATTTTCCTGTGGAGGGCAGAAGACTTTCACGAGTCTCTCAAACAGTAGATCTGAGGTTAGGACTACACTGACGGAGCTGGAATTGTCCTACTGCTGTAAAACCTCAGCCATGTTCCAACTGAGTATCATGGCAAGAAATAATTGTCCCTTTTCTTCTGAAGCACTGGGGCTTCAGTTGTTAAAGAAATGTGGACCTCGAGAGAAAAGTAGCATGCTCCAGCCAAGTTCCTGACCTGTGCGCAGGGCCCTGGCACAGGGCATGGTTCATGTACAGTCCATAATACTATTGAGAAGGAATGGAAAATCAGACATGCCTCACTCTTCTAATTAAGATACACGTATTGAGATATTTTATTACATATTTGAGTGGTTTACAAGCAGTGTGGCATTCTGAACTTGTGAAATAAGCAGTGGCAATTCTAAACAATAAAAGCATTATGAGGGCTTAAAGGCTAAGTTCATTCAGGTTAGGGTTTTTTTCTTACCTTTCTTCTTTCCTCCCCCCTCCCCTTCCCCTCACGACCTTTTTGGAATCACCACTTTTACTTTTCAGTTATTCACTTCGAAAGAATTTATTTTATAAGTTAAGTTTAATGAAAAGTAAAGGTCAAAGAGACTCTGAGTAAATGAGGTTTGGTTTTTTGGGTTTTGTTTTCACAGAATCCCAGAATCGTAGGGTTTGGAAGGGACCTCGAGAGATCATCGGGTCCAACCCCCCTGCCAAAGCAGGCTCCCTATCTCATATTGCACAGATAGGCGTCCAGAGGAGTCTTGAATATCTCCAGAGAAGGAGACTCCACCACCTCCCTGGGCAGCCTATTCCAATGCTCTGTCACCCTCACTGTGTAAAAGTTCTTCCGCATGTTGGTGCGGAAATTACTGTGCTCCAATTTGCAGCCATTGCCCCTTGTCCTGTCCCCACAGACCACTGAAAAGGGGCTGGCCAATTCCCTCTGCATCCCACNCATCTTCGTAGCCCTTCTCTGGACTGTCTCAAGGAGGTCCCTGTCTTTTTTATACCACGGAGCCCAGAACTGGACACAATACTCCAGGTGGGGCCTGACCAGGGCAGAGTAGAGGGGGAGGATCACCTCCTTAGACCTGCTGGCCACACTCTTCCTGATGCACCCCAGGATCCCATTGGCCCTCTTAGCCACCAGGGCACACTGCTGCCTCATAGCTAATCTGTCATCAACCAGGATCCCCAGGTCCTTCTCCACAGAGCTCTTCTCCAGCAGGTCATCCCCCAGCCTGTACTGATACAGACAGTTATTCCTCCCCAGGTGCAAGACTTTGCACTTGCTTTTGTTGAATTTCATTAAGTTTCTCCCTGCCCAGCTTTCCAGACTGTCCAGGTCTCTCTGGATGGCAGCACAGTGTTCCTGCGTGTCAGCCACCCCTCCCAGCTTTGTCTTTATAGGCCAAATATGAATGGGACACATAGTGTGTCTCATTCTGATTCTCTCGGTCAACTTGTCCACATCATTAAACCGTCCAAAGATTTGCTTTTTTGTGCCACTGAAGAGCCATGGGCTTGTATATAGTTGTAGTTTTGCTTTGGGATTGGAAAGCTTTACTTTCCAAAACCTCTCTTTCTTTAGCCAGTGCAATCATTCTCTCAAAGACCTGTGTCTGGGATTAATATTTTATGCATGAAATGTTTCATGTACAGTAGTGACATAATAAGAAGAGGCATTTTATTAGTTTGTGCATGCGAGAAGAATGGATTACAGAAACAGGAAGTGTGTAAGGATTTGCCTTAAGATGCCATTTTTATTTACACCTAAGTTCATCATCTTAAGGCAAACATGGTTCATGCTTTTTCATTTTTTATTTTAAATTTGCCAGGCCCTGTCTAAAGAGGCAGCACCCCATTTATTTGTGTTCTTCATGCATATCTTGCACAGAAAATAGCCCATGTGGAAAGACAGCAAACAGATAGCTGCAGCTGTTGCCACTTATGCTCCACAGCACAATTTTAGGAATTAATGGTTTCTAATCCCCAAAATAATATAGATACAGAATGGTGTTACATTCCAAACTGCCAGGCTGAAGTCCCTTGCTCTTATTTCATAAATATAAGAGTCTGCCTTAATCTCTCAACTGCAAGAAAAGCTTTAGAGATCAGTCTGTTTTTAAAGCTAAAGTTATTGACCTTTGGCAACTCATTGGTAGCCAGGGAAATACACTGAGGTATCTCTTTGTTGAAATATTTAAGACAATTGTAAGACACCAGAGCTATTGTTAGATAAAACTCCTTCTGGTCTTGCCATCTACTTCACTGACTGAAGGTAAATGCAAATGTTTTTGGCACTTTTGGGCTATTGTTGAAGTGAAGGAATAGAACATGCTTGTCTAACAATTGCAGGTTATTAAAGACTATTAAATTGGTAATCCCTGGGAAATGGAGGTAAATCTCTCTTCAGTAGCAGCAACGGAATAACTTTTGTCTAAGATTTTGATTATTATTATTACTTTATGCTTCAGTAAAATGATCTGCAAATTGTTCCTGACCTCAGATTTTCAAAAATCCTGAATCAAATCCCTTTTTTTTTCACATGAAGCGAAATATTGTGCTATCTCTTCTTGTTTTAGCTTTATAGGAAGGGTCTATTTTCAAATTCTTAATTACAATTTGGAGAGTTTGTACTTGCTGAAAAAATGAAAACAGAGGGATTAGCACGAGCTGTACTAAAAGAAAACCACCCCACAATATTAATATAGTAGCAAAATAATGAGAATTGGATAGCTTACTATATAAATATTTTATTCTAATAGATTCTAAAGCTCATTTCAAACGGATAAAGTTATTGACCACAAAGGTACAAATTAAGGATGTAAGAAAGCAACAAACGACGACAACTTTTTTACAGTAGTTCTACTCTCCCACACTTCCGAAAGCAAAAGAGGAGACATGCTGGTGGTTCATGGTGTTTTTGAAAATCAGACTACTGTTCATATTGTATCTTGTTACCAGAGCTGGGTGACAGTGACAACGTATTGACAAATAAGATGCCTTCTATGCCACCCTTCTCTTCATGCTACATTAGCTTTACTCTCATCAGTAAATGTGTTATTAGAATAAGTGATATCCAAGATGTTAGAGAAAGAGCTACTGCAGGTAGTTTGAAGCTACCATGGTCATGTCAGTCCACTTGTTATTGAAGACTGATATATATATTTGTAGTTTCTTCCCTTTTGTGTTTTGTTTTGGTTTTTTTTTTTTTAATCTTTAAAAAGTGGTTACCTACTCTATGTGCAGAAAGTTTGGCTAAACCTTTATCATCTTAGTTGTCTGTGTAGCTGCTGCCCCCTTTGTTCTCAGTGGTACCCAACATCTTGGTCTGTAGCATCCTGGGAACTGGGAAGGAGGAATAGAGTAAGTGTACCAGAACTTGGGGCATTGGACTGCGGTAAGAGTTATTGTCTTGTTCATTTAATACAGGCTTTCAAAAAGGCCTGGACTCCTAATGCCTTCTAATTACTCTTGAATCACATGAGTTTATCTCTATGGAGGAGCCAGTGCAATGCGACTTGAAACTTGCTTGAATTTTCAAAAAAAACAACAATGGAGGTGACAAGAGGGGAAAACTACATGTTCCATTCACTTTGAATCCTGAAATGATTCTTCACCTTTTTTGGGCAGGTTAGGGGATGTCCTTCTCCTACTTCAGGCTGTACAACATTCTAAAACATTAAAACAGTTTAAACATTGTCCTGGTTCTGGCCAGGCCAGAATTAACCTCCCCAAGCAGCTAGCAGAGGTGAGCTGAGTTAGCCGCGGCTGTTTTCCCACACTATTTGACATCACGCCCCCCTAAAAGGGGCTGGCCAGGGAGGGGGTACCCCTGTGCTGTTCTGAGGCAGTCTGAGTGCAGTGGTCTGTATTATCATCTTGTCAGGTAAAGGGCTCCAGTGTTATCACTGGAAGGGTGTGTGTGAATTCTGCCACGGGGCTCAGCTATTGTTCCCCTTTCATAGTGTTGTCAGTAACTGTCCTTATNGTGTGTGTATGTCTGTTGCTCCCAGAGTGAATAAGTGGTGTGTGGTGCTCCGCCACTGCTTGGGGATGAACCACCACAAATGTTCGGTATGTAATCTGGGCATAGCAGTGAGGAGGGATGAGTAGATTAATTCAGACTGCCCTGAGGTTTGTCACTGTGCTCCTGCAGGCTGCGATGCATTTCACAAAGGTATAATGCTTGAAGTCCATGGATGTTTTAAGGATTTGTTTCTTTTAAACACTTGGTGACCAAAAACAGGTGCTAAGTATTTGTGAAGCAGGTGGGCTTTCAAAGGCAACCTTAAGGCTAAGCACATTGCAGGGTATCAAGCTTTACACCAACCCATCAGAACAGATGTGAAGCTTTAGAAAAGAATCAGAATGATGGACTACTAATGAAATGAATTATGTAGACTCTGACATTCAGGTGAACCAGGGACTAGCTCAGATAACAGAGTGAAATCAGGTCTTTGTTCTGATTGGCTGGGCAAAAAAATCTTCTTAAAATCTTAAGAAGCTTGGCCTGTTTGACAGGGAAAATACAAGATTGCATAATATTTGATTTTTTAAAAACACTAAGCAGGAAAAGTAAAAATATTTAGCAAACATCATTATGATCATAAGAAAAGATGATAAAAGCCAAATCAGTTGTATGTACAATACAGAGCTCAAGTGCAAAGAGGAAAACCAGGAGACTGGGAAGTATAGTAACAAGATGGGAAGTGTGTGAAACAACAGAATCAACCTAAGAATGGAGAACTGAATTGTAGAGCAGAAAAAAGTCAATCCATGATGACAATGTTTTCCTGGAAAAGAAATAGAGGAAGAGTAGTAGGCTAAGATCAGATGAGGGGATGTATGTGTGAGGAGGGTGGCAAGTTAATCACAGAGCCCAGAATTTGCCTCAGAGAAGGATGGAGTAAACCCTGAATGCTGGCTGGAATGCAGGCATAAAATGATCCCACGGCACTTGCTTGACATAGCGACAGAAGGTTTTCACAGATCGTCATCTTGTCTCTCACTGCAGCTCTGGTGTTCAGTTCTGGGAGTAACTTGGGAAATTTGTCCTAGTGATGCTCGTCAGTGTTACCTCCTCCTTGCTTAACTTCCATTTGCTTGGTGTTTATTTCCTCATGTTTCAGTGGGATGAAGATGAATTGCATGAAGATGTAACTTGTCAATGTTAATGCAGGTTCTTAGGAGGTGCATCTCAACACGTAATCCAACCAAGGCTCAGCACTGTCCTTGGCTTTGTCCACCATGTGCTTCCCAGTTTGGATTAGTTTATGAGCAAGACAGTTGCCTTACAACTTAGTAACATGGACACACCATGACAGGGAGCTGTCAGGCCTTTTTAAGTATTATTAAAACCTCGCCTCAAGGAATATTTAAAATCAAATCTTATTATAATCAGCGTGGACTTTGTGTTTGTGTACTAACTTCATATGTTCTTGCATCATAACTCCTGTGTTTCACTCTAGAGGTCGCTTTATCTACACGAATTCTTCCTGACCTCACACTTTTCGTAGATTATTTTGTGTGTGTGTGTGTGTGTGTGACCTGGCAATAGTTTTTTGGTAACTCTGAGAGCTGTATGTTATGCTGTTCTCTCACAGAAATAATTTTATAGGTTCAGGGTGCAGGATGGTTGCTGTGTTAATTATTAAAGAATGTAAGTCTAGGAGGGATTGCTGTGACAACTTAGTCTAACATCCCACATAGCACTGGTCTTACATATCACTGGTTGCAGAACTTTTTGGATGATTCCTGAGCCGAAGGAATATCTTTTAGCAAAACTGTCTGGTTAATCTTGATTTAAGGATTATATGTGATGATAAAACCTGCCCTGAGGCAAGATACTTCAATATTTAATTGCTTTCAAAATGTGTATCTTATTTCTGCTTTGCATTTATCAATGTAGCTGCACATTCTGCCCGGGATGTGATACCTTTTTTGTCTTCTGATTTAGGGTGCTTTAACTCTCAGAAGTCCTTTCCCTATATGCATATCTATAATCTGATTTATACTCTCAATTATCCTTCTTCTTACCAAACTTAGTAGTCTGCATTTTTCAGCTCTGCAGTAGCAAAGGCTTTCCAGACTTCAGAACATTTCCAAAAATCTGGCCTCCAAGACATTACCACAACTATTTCTTGTACACTTTAAATCTGTACTCTTTCTTTTAAAAAATATTTATGAGGATGTGAGGAATTCTCCAAGAGATTTACCACTGGGTTTTTGTTTGGTTGTTTTTGTTCTGGTTTGGTTTTTGCTTTTTCAAAATCTTGTGGAATTGGTGAAGGAAAAAGGCAAAGTAGCCGTAGAGGGGTCTTCTCCTTTCCTAAAAGGAAAAACAGGCCTACAGGTACCACATGATCGTCTACAGTATGTTTTTGGCATTCTGCATATGGCAGTCTGTCTCTTGCGGGGCGTTGGGGCAGGATACAATTAGAGAGAAATTAAACACATAGTAGTTTTTACCTCAGAGGTCTGTGCTTTTCATATTTGTAAAAGATTGACCTTCTACTGTAAGGTTTTGCACCTTCTTGAAGAACCTAGGAACCTCTCTCAGTTGGATTGAACCTGATTTGGGGTGAATGTCCTTACTGTGTTTGAGGGAGTAAATGTTTCAGTGATTATAGGATATTTCAGTGCTGTAACGAGGAGACAACAGCATACAAAGCACTCCTAGGACTTCATTGGCGCTTACAGGCCAATATAAATATAGGTTGTGTTAATGCCAAAGAGAGTAAGGTATTTTAGAAAAAAAGAATACCTATGCGTTTGTTATTCTTTCTGAAAAAATCCTTTTAGAAGCAAAACAATAAGGTTTTTATTGAAAGAGGAACCTCAGATGCTGGCTACGGTGTCGATCTTATCTAGGTAGTGTATTAAGTAAGAAACTTGTTCCATGCCTCAGAGCTTTCCTGAGGTACAATAATTGTCTTGTGATAAAAACATATTTTTTGGCAATGAAGGCAAGGGTGTAGGCTTTGAAATTTTCCTAATTGCTGGAAGAAGGGGAAGTGAAGGAGTGTGTGGAACCCCTGGGTTGCAGTCCAGCTTGGTTCCTAGCCAGTGGAGATGCAGAAGGCATTTCTTCTGCTCTTGCAGAGGCAGCTATCCATTACGACTTTTAATTTACTTTTTTAATGCTTCTGAATATGTTTTTAAATAAAAAACCCTATCTTCGCCAGACCTATAATCTCCACTTTCTGTAGTGGCATATTATCATGTTATTTAAGAGAGATTGTAGTCTTGTTAAATTATAATTGCCAAATATGGAATTTCTGTCCTACTGTTGTCTCCGCTGTTATTTTACCAGAGGTATTAAAGTGCATGGAGAGGTCTTAAACCCGGTCAGTTTCCGTACAACAGCCCTTTAATGCCCAGAACACTATCCTCAGAGTGTGATGCTAAATGACACTATGAGGAATTTGGGCAGGGAAACCTACCCTCAATTAAATTGGAAGGGGACATGAGACATGAAAGAAGAGGCCCTTGAAGTATGAGACTGACTTCTTTATACTTGATCTGACAGAATTTGAGTCTGTTGATCTAAAACTTACCCTCTTCCATACACTGTGCAGGATGACAGATGTTCAGAGGGACCTAACGTGATTAGCGTTTTTGCTCTGGGAGGCAGGAGAGGATGTTATGATTTACTTACATTGTTGATTCAATGTGCTTTGTTCAGAAGTTTGTAGCAAATGCTGCAGTTNGCAGTGGTTTATTTTGGGTTTCACACCTCTGCTCCAAGGCTGTGCCTCCATATCATATTGCTACCAGTGGGATTACTTTTCTCAGTGTCATTCATCTGTACTTCAGACAGTCATCTAGGACAGACCTTGTACTTAAAAAAGCTCTGACTTCTTGTTATTTTCTATAATGATGCACAAGGCAGAGAACTTTATGGGGGCAGTAGAAATATAAATATCTTACCAATACAGGGCAGTTAGGTCTTTTGGTTCCATAGTAATTGTCTGAGGAGCAACTTGAATTTCAAGTAGGTTTTGTATTTCATTGTGAATATTTCACATACTTCTAAGAGACAGCCAGAATCCATAAAGGTCATGTACTATTGTTGATTCTGTGTCATTTGTCACAAAACAGCCAGCTGCTAAGATCCCCCTATGACCAACATTACCTGGCAGCTCAGATAGTTTTGGGACGGCCATGTAAGAAGCAAAGGAGGATCAAGACAGAGATGACACTGATGCTGGCAAAGTGTCAAAAGGCCTGTTCAGAGACATCACCATTGTCTCTGTTCTCCACAGCATCACTCCACAGCTCATATAAAGTTAACCATTGCTTTGTAGGAAAACTCTTGTGCCACAAGTTTGCAGCCTGAATACCCCTGCTCTATCAACTACAATTGTCCATTAAGCTGAAAACTCCATTTCTATTTGTCTCCTGTATAAATTTACCCTTTTCCTCTGCTGGAGAGGTTTTAAGTCTGAAGCAATAGAAAGAAAAAAAAAAAATCATCATCTTCAACAACTTATGAACAAATGACAACACTCAAAAGATGATGACAAAATAAAAATAAACGGAAACAAATCCAGCAAACCATGCTTCAGGTAGACTATACCGCCAAAAGTGCTCTGGACACATTGTAATTCCTGTATATGTAACAATAAGAAGATGCTCTTTACCTTGGAGGCATCATAAATTCAGTGTGTTAATGCACAGACTGTCAAGGCTAAAGCTGCTTTTATTTAAATATTGTCCTGAACACAACATACAGCCATTGTAAGTTAACGGCATGTAAATCACCGCTGTGCTATAGCTGCCTTAACCTATTTCTTCTTCTTCTTTTCTAGCATTGTCAAAGTTTTGTTTCATTTCTCCCCTCCCCTTGAACAAATGCTGCTTTCAGTGCACAGCTCCAAGCTACCTCTTTATTGCCAGTTCCAGGCCTATGGTACCTGGAGTTAATCGCCCTTCAGCTACATATTGTTAACTGTGATGTGCCTGCTACCTATAAAGGAGGAAAAGGCTTCTTTTTATACTGGAAAATAAGATATATTCTACTGAATTGCTGGGATGGGGGGAAGCCTTTGTTGAAAGAAGGGAACTACAGCTATTTTTTATTAGTATTATAAAGAAATCCGCACTCCATTGAGAGCACATGCTGCAATGTGGGGGAATGTAACGTTTCCTGTGTTATCAAGACATTATTTGCAGCTTGTTTAATGAACTCAATTTCATTTTTATCTGTACTTTGTATGTAGATAAAGAAACAAATAAAGGAATAAAAATAGGATATTTGTCCTGCAATGTTTTTGGGGAGGGGAAAAATGTTATAGCAGACTCGACCACAGATATCTTGGTCACATTGTCAGGATGGACAACTCAGTCTGTCATTCATTGCCCGTGGCGGTGAATTGGGACATGAGTTGTTGATATGACACTAAACAGAGAATTACATTTTTCTACACTGTTTGGAAAACATAAATGTATTCTTGTTTTCTGTGCCTCTGAACAGGAGAACAATGCTGATAGGAGCCCACTACTTTAAATTGTTGTTGGCTATTCACTGCATTGACAATAGAAGGTGGTTGTGAACTGGCGAAAAAAAAAAAAGGAAAAAAATCCTACTGGAGATGACAGCAACCAATTTGGCATATGCTGAACAGAAAGCAGGCAGGTTTTACTCAAACAGTGCTTGAATTCTTAAACAACCATAATATTTGTTTTGGGGCTTGGAGTGATTTTGTTGTGTCCCATTCTCTCTTTGATTTCAGTTCTTTGGATATTAGAGTTGTAAACGGAAAACTCCTATACTAATCAGACATTACTGTTTAAAATATTATGCTTGAGACAGAAACTCCTGACAAAGGCCCTGCCTCTGCACCAGGAACGAACACCTAGAAATGTGTGTGGTGAGGGGGAGGTTGCATATTTGGTTTTTAGTTTCTTCTTCCAAGTAAACTCTCTAAGTTAACAACTCAGAGTCTTCCTACAGGCCATATAACCTCTATGTATGGAAAGGGAGAGGTGATTTTTCCCCCTCTGGTTTGGAAACTGAGCACAGTTTTTCTGTGTGTACAGTGGTGAAAATGTTCTCAAAGGTCTTGATATGGCTCTGTAGAAATACTCACATGGAAAATTTAAACCCCTGGTATATTCAGGTTCAAATCTGTTTCTGTGGACCATGTAGGAGGGTGCTTTGCCTCTTTATTTAGGCCTTAATTTCTTCAAGCTGCTATCCCTTATTTATATTCCCATTAGCCTTTTGACTATTGCTTCTCTCACCACTACTAGTCCAGTGTAAAAACCTTGTGGGGAGCTTGGGCATGTTAGAGCAAGCAATGTATTAATGTAGTTGCTGGCTGCAGCAAGGCTCAGCATGACTGGGCGTATAGCTGGGTTTCTGTTGCTGTAATTCCACAAGTCCTTTCCCAAGTTGGAGATGAGGAAAAAAAAAAACTCTAAAGGCTAGAGCAAGACAAAATAAACCCTTGTCTTTTTAGGGATGGAGGGAAGATAGGGATTGTGGAAGAACCAGATCTTGTGCCCCTGTGGTTACAGCTCCCTAGAGAACTGTCTCAGGAGATGTTGTACACATATTTGCCATTCAGTAGAATAACTACTTCCAGCAGTTGAAATTAGCTTCTAGTTTGATACCAGTTAGGGTGGGCAGCTAACCACAAAGTGGCCACCTTCCATGGAGATTTACTGCTGTCAGAGAAATGCTGTTTGGTGTGGTGTCAGTGTCCATCCCTCCCTCCCTACTTAGTATGTTGCATGTACATTTAAGTGCATAGCCACTGCCTGTGTCAAAATGAGGGTGAGACCCTCCAAGGGACTTAAATTTGTAATGGGAGGGAGACCTGAGGCCGCGAGGGATATGTGTGGTGAGAGTTCCTTCCCTTAGTGATGATAGGGTCTTTTTCTCCCCCATCCAAATTCTTCAGCCAGCAAACTGTCTGAGTTTATCACCCTGTACTGGTGAACCATACTTGTCCAAACCCAGGAGATAAGTCCTGTGGTGATTGAGGAACTGCTGTGCTGTCTTTTGTGCAGTGGAAAACTTATGTATGCTGTGGAGGAGGCTAAGATGAGAGGCCAGGGATGCATTTTCTTGGAGAGAGTGAGTGAAAGCAAGCGGGAGTATCTGTTGGTGTCATTAAGAGTGCAGAGTGTCCCTCTGCTTATGGGATATAGGAGAGATCCCTGTGTTCCTCTGCCTGCACAGCTAGCACATACCTTCCCAGCAGTGATTTAGTGGAAACTGAAAGACAGCCAGCTAGTAAAACCGATGTTTTGTGATAGCTAAAAATGTGGCAAAAGAGAAAGGATCCTCTAGTGATATCTGTGTATAAGCAAAATAATGTAACATTAAACAAAGCAGAGCTGCTGTCTGTTAGAGCTGTCCTGCAAAGCCTGCCCCTGGCAATACAGTTTTGCTTCCCAGCTTCTGGTCTGTATTATCCAGAGCTCCCAGAAAATGCTGTGTCCCTGCAGAGTGTTTTCCTTTCCTGCACATCTAACAAGAAACTGGCTTTTTTTGGCCTGCTCTTTGAGTGTGCAGAAGTCCTTCTAGTGTTCACTTGCAAAGGAGAAGCAGAGCTGTCTATCACCTTTTGAAGTTCTTATACACCCTTTGCTGTCTTGCTGGAGGGAAGCAAAGCTGATAATGAAGTGCCCGATCTGTTTCACTGGTACTCCTGATGGTGCTGGGAAGCTGTCAGGGGTTTGCTGTGCTTCGTGGCCATATGAAGGGTTAAACAAATTGTGAGATCTAGATCAGGGAGGAGTGTCCTCCTTGAGGGTGAGATTGTCAGACCTGTTGCACTTTACTTTTGCTTCCTGTGAAATGATCCTTTAGGTATCCATCCTATAAAACCTATGGTGAAATTTATTGAAGTAGGGATCTCTGGGATGGGCCAGTGAGAGTAATGTTTTTAGTGTCCATTAGTATTATCATCATAGCTGTGATGCAACTTCAGACAATTTTTGCACTTCTGCAACTGTGGTAGGAATGATTTGGAAATCTTGAAAGCTACTGCAGGACATGGAAGCTCTTTACTGCACTGCTGTTCTCCTGACCTGAAGTTCTTGAGCCCCACTGTAGTGCTAGAAGCAGAAAGAGAAAATATGTGTGTATTCCTCTATACAGAGGTTGTAGAAGTGTCTAAAATACTTTGAGAATGTGTGGAGGGGCTGAGGAGCTGATGAGAGAAGTTTCAAAATGGAGATTGTTTTCCTTGGTTGCAAAATACCAAATACCAAACAGTACTGCAAATATTTGAGCAAAATGGTGTATAGAATGTGTAAAAGGAGTTGGAGAAACCTCTTCCAGTGATTACTTCTGGATATCAGCCTATCATTCATCGCCCAAGCAGTATGGGATTTGAGAGACCTGAAGTAGTTCTACAGCTCCTTGTAATTGGTATACATGCTAAGTGAGTGTAGGTGATATTCCACCCTCCCAAATTTGAATCAAATCCAAATGCCCTCCTGCTGATTGGAGCAGCAGTTAGGCAGGTAAATTAGGAAGTCACTGAGTCTGAATTTAGGAAGATTAATTTATTACTTCTCTTTACACAATAACACTTAGTAGACATGGACAGAAATTGAGAACTGTTTTGTGAAAAAGGATCAGTAGGTTAATTTTTTTCCTTCTCTAGGGGAGAGGGAAGGAAATAAATAACACTTTCAATGGAGTTTTTTGCAGCCCAGACTGTTCTATTAGTGATGTTTCATGTTCAACACATTTCTAAAGACAATTGCAGCTGGTGATGTTAATTCGTTCTGTGCTACTTGTGGTGAGAAAAGGAGTGAGGTAGTAAACATCTTTGAAAATGAAATCGCACCTTTTATTCAAATATCTTTGACACAGGACACAGGTAACAATGACCATATTCAATTACCAGTTTCATAAATTTGGGACTAATCCAAATTTATTAGAATTTGTAACTGCCCACCTGACTTCTTCACAATTGCATTATTGACATTAACTAGAATTTACCAGTTCTTGTCAGGCCTTGGACCAGCTCCTATAATGCAGGGGATATAGATGGAGATAACACTGAAAAGTTACAATACTTTGAAGTCTGTGCAGCAGGGTTTTTTGTTCTTTTTGTTGGTGGGGGCTGGAGGGAGCTCGTGCATGTTTGGGTTTCTCATATTTTTTTAATGCAGTCTAATTGTGCCATGGTATTAAGACAGTACATCTTTAAGTTTTCATATGAAAGTATAAGCTTTGGTATGACAGAATATCAAAGTGAAAATTAATGTCCGCCACTTGTATATTGCCTAGACGTTACTTTAGAGAGAAAACAACAGGAGCGAGACGAAGCCATACATATGTTAAATTCACATCAGTAATAAAGATTAAGTAGAAGTTAATAGCATCCCAGTCATGCTTGTGGAGGTAATCTCCTTTCTGAAAATTCAAAATTAGATTTGGAGGATCGAAGCAAACAGGGGGTGAGACTTTGGCGTAATATTTTAATCAAATTGTCATGAATGAGTGGATACAATTAAGAATTCTGTCAGTCACAGTGCTGAGCCCCTTTTGTTAGTCAGCTGTTGTGAGGGATGCACTAGGGCATCGTGGGTAGAGATTAAACTTGACCTTTCCCAGGATCTTAATTTTTGACCCTCTGGCTAGGCTTTGCTTGTCAGATGGCTATTTTTTTATTATTTCTTTCTTTATTTATTTTAAAGAAAGGGTAGCAGGGGTTGGGGACAGACAAAGATGTTCTCTGTGTGATTTTTTTTTTCTTTTGCTAAATACAGCGGACAAGTCTTAATAATGGCTCCCCGTTAGCTGCAAAGTGCCCATCTAAACCTCTTTCCTTCATTACTTTTCTGATGTGTACTGTATGTCATTCCTTGGACAAATTTACAGCTGAAGAATCTGTGCCAAAGGCAATACAACTTAACGTGCAGGGAAATGTTTTCTATTCAATAAGTTGTGCTCTAACATTGCTACAGCAGGGTTGCTTTGCTTTTCAAGTCTTTTAGATAACTGAGGCTTCTTCCTAGATATTTTAACTGTATTTCTCAGGAGGGTTTCTAAGAGTGTTTTTGGACAATCTTCTGCTACTGAGAAATTTTGTTCTGTGCACAGTCCTCTTGAGATTATGAGAAATTTAAGACTGAGATTAAAAATCAAATACTTTTTCCTTTTGAATTGAGCCTGATGATACATATTTTAATTGCTGTTTATGTAAAAATGTTCTCAAGTATGGAACTTTGTACACTGATTTGCAATGGAAGTGTATTTTATTGCAAGAGTTTCTGTGAATTCATATTCCATAGGACCAGACTAATAGGTGTTTTATCTAGTGGCCTGTTATAACTATTTGCATTGTGGAATGCTTCGTGGCTCCAGAGGAGATCAGATCCTGCTGCATTACTCATTTTATACATACCATATGAGACAGCTTCTCTGCTTTGTGGTCTGTGCAACTGTTAAGTCTTGAGCTCTGGAAATACCAACCCCAAAACTTGCCTGAGAAGAGACTGTTTTAAACAAACAAACAAAAAACCCAACCTCTAACCAATAAAAAAATTGTATCCTAAATTCATACTGATTAGCACTATTGTTGTTGAAAACCTCTATCAAAACTGCCTTGAAAAAGATAAAATAAGTGATTCAAAAGGCCTCTCTCGTGTCTCTTCCCAGTGACTTTACCAGTGTCCAAGCACTCAAATAGTCTTTATTTGTTGTTGGAAAAGCTGGGGGAAAAGAAAATAAAAATCGTGTTATTTCCACACTATAAATGGCTCCCTAAGGCTTTAAAGTACACAAACACAACTACAAGAAATGCAAATATTAGAACCAGGGCTCACCACTCATTTATAAATGAAGATAAATCAGTTTTATGCAATAAACCAAGATTAACTTGATGCCTGAAGCGTGTTCTATATTAGAGGTTTCCACATGCTCATGCATAGGTGGGTTGTCTTTTTTCTCTTATTTTCTTCTTTTTTGTTAAATAAGAAATGAATTTATTATTTTAAGCTGATCCCAGATGATTCTTTTATTTTCTGTCTTATTTTTATTCTTTTTCTTCTCTACCTTTTTATACAGAATGTTTGGTAAATAGAAAGAAGTGCTTTCGACATTGGGTGACAGTATGTAATCTACATTCACACTGTTTGTTTTACCTTTTGTTACAGAAAGAATAAAGTCTGGGCAACTTGCGCTAGTACATCAGTTTCTTTGCACTCCTCTGTACTGTAGGACCTAATTATATTTTAACACTGCATTTACTCCTTTTGCTTAGAGAATTATTTCAAATAAACTGACAGACCTATTGTGTTGTGACATCATAGTAACCCTTTTATTTTTGTCTGGTGGTGTTTGGGTTTTTTGTTTGTGGCTTTTGTTTTTTTGGATTTTGATTTAAAAAAAAAGAAAAGAAAAGAAAAACAACCAAAAAAACCCGGAGGAAACAAGCCCTTCTGTGAATTCAGCAGTAGCACAAGAAATTGCATTAACAACATTTAAGCAAAGTGTTGAAAACATACCGAAATAAACGCTAGCGCACTTCAGGGGTTGAAAGGAATATGCATCAAAATGCTTGGCATTTAATTTTTTTTTTCTTCGGGAATTTAGCCAGTGAAATATAGCTGCCAGTGTCTCAGGCCTGCGTGTGTTCTTCTGCAATATGCTCTCGATCAATCAGATTTGCATAACTAAACTGTCGGCAAGCCCGCTCGGCTGCCCAGGTGCAGGGCCATTTGCATATAGAACAGTGAGGAGGTCCCAAGAGTCACTTCAGACTCCAGTGACTGCTGAGCCCGCAGTCCACACCGCACTGGAAATGAAATTGGAATGACAAAAAAATGGTTGTGCTAGTCTGCAAGGGTGAAATATGCACTTGTGTTCCAAAGGTTATGTAGAGATCACAAGACAGCATTCAGGCACGAGAATATGCACAAGCCTACAGGAAAGAAAATGCCGTTGTGTGTATTTTGTTTCCCTTCCCCCAACCACAGTGATACATATTTATTTATTTTTTATAGATGGGTGTAGATATAGATGTGTATACAAACATATTTATTTCCTTTGAAGTTCTGTATCACAGTTTCCCATATTCTTCAATCCTTAGGTATGGAGGAGGCAAAGAGTGCGAGTGTGCTTTAACTATATAGTTCTTTCCAATTAAGTCTCCTGGCGGGTGGGGGGGCTGGAAATATAAATAAAAGACCTTTCCCCAGAGCTTATTTCTCTCTGGAATGTGCATGCACTTTTTCAACATGTTTGCCTAGAAGTCTGTCTCCTGCTTCCTGGACTATTTATTACTCAATTAGAAGAGCTAGATGGTGAATAATTACCACAAAGTATCGATACAGCTGGAAATAGAATAAGAAAAAAAAAAAAAGGATTACAATACTGATTGCTAAAAGCTCTTTATCTGAGGTTTGCCATAGGTGTAGTTATGCAGGCAGGAAACTGAAATGCAAAGTGCCGAAGTAATTTTCCTCCAGGAGGGCAGTAATCCATTGGTGCTCTGGAAGAAACGGAAGGATTTAATGTCACTGTGAGAGATCTGGTGCGAGACTCTGTTCTAACCATTAAGAAAAGCGGCCTCCTCTTCCCCTACCATGTCATGCTAAGCACTGAAAGCAAAGGATACTCTTAGCTCACTTGGTTAAGCAGTAGTGTCACATGCTGTTTTCCTAAGGCAGTTTTTGGGGTGCAGTATGTGGTGTGTGGGGTTGGAACCAACTGCACCTCTTCCTCACAGCAGAGTGCATCCCAGCCCTGCCAAGGAAGGAGTACTGCAGATTTGGCCCCTGCTGAAATGTGCTGATTTGGTGGAGGAGGGCAAGAGACAAGGTGTCCCTCCTGGTTTGAATGTCAGTTGTTGTCAAGTTGGCATCCTGAGCTGTTTCCATGACAACAGCTTTTTGTGCTGGGGGACGAGGTCATGCACCTGTGATCTCGATGAAAAGGACAATGAGAGAATGTACATTATTTAAAGCTTTTATCTTCCAGTACCTGTTTGAGTATGACCTTGAAATTGGGTGAATAGAGGGCAAAGTATATTTCTATGCATAGAACTGAGGCAAACTAAATTGGTTAGGAAGAGGTGTGAGGAAGATTGGGAGCATTTTACAGCATGGACACTTCTCTAACTTTTCATGGATGGGTCAGGCTGTCTCGTCAACTTCCCATCCTGCATATCAGTAAAAGTTTTTCTGTAGTGAAACCAGTCCATCATCCTTGTGAGACTGAAAAGAAGGGGGAAGAACAGGCAAACAGTTCAGCAACTGGCTTTCATTTGGTATTTTCCTAAAAGATGCCTGGCTTTAGTTGGGCATTATGGTTGTACTTTGGATGCCCACCACATCTCCTCTTGTGTGAAGCTCTGGATGAGCACTCAATGAAAAAATAATTGTTGACACAAAGAACTTTCAGTCAGAGTGATTATGTATCACTCTGCACTTTGATTTGTTAAAATGCCTAAATAGATCTAAAGCTTCACTGAAGGCTTCAGTTAGATGGGACTTACTGGAAATAAATTGTGCTCTACAAAAAAAAAATAAGCTAGTTCCTCTTTACATTTTCTAAAATCAAATGAAATTCTTTAAGACAAAAATTAAAACCAGCCAGAGATAGCTGGGTTTTTTTGTAACAGCTTCTTTTTCTGTATTGTTGGTGTTGTCAATTTACTAACATCAAAGCAGGATTGGGCTGGCTATAATTTTCTTCCTTTCAGAAATACCATAAAACATTGTTGAAGTATTTTGTCTCATGAGGAAAGAAGTCTATGGGTGGCTCAATGTGACTAAAAAAGAAAACAGAAAAAATAATTCTTTAAAAGAATAGTTAAGTAATGAAATCAAATGAACAACAAAATGAGGTAAAAGGAAAAACTTAGCTGCCTCAAATGCAAACACAAACTGTGTTATTGCTGTTCATGAAATATCTTTGTGCTTTTTGTACGTGTGTACAGCCTATATATGTAAATACAAACATCGACATTTTAACCTTGAATATTTGCAATTTTTAGAGTCATCTCCTGCACAGCATATTGAAAGACCATCCATCGACCACCCCAGTAAAGCAGGAGATGCAATGAGAACAACTGAACAAATTTATTTTTGGCTACGAGTCATAAAATTCAGAGATAATTTGGATTAGAATTTTCACAGCTCATATATATCAAGTATTTCTTTAAAATCAGAACAGTCAGAGCGGCTTTCAAATATCAGCTATTTATGAAGATGAAAGGAACTGCGCTGAAGGAGAAGAAATAAAACTACAAAACGAGAAGAATTGTTAGGACAGTAGATAGTCTGTGAAATGGTTACAATTGTTACAAAAGGCCACAAAGCTTAGCTGGTGGAAGCTGGGATAACTGCAGTCCAGGCCTATCTTTCCTTCCTTCTGCTCCTGAGAGGCAAGTGATCCCCACACTGCTATCTCAATTAGTAACAAGAGATTGCTCCTTTTGCCCCACATGGAACCACTAGAATCCATGGGAGATCAGAAGCAGGTCTGTGAGGCTGACATGAGGAAAACCAGACCTACACAGATGTATACAGCATTACATCGATCCTCTGTCACCAGGGTTATGGTGTGTGTCCTATAGAAGGCAAACCAACCTCTGCCATGCTAAAGCTGGACGAGTTAAAGTCAGTCTCCTCAGTGCTTGCAACAGAACAGTGATGATTCCAGGCTTTGATAGTTACACATCTACCCTCTCCCTCTTCTCTCTCTTGATATGCAAGAGGAGACACTCACTGTCTCCCTCCCTCCCACCTTGGTGTAGGTCAGCTGCTGTGCTTTGTGCCACTGCGTTCAGAGGTAGCTGAGCAGAGAAAGCAGCGCGCAGTCACTGTTACTGGTGATGTATGAGCGAGAGAGAGATCACTGTCACAGTATATCTGCTATTCTCAATTTAATTAGTAGTCAGAACTTCATTTGTCAACTTAATCATTGTGGGCAGACACTGCAGAGATGGAAAGTGGGGTGGGGGGAAGGAATCAGGAAAATAAACAAAAAAGGCCCATTTGTGGCTCTGGGCATATTTTATTTGTTTCTTGGCTCTGTTTATTTCAATATTTCATGTATGCCAAAGTTTAGATTTGAAAAAAATGATGAATGTATGTGGTCTTGTCATGAAAAGCGCTGGTTGCAGAGCAACTGGTTTCCTTAATCCTTTCAGTAAAATTATGCTGTAGCCTGCAAAACTACTCAGCTTCTCCATATCTCCACTTTCTCTGTTAGGTAAATAAATATTTGTTCTTGTTTCAGCTGAGGGAACTAGTAGATGTTGTCATTTGGATGCTGATATCGGTGGCTAAACTGAACGAAATTTTGCACAAAAAAAAGAGCGAATCCATCTGGTATATACACACCACTAAATCATAGAATGATTTGGGTTGGAATGGACCTTAAAGATCATCAAGTTCCAGCTCCTCTGCCATGGGCAGGGACATGTCTCTTGACCAGGCTGCTCAAGACCTTGAACGCCTCCAGGAAGGGGGCAGCCACCACCTCCCTGGGCAACCTGTGCCAGTGCCTCACCACCCTTGTAGTGAAGAATTGTTTCCTAATATCCAATCTAAATATATCTCCTTCCAATTTAAAAACATTCCCCCTTGTTCTATCACTACATATCCTTCTAAAAAGTCCCTCCCCAGCTTTCATGTATGCCCCCTTCAGGTACTAGAAGGCTGCTATAAAATCTCTTCAGAGCCTTCTCTTCTTCAGGCTGAACAACCCCAACTCCCTCATCCTGTCTTCATAGGAGAAGTGCTCCATCCCCTAATCATCTTCATGGCCCTCCTCTGGAGCTGTTCCAACAGTTTCATGTCCTTCTTATGTGGAGGATTCCAGAACTGGACACAGTACTTGAGGTGGGGTCTCACAAGAGTGGGATAGAGGGGCTGAATCACCTCCCACGATCCTTTTGATGTAGCCCAGGATACAGTCTATTATCAGTTTATTGTCAGATTTTATTACCTTACCATTCAAAGTGGATTAATAGCAGTATGTTAATACTTTGAGGAAAACTTCAATGATAGGTGACAGTTTCTTACAGGAAGGCAGGGTTTTTTTTACTTGCCTTTTTTTCTGGCTTGCAGCTTGTCTTCAAGGGCTGTTGGTGGTGTGGGGATACCTCAGACTGCCTATAGCATACAACCCCTGCTCAGACCGCTGCTACCTCTGTAACCTCTGATCCTGTCTGCAAAGAATCCAGGCCAGGCTACAATCATCTGCTGGCCTCTGGGCTATTGATGTAGTTCCTCACATTGCTGCCCAGCAGTAACTTTAGCAAGGAAAAGAGGAGTAGAGGAGTTTGGGGAGAGGAGGGGAATGGATAGGAATCGAGGTCAGTGGGAGCCACTGGATTCTATGAGGGAGCTGTAGGGTAACAGGACCTCTAATCCATGAAGAGCAGGATTGACATGTATTTTGGGCTGCAACCTTGCCCATGGCTGAAGTCCCCCAGGAAATGGCCCTGTGCAAAATCACATCAGAGTAGCAAAATAATGGAAGGTCCTTCAGGAAAAGGGGAGAAGTAGAGTCTTACACCCCTGACATCCTGTTTTTGCCTTCTATCATACTACTATTACTTCTTTGGGACTTCTTTTTTGCTGTCATGGACTTGTGTGATTAGGAATCTGCCTCTGGCTGGCATTCCTTCTTATTGCATGCACTGGTAGCAAATGTGGCAGTAGTGGCCTCAGATAGATCCTGGAAAGTCCCAGTAGACCTTGTGGGTTATATAAACTGAATAGATCGCACAGAATCAAAAGCTGGGAAAGAAGTGGTGAGCGCCGTGATATGACCGAAGTCACCAGGTGGTGAAGCTGGGACTGGAGATCTGTCCCGATGCTCCCTTGCCTCAGTGGGAAAAATTTGCTGTAAAATCCCTCCTGTGGCTGCCACCCTCCCAGACAGCATGTGGTCTCCCTTGTCATCAGCTGCTGAACTGGGGCCTCAAAGGACAAGTTTTACCATGTGTTTATGTCGATTTGCTTTGTGAAAACGCAATGGTCTGAGTATTAATTTAGGTCTTATGAAACATGGAAGCTGAAGATTTTTGGATTGTTGGTTTTTTTCCATAAATGTATAGCATATAACTTGTTTTTTGGCAGGTATTTTTAGAATTGAACTTCTATTTTGTGAAGATCTGTTGAAAATGAATATAAGAGGCTGTGCAACCATTGTCAGAACACATTCTTAAAGGGTGTGTGAACGTGTGTGCATGGCCTACTAGCCAGATGGGTTGGAAGACCAAACTGCCTGGCTTCTGCTATGGTGTGACAAGCCACAAGTGACTCCAGCTCCCTTTGTACCTCCCCTCTTCCTTCCCTTTGTCCACCTCAAATACGGCTCTTCAGTATTGTTGCTTTCATTCTGTATGCTAAGCACACCACGCAGCCTTGTGTGGCCTGAATCATAGTAGTTGCATTCCGAAGTGCTGCTGTAATATAAATAATATGTAAAATATTGCATATGTATTATAATTAATTTAGTAACATGGTCTTCTATGAAGAATTCATGGAGCTTTTAGGTGATATTGTCTTGGTTTCTCAATTTAGCTTTACTGTCATTGTAAAGCTTCTCTGAAGCTTGTTTTGAATATTTCTAATGTGCCTGAAGTATTGCCTGAAGTATTTTGGTACACGGTATTTAAGTACAATAGGAATGATTTTAAAAAGCAGAATACAGATTCTGACGATGTCACTCTCACTCTCTCTTCTTCAGTCAGTCTTCTAGTTAGTTTTCTAAGAATTTTCTGATTTTATGTCTAAAACAAACCTGCTACCATGAAAGCTGTTGGTCAGAAATTATCAAAATAACCTTAATCCTTACTTCAGCAATTTCCCATTATGAATTACTTGTATCTCAAAGGAGTCCTTCATTGGGAGAACTCATAGTTTATGAAAGAGCAATGAATTTATATGTCATTGCAGCAGCCTGTTGAATTAAGTGGTTATGACCCTCATTTTATTGATGAGCAAACTGAGGGACAGAGAGAAGTGACTTGCCTGGGGCTATGTGGTAACCCAGGATGTGAACATGCCTGACTTCTGGCTTCAGTCACTTACAGTATTTTTTTTTTAATTGGTTTTGTTTTCCTAAGATTTTTATTCTTTCACAAGCACCTGTTCTTGAAAATTGATGTAAGTTGAACGATGATTCTCATTAATACTGTTTGAGGTTTGCTTTTATTACATATATACACACACACATATAGTGTCTTTCTCTCTCTGTGTATGTGTAAAGATCCACATTCTAAATGTAGGTGCTACAGTGGGGACTGAGCCCAAGCTGTAGTTTGCACTACCTTTACTAGTTAGTTAGATGTGGCTCTAGGAAAAGGTGACTGTTTACTTGGCATGTTCTAGCAATCTAATTGGAAAAGTGAAATTACCATTTAAAAGATGTGCAAGAATGATGGAGAGAGAAGATCTTTAAGTCATGAAGCTGAAACGAACTGAAGTTATATGGTAGAAAGTGCTGTGGAGAGAAGCTTTATTTGAAATTACAAAATGAAAATTACTGATCAATGCAGCTGGAATGGAATGATTGATATTTCAACTGTACTTCTAGAAAATGTAACAAAGCCTAAAGATACACTATTTACCTTCTCTTCAATTCCAAGTTTTTCCATATTATAATAACATATATAAGTGCATAAATGGGCATTTCCAGATGCTGCAGTTGGAAGCAGAGGTGAAAAGAGCTGCAGTATATATCAAACTTCAGGCAAAGATCATCCTTCCAGTACTTGATTCTAGGAAAACAGTGACATAAGTGGTCTCCAATGGCTGAAGTTCTGTTTTCTTTCTCTGGGTGAGGCTGTAGAACATAATGGTTGGGCAAGAACCTAACCTACCGTTGTCTGCACAGGCTCAGTTACCTGTGCAATGACAGGGTGAAGAATGAGTGTTTATTGCTCAGGACTTGTTAACAACTTTTCTATCCCTACTGCAGTTCCTTTCTGCAACTGATGTTCTCTAGCAGTGACCTAAGAGAAGAATTTGTCCTCCACACTTCCCTGATGGATGAAGTATGGAGTTAACATTATAGAGATGAAGAACTTTGCTTCATTTTGCTTTATGGATGAAATAAGAATGTTTGTTGGTTTTGGTTTTTTTTTTCATTTACAGCCAGTAAATAACTCCCCATTCTAAAGCCTGAGCCAGATATCCATCCTCCTATTGTGTTCCTGCCAATCTATGATTTCCAGCTATGGCTAGGATATTGACCATATGCTTAAGAAATGGGGAATGCTCATTTGCTTACAAGTATTCACCATAAAAGTACACAAATCCATGTAAGAATCAAAAAATTATTTTGGCTTTTGGAAAACCTTGTTTGTACAGTGCCTGCACCTCTGGCTATATTTGACCTGCTGCTACTTCAAGGAAAGAAACTTCCTGTGAGAATATTGAAAAAATGAGATTTTGAAACTGCGTATTAATTTTTTTCAGTTGCTAAACATATCTATACAGACAGGTTAAAGCAGTTATATAAAAATTCTGATTTTCAGGAATGTTTAGCTCATTGCATTTCTGTAATCAAAAGAAACGGTCAAGTCTTGTGTGTGGGCATAAAGCAGTGATAGCACAATTCAGTTTTCTGCTACAGACTTCTAACAAATTTATGCTGCTGTAGTGTAATATGGAGTTTGGCCCTTATACCATTATGCCCTATTCATAATCCTTCCCAGAAACTCTAATTTTCAATGACATCACAAGTGGTTGCTATGGATATGATTGCTGTGACACAAACATGGTTAGTGATTAGGACATCAGATGAAAAAATGTTATGTGAAGATGAACTCTTCAGGAACTGCAGTCTGTTTTCATGCAAATGTCCCTAGTATAAAGCGGAGGATGAGGAATGCAGAAAATAGAATAAATAACTAGAATTGCCTCTAAATGAAATGTTTTACCAAGTTTTCCCTGAAGCGTCAGCAGCTCTTTAAACATGCTGGTGATGGCCCATCACAAAGCCAGATGTTACCATTTATCAAGTAAAGTAAAGAGCCCCTCCTGCTTCCACAAATATGAACTGAATATGAAATCAAATGGGAAACTGCTGCACTAACACTGGGGAAGATATAATGCAACTTTTAAGCTATTGACAGGCCTGAGAGTAAAAGAAGTGTCTGACAGGAAAGAATAAGTGTCGGCAACATTACTTGATTCATCTTTCAAAGGCAAAATTGCAGTCATATGTATAGACTTAAATCACTTGATGGACATCCTACAGGTTACGATTTCCTTCTCCACTGTCTCTGTCACCTCCTTCTCCCATTCGATACACAAGTCAAATGCTTCTTAGGGAAAGGATCCATTGTGAATGTTCTGAGCAAGCTCCGTGAAACCCAGACTAGCAAAATGGGCGTATAAGACACACAGAGGGCTTCTAAATATTTTTTACACTTCCTGTAAGCGTACTTTAGCTTCCATGTCAATCATAAACCTGGTGGGGAAAAAAGTTAGTCTACATTTATCTGGGCACAGCTGAGCCAACCCTTGGTGAGGTGTGTAAGGAAAGAGTAATGCCATTGGTCCCTCCAGCCTATGCACAACCCAGCATTTTTTGCTTTGCAAAATGACATAAAGCATCCAAATTCTGCTTGACTTCAATACTGGTCAGACAGTTTCACAGTTAGAAAGGCCCAATTATTGCAAGATTCTAGATCTTGGAAAAAGGCATGTGCAAAATGACAATATCCCAGTGTTGTAGCTGTAATGGTCCTCCAAAATACCTCTAAATGGGTTTGGAGGGAGAGGTGTAGGAATACTGATGAAGTAGGAACTTCATGAATGTAAGTGCTTTCACAGGTTTGAAGGTTAAGAGGCAAACTTCAAAGTACATATTGAGGGTAATTGTTTGGCTAACTTAATTAGGTTAACTCTGATTAGACAAGTTGAAAGAAGGGCAGTTGGGACCTGTGGAGCACTGGGAGACATTAGGAAGAGAGAGGTGATGTGATCGTTGGCTGAATGGATCTTTTAAATTTTTTTAATGTATCAAAATTTGAGGAGTTATTTGGAGTGGAGTATCAGAAAAAATATAAAATGTCAGAATATCAGTATCGCTACCAGGCTGATGACTTTTAGCACTGTATTAGGTTATATTTTAAGTTTCCAAGTGCTTTTTTTTGAGGAATAATTGTAAGGAATGTAAGTTTCCCATACAGACGAAATTTTGGGGAATGTAAGTTTCCCATACAGACGACATCTGAGAGATCTGGGTCTAAAAAGCTGTGCTGTAAGAAATATCCTACTGTTTCTGTCCTTTGTATGCTGTGTTTCAGTGTTCACTCTGGTGCATAGCGATGAAGTGTACCACATCCTGGGATGAATAGAGGGTAGTTCTGATGTGCGATATTGACTGGGGTGGCTATGGAGATGCATTTGCATTTCTGGCTGTTCTGTAGTTTGAGCTGGTTCCCTTCAGTATTTGGCTGAATACTTACATGGTGGACTGTAGAAGTCACTTTTGAACAGCACTGTAGAGCTGGTTTGTGCTGGGTCAGGTTATGTGCTGCTGGGTATGCTGCTGAAATGCGTGAAATCTGCTCCCAGTTTACCTGCGCAACACAATGTTGTGCGGAGTCAGTGTCAGTCCATGCTTCCCTTTAGAGGGGCACTGCTCTGTCCCATTGGTGCCAGTGGAGGTACTTTCTCCCCTAGAAAGAAGACTGAGGCCAAGCCCACCCCATCTGCAACAGCTCTAAGAGGTCCTGGGCGCAATTTCTGCCTCTCACAGCTTCCCCTCCCTTTGGTGCCTGTTGTACAATTTGAGCCCAATATGTTTCAGGAGGGTGGTTGTGGAAGTGGGGGAGGGGGTCGCTAAATTATGGTTGCTGTGGGAACCATAACTTTGAATTTCTTGACATCTGTCCAATGACAATCTCAACATTAACGTTACATTAACATAGTTTTTTTGCATTTAATTAAAAAAGATGATGGCCTGGAATCTGTTAAGGAATTTAAAGCCAACATTTAAACTGTTTGTTGGGAGCAGAGATGTCAGAGCCTCTGCTCTGGAAACACTCACGTGCGCTCACTAAACATTCTGACAATGTAAAATAGCCACAGAGATGAGAAGTGAAAGCAAAATGTTTGTAAAACCATTGTCTGTTTGTCTCCTTCTGGTGGCTTTGCCCATCTTTCCTGTCTGAAGGAAAGTACTCTGACTGAGTTTAAAATAACTTGAAAACCAAATAATTGTTTCCAATTCCTCCACACGCCATCCCCAGCGCTGGCCACTGACTCACTTGCGTGTGAGGGCTGAGTTGTCTGGGGGTTGGTTTCTCCAGCCTACGCTGTCATCTTGCAGGTTCTTAAGAGATGCTAGCAGTTCTTTGGGTGTATCAGGATAGAGGCACAAGACAGCAGTAAATGCCTGACTGCAGTTTCCATCCTCATTTCTGGACTCTTAAAAATGTGTTTGGGTTTCCCACATAGTATTCCAGTACACTCGCTAATGGGTTTTGATTTTGAGGGTTATGCAAAAAAAAATGTTTTACAACTGATAGGTGTTTCACCTCAAAAGGTTTGGAGGCGCTGAGCTTTAGAACTCTCTTGTGTAACCTCATGTTATTTCAATAAGTTCAGCTATCAGACAAATAGACATATGGACTATGCTAAAGTTAGGTGCTGGAGATAGGAGAAAGATGTTCATATGGCACCCGTGTTATTTAGCCTTCTCTCATAACAGAATACCATACTGTTAAAAATTGTCTATTTTTATGTAATTCTTCCACTTATATTGAGATAAAAAAATTATTAGTCTAAGGTTGGCTCACATCATCAGAGCTTCTGAATGTTGGCAACTTCCCTACAGTCTGTTGCAGGCAATAACTGCCAGGGAAGTTGCAAGCAAAAAATAGGTCTTCCTGCTGAGCCACCAGCCCAGCAATGTAAGGAAGAATTTAATACCATGGCCTTAAGAAAGTTTCCATGTTCTTCACAGACAGTCGTGCCTTCGGTAAGGTGACGGAGGAAGAATGTAAAATCCCAGAGTTACTGCAAGCCTCGAAAAAGTTGTGAAAGAAGACTTGGCAGTTAGTAGCTTTATGTAAAAGATTTTTGCATATAAATTGCATATGCATATGACATTTTAGCTCCAACTTTACATGTGTTTTGGAGGTTGGATTCAATCTTGTCCGTGCCTGTCTGTTTGCTTTTGCCATAGCTGCATCAATATTAATCCTGTTGTTTTTTTCCTCTGGCTTTTTTTTCTTAATTTTCCTCTCTTCCAGTTTTGATTTAAAAACTAGTTCATTCCTTTTATCCCAGTAAAAAAAAAATAAATCTAGGCATCTCTTTTCTGTTTTTTTTTTCAAAATGAGTTATTGTATTTAAAGCATGCATATTTCTTTTTTGTCTTTTGGAGTAGACTCTCCAGTATTCATCTGGTGACAAGAAATGGCTAGAGAGCTAATAAGATGAAGAGATACTCCTTTACTGAAGACCTTTTCTCTTCTTTAAAGGGAAAAAAACATTCTTTAAGTATTATTGCTATGCTATCTCCCCCTGCCCCACACCCACTGTGGTATCATCAGAGAAACCCAGGCTTTGCCTTACGAAGTGGCTGCACATTGTATTTGGGAAATATCACTATTCTGAGCTCAGAGCTGAATGGACTGTTTAAAATGAGTTTGTAAATTAGCTCCTCTTTTTCCCTGCAAATTGTCAGCGAGCAGCCTATTTCATCTCCCTTTCTTTTTGTCTCCTCATTAATACCCTCCTGGTGACATATTTCATTCTTTGGGTTTCTTGTAAACTGTTCTAAAAAATAGAATCTGTTCTTGGCTCATGTTTGTAAGCCCTGCTTGTAAGATGCAGTGACACAGGGTAGCTGCCCCTTCTTGCCTGCAGGCATGAGATGGTTGTGGGCAGGAGTGTCTGAACAATCTGTAGTTCTTCATACTCATGAAAGATGATCAGGGTTAAGAAATTTTCGCACTCAGCCTGAGTAGAAATTGCAGTTTCCTCCAATATTAGCTGATGACATAAGCAATTCCCCTTCTCCTTCAGTTCTAACAAGTGATTCATTTCAGTTAAGTCACTTTGACTTTCCTTATCACTGAAGTGGAAAAATCAAGGCACTCTAGGATATGTTAGAACATCACCTATATATATCTGTAGTTGAAGGGAGCTTTTCCATCAGAAGCAGTCTATCAACAAGTGTTTTACAGAACTGCTTCTCATTGTAAAAGTACTTTCCCTATATCTATTTTTTTTTGATTATTTGAAATTGTTTGTTATTCTGTTAGTTTCTTATTAGGTTTTTTCCTGCTAAAATTTCCCACACTACTGATTTGTTGCAGCTGTTTTAAAGAACTGAAATTTAGAGTGTGCTGAAGAGCTCAGGATTATCTTTAAAGCCCTGCATTTTCTACCAGAAAACTTTTATCCCCAGAATGTTTCTAAGTCAGAAAGCTGTTTTCCCACAATCCTTCTCACTAATTTCCTGAGGTGGACACATGATGTAGTTAATAGCATGAACCTGTGGTCCAAAATATATGAAATTGACAACTCACAGGTTCAAGTTAGCACAACATTTAATTTGATTCCTAAGCATATAAAAGTTGCTTCCAGTTGAATAAGAGAATGTGGTTGAGCATGGGTTGTAATAATGCATCGAATGCTATGACATCCCTGCTCAAATAATTTATAAACAGCAGAAGAATTTTAAGAACTGAATTAGTACCTGAACTTCAAAAGAGACCATGTATTTCTATTAATATAAAGAACAATTGCAGGCTGTTAGCCGTTAAGTTATTTGAATTTGAAATTCATCAAAACGGTGGTGGAGGAGGAATATATCTGCACTCTAATGTGGATAAAGGATCTTCTGTGTGAAGTAAAATTGCTTCTGAAGTAAGAGAAGTTTAAACTAACTCTGAAGAAGACATGCAACTTTCTCTTCAGAGTACCTTTCTTCTATCCTCAGCTCAAACTCTCAGCTTCTTTCCATCCAGATCCTAAACACCCCTAAGATGAATATTTCTGTTTCTACAGAATGGGTCCATTCCAGACTATGAATTTTCTGAAACTCCCCAACCTTTAAAAAAACAATTAATTCTTTGATACTGTTCTGCTCATTTTTTTTGTTTGGTTTGGGTTTTTTTTGGGTTTTTGCTTGTTTGTTTGGGGTTTTTTTTTTGTTTAAATTGAATAGGCTAACTAATGCTTTTCCTTAATATAGGAATTGTTTTGTGGAAAGGGGAGGATGCCATATATGGGGGCTCTGTATCTCATCTCTAAAAATCTCTAGCCTGACTCTTTCCACAGACCTTATTTCCCTGATGTGAAACAGGGGGCTGAAGTTCTTTATTCTGTAGATATGTATGCTCACAATTCAGTACATTACTACAGCAGGGCTTTCTAACATCACCTTTTTACCTCTTTTAAGCAGGTAAAATCTTGTTTAAAATGGGGCCAGTGCTCTGAACTGGAATTCCTTGTTAGTTTTGCTCTTGCAGAATTGTAGCAGAGAATGGATAAATTAGCTTTTTGTATCAATGCCAGTAAGTGGAGCTGGTATTTCAGAGCAACTGATGTCCTTGGGACTTGGGCAGTGATGACAGACTAAATGTATAAATTGCAATTTGACAACCTATTTAAGGGGTAAAATGAGAAAGTTTTAGCATGACTATACACTGTCTCTGTCTTACTAATTGCTTCTTGACTGAAAGCTGTTTTTTCAAGGCTCCTATATCTGTTATGCTCAGCAAGGCAAAGCAATAAAGCAAGCAAGCTTGCTATTCTGCATAAGAGATGCAGATTGTATAAATCCAGCCTTCTGATTCTGAGATTAGCTAAACATGCTCTCAATATTGCCACACGTTGATTCAGAATAAACTATAACAAAAATGGAGCAGTTAATCATGAGACACTTCGAAAAAAGTTTGCTCCTGTGTGGAAGACATAATGAAGTTAACAGTAGTGGCATGAGCAGGATATTCTGAAATGAAATTAACTAATTTTTTGTTATAGGCCATTTCTCTTTTTTTTTTCAAGCCCTGAAAGCTCAAATGTTTGTTCAATTTAATTCTTGGTAGGATCAGACGCTAATGGTGGAAAGTTCCCATTACATAATGGAAATTCAAGTGTCTGGGTAGATGGGGGTTGTTTTAGAAGTTGGCGAAAGAAAAAAAAAACCAAACAAAAATTACAAACAAACCAACCAAAATTCAAATCAGCTTTGTCTCATTCACTCAGATATCTTCTAGATTGAATCTTTGAATGCAGAATGAGAAGAGTGAAATTGTGGTTACTATTCTGTAGAGTAAGACCGTCAAAATTTAATTCATGCCTGACACAGGACAAGTATCAAGCCAAAATCTTCTATTTTATAGAAATATGAACTTGCATGTGAAAGGGAAAAGGAAATAGCGAAAGAAGCTTAGAGAAATAAAAGGGGGAAGTAAGGGAAAAAGGCAGTAGTAAAACTGCAGTCTTAGCCTTCTAAACCTTTTTGCTTCTCTGATTGATACTTTTCAATTATACCTTCCCATTTCACTGACATTTGAAATGCTATTTTTTTCCTAGCGATAACTTCAAATGCTTAAGTTCCAACAGCACCAGTAACCCTGTTTAGCTGTAGTAGTAAATTGGTTCCTTGTACAACATAATGGCAGTGACAGCCTTTTGCTAGGGAAATGAGTTCTCCAATGGGACATGCCTATGATAAGACGTCCGGTTTTGAAATTGTATTTCTCTGTATCAGAATTAAATCTGGACTTTATATTTCTTTGCTGCCACTGCTCTGTAGCTGGTCCCTATACAGTACGACCAAAGACTGACAAGTAATGCTTACACAGGAACCCTTTCACTTAAATTGGATTTGTCCTTTTATGTTTCCTCCTATTATTAGCTATTAAAATCTCTCAAATGCTTTTTTAAACAGTGATAGGGTTTGGCAAACCTGGAACTCACTGACTCGGAAGAGGGGAAAAAAAAACGCTTCTAGTATTAAGGACAGTAATTTCCTTCCCTAGGTAAAATTAACTCACATTTGGTAAAATACAGTATTGATTCCCTGTGTTATATGGTAAGATATATGGAGTATCTTCATTGTGTTGAGAAAGGTCAGGATTTGAATGTATTATATTGGCACAGCTAAAGGCCTTTTAAAAAGGGTACCAAAGAAAACACAAATCAGTGTCACTCCTGGGTACCTTTAGAAAATCCAAGCCTCCTTTCTTCTGGCTGTCATACTGTGTTTCTTAGAGGCTTTAACAGTTAAAACAAAAGTACCATGCCTCCTGTGCTGTTTGATTTGCATCGGTGCCTGACAGTACCGCAAGTGTGTGCATTTTGTTAGTGTATTATTACTATATGCTATAATGGAACAACACAATGGAGGTCACTAGGA
Source organism: Zapornia atra (assembly GCA_013400835.1). Taxonomy (NCBI): domain Eukaryota; kingdom Metazoa; phylum Chordata; class Aves; order Gruiformes; family Rallidae; genus Zapornia; species Zapornia atra. The sequence continues at coordinate 31,575 of VZTU01018525.1, read as the reverse complement.
GATCATCAGTATATGTAATTTAATTTTAACCTTAGGTTTACATTATCACTTAAATAACAAAATAATAATCAGTCTGTAGGAAAGGGGAGTTCTTTTTCAATTTCTTTCAGTAAAAAAATTAACTCAATGTGATCCCTATGTTGGTCTTCTCACCACTGATACCAATGTAATTTTATTTTTCTTCAGAGAAATGTTCCTAACAAATTTAGGACAGAAACTGGAACTTTAAAAATCTTAAGAAAGAAAAAAGTAGTTTACTTTTCAGCAATGGTCTCTGACTCATTTCTGATTTCAATTAAGTGTGGGATGACTTTACAGTAGAAACTACAGACATGAATTCTTTCCTTTCTGACCAAGAGGTCTCTTGAAATATATTTTCTTGAAAGGGCTACTGGACTTATACATATACACACTATTTCTATAGTCTCTCTCGCTTTATGTATGATTTAAGAAGGATGCAATTTTATGGTTTCAGTTGGCATCTGGGATCTTTAACAGTAAACAAGGTGATACTTTTCCTTGCTATGCATCCTTTAAATGATTGAAATTTATTTTCTTAAATGTTTATATTTACTGTATAATGAGGATTTGGCTCTTTAATTGCTAATCTTTTTATTTTTTATAATATTGACCAGAATATAACTTTTTTAGCCTCTGTCTGTCTGTGTTTTCTAAATGTCATTAATAATCAGAAATGTTGAATACAGAAGGGCAAGTTAAATCCTGTCATTGAAACAGCAAACAGCTTTAGTCAAATGTATTGGCACAGGATTAAAAATGCATCAAGCATGTATTTGTCTTCTCAATGGGAAGCCCTTATTAATAGTTTGAAGAGTAGAAAGCTTAGCCTTATACAACAAGAGCTGTAGTAGGGGTTTTTTTAAAATATATTTTAATGTGTGAAATTGCAGGATGCCAAGGTTGCAATTAGAGCTCCTCTCTCGTTCCAGTAATTTTCCCACTTAGATTCATTCTTTCCTTTCACAAAAAAAGCACTTCATAGTGGTCACAGCAGAAATGCAGTGATACTGAGTAGAGTGCAGTATACTTGCAAGGTTAATTACTGCACCACTGTCAAAATATTGGACATAACTACAAGGACATGAGTCGGCTCACTTCTCTGAGAAATCTCATCCTTTTTCTTTTTTTCTTGTGTGCAGGGCTTTTCAAAGGAAGTCTATGTGCTTTATTCAGAATTATATCAGACTTATACAGTAGAAATGTGGAGTTATGGACTGACTGTTTTAGAGACCCACTTTTTTCTTTCTGACCCCAGTGCAACACGGTAACACAAACCCATAAAAAAAGATTGGATTCTCAACAGATCTGGGAACATGACTTCTACCTCAGGGGTCCCTTTGACAATAAATCAGGTGAATTGTCTGTATTCAGAAGTTCGCTTTGGCTTCTGACTCTAGAAATTTAAAAACAAGTGTTTGTCTTCAATGCTGTCATCCTTCCCTATTCAGCCAAGACATGTGGGAGGTTTGGGGAACTTAAAAAATGGCTTCTTTGTATTTGGGAGTAAACCATATCTGATTAAATTTTAAAATGAAATTAAGAGAAACCACCAAATCTATGCGTGGCCTGGCAGATGCCACAGTCTGTGTTTACTCACGGCAGGCTGGCAGGTTGGAGTCCCATGAAGACGTTACTGGAAACCTACAAAACAGAAGAAACCTGGTTTTGCTACCTCATTCACAAATTTGATCAACCTGCTGTAATGAAGAGTGTGTATGAATCTCTTGCAGTTTCTAGCAAGTGCTCAAGAACGCTGCTTCTACAGATAATGACAGAACAGCCAAAGGCAAAATCTGACCAGATTTTCTCTGGACTACAGCCTCCTATTCTGATCCAGCCCACTGGTCCCCCTCAGCTGGCTTAAATAACAGTCTTGCTAGGAGGTCAAGATTAGTCCACTCCTATATTTCACCCAGATCTCTTTGGCTATCATTTCTGCTTTTTGACAGCCAGCTGCTGTCACTTGACCATATTATTGTGGTCCTTTTGCTGATGCTTCCTGGACAACTGCACTATTTTCTCTAGCTGTCAAGCCCAACCCAGCCACTACACCACTTGACATAACTGGTGTGGAAGTTTTCCCTCAAAGATGCCAGACCAAGGAAATGGGTTCCTGCATTACCATCCTCCACCAAACCTCTTTTCTCTGGGCACTGCATATTTGATCAGGCAATAAGAAAATTTTGTATGGGCCATCAGGTCTTCAAAGGCTCCTTTGTGTGTTTGCTGAAAAGGAAAGATGATGTGACCCACTAAGGTGTGTCCAGAGTTTATTTTGAACTCCTCATGCAGTTGGAATGAGAAATGGGATGAATAAATAGAAATAAAGCTGAAGAGAAAACTGAGAGTAAATGTGGGAAATGTCTTGTGCTTTGCTCTGCTTTCATATGACACACATTTTACTATTTACTCTTTTCAAATTCTTTTTGAAATGTGCTTATCACATTATACAGTGAGCAAGAACAAAGCACTTTAAATTAACAATGCAAATAAAAGCAATTAACAAGCTGACCACATGTCTGCTAATAATCTCAACCAAATTTGGAAGCTGCCACTAAAAAACCCCAAAACCTCCAAACCAACCAAAAAAAAAACCCAAACCAAAACCCAACTCTTCAACCCATTATAACTCATGATCTTATAAAAAGCAAATGCATCATTTAGCCTGCTTGGAGGCCTGAGGCCCTTCAAACAAGTGGAGCTGTGAGCAGTCTCTTCACTGGTGATTCTCATTTGGCAGACAACTGACCTTTAAGTCTGGGGGCTTCTTCTTTTTGCCTTGTGCTCTTTAGCAGAACTTAGCAGTTAGAAAAGTGAGAAGAAGGGTGACTTTTTAAATACTCAAGGTCTTTGAAGGCCTTGGTGAGTTAAAATCAACACCTTAAATTACAGTGAACACATTTGTTACACATTCTTTCTGACCAGGAGAGCTTATGGGTGCTGACATGCTGCACTAAAAGGAACTCCCCCCTGGGATGTGAATTTTAAAATTCTTCACAGTTTTGCTGTCCCCACAAAATAAGCATTGTCACCTGCCTATTATAAATTGAGAAACTGAGGCATTTTACCTGTCTTAATTGGCATCTTAGTTTTCAAATAACTGGCTTTCTGAGTCCCTTCCAGTTGTGTACACATGGCATTTTGTTAGTTGAAGCTTATTGTCAACTGGCTTTTTTTTTCCCCTGTAAAAAGAAATCAATAAAATTTGAATTTTTCTACCCAGACTGAATCCTTGGTAAATTGTTGTGGATGGTTATTGATTTCTTATATCTGTGAGATTTTTTTTTTTCTAAATAGCATTAAGGTAAACAGAAATCTTATTGTGTTCATTTTACAGGATAACACTTATCTAGACAAAAGAACACATAAGCACACAGCTTACCTATAGGAAAGATGCAGCAAATCACTTCCAATAACACAAAATAAGAACAAAACCTTTCCATTGCTGAGTAGAATGGGAAGATTGCTTTCTTGTCACTAATTTTGATTGAATTGAATCTGTGCTTTTGGTACTGTCTCACTGATACAACAAGCATCGTTTAACTATTCCCTACATTTTTGTGCCCACAGAAAACACAGGAAAGACCGAAATGGTCTTAAATGAGGATTATGAGTCACCTTCCCCCACTAAATCTGGTGAGGGTTAGAAGGGGAAGCATATCTATCTTTTAGGCATCTTCCTGCTTGCTTCTAGACTGTCCCCAAAGTATAAAGGAGACTGTCTTCCATTTCACTTTGAAGACAAATAGAGCAGCCATTTCTTGAAACACAGGACAATGGAAAGTTGAAGAACACTGTTGAGTTTTGAAGTCTCCAACCTTCTAAAGAAACACAAGTATTTCCAGTGATGCTGGAGGCTTCCAACCTTTGAGATCAAAGTCTTTCAAGAAGGCACTGCAAGATGCAGTTGCAGTCAGCCTGAACCTGACTCGCACCCTCATTTAACCTTTGACTGGAAATCTGAATCAATCTCTGGACTGTTTCAGATCAGTTTATTTTAGTATGCTGTGGTAGCATGGTAAAATAGACAAGGCAAAAATTGACATGAGCTGCAATTCCATAGTGAGGCATGTAATAACAATAATAACTTTGATAAAGTAGAATGAAGGGAAAGATAATGAATTCCAGCAGATTAATAATGGCTCATGTGGGCTTCTCGGGACAAAGAACAATTCTAGAAAACGCATGATCCCAGGAGTGACTTGTATGTTGGGAACACTGGTGCACAGTGAAAAAAGAGATGAAATCCAACATTTAATTTTCAGAAACATTGATATTTAGCTTTTATAAAGTATGACTAGTTTAGGGTCATGTTATACACTGGAGCTGCTGTGGGGAAAATTGGAGTTAATTATTGCTGAATGGGATGCCAAATAATAATGATTCGGGGATGATGTTTTGAAATGTTTGGTGTCTCTTCTTTTCTCTCTTTTTATCTTTTCTGTCCCCCACCTCCCTTCTTTCTTTTTTCTTTTTTTTTTTTTTTTCTTCTAGCTTTCATTCTTTTCTGGCTCCCCATGGAGTGTTCAGTTCCTAGGGTGGCCTGAGGAGAGATCAGTGATGCTGTGCTTTGTAGTCTATTACAGCACAGCTGTTCATCAATTAGAATGGAGAAAATAATCCTGCTGTTTTAGAATAGCATGATGTGCCTTCTACGTTATCAGGCAAAATGCAAACTGGATACATGAAACCCATGCAGTGAGGCTGCTAGTGTAAGGGGAAACCTCTGACTCAAAAAAGTTCTCCTTTATTTTTCTCCTTTCCTCTGCTAGTTTAAAACTATAATTACAAACTTGAGCACCCACTCTACCTTATGACGTGAAGGAGCATCCACAGTTGCCCTGCCGGAGCCAGTAGAGCTATTAGTGAATCAGAGTTCAAGAGTAAAGCTAAAAAATCTGAACCAATGCTATGCTAATGAAGAGTGTCAGTTTGTACACTGCTTTTTTTTCCTTTTTTTTTTCTCCTTTTCCATCAGGCCTTCTTTTCTTGTAATAGCAGAGGAATGTGTGCTGAAAAGCAGATAGTTAGTGCCACTTTGCCACCATATGCCTTTCTATTTGGAAATTTGCATAAACAGCAAAACATTAAAACAGGATTTATAACCCCCCTCAAAAATAGAAAAATATATGCAGAAGTTTCAAAAAGAAACCATGGGAGTCAAGTTTAAAAGCCCCAACCCTAAATCCCAGTAATTGGAAACGGTGTGTTTTATTTATATTCATAACATGTATCTATTATGCAGAGTGTGTAGTGCACAGAATATTGTTTTTATGTGGGTTAAGTAGCCCTGCTCATGGGCAATGTTTAGTACTTCTGTTGCAATTCCTAATGTGCGGAGTAGAAACCCAGAGCAGCAACTGCATTAAAAACCCAAGAGGCAGAGAGAGAGATGGACTGTAGTTAAAGCAGAATTAATCCTCTCCACTCTTCCACAAACACATCAGTCTGCACTTCAGTCCCAGTTGCATTTATACTTGGTCCTTCATGGAAGGAAAAAACCAAGCCAACCTGAGATCCAGGAAATCAATTGGGATCTCAAGGCCTAAGGGAGTGATGTAGGTTAAAAATTTCTTCTAAAGGTTGAATTTCTTCTAAAGGTTGTGGTTTTCCACTCTGATCCATGCCCCTGTGGAGCAGACATGGCCCTGGGGTATTACAAAGAGGCCGTTTCACTCCTGGGTGAGTCATGCAGCATGTCTGGCAAGAGGTATTGGTGAGTGGCGTTGGAAACCCACTGAGAGCAGCAGCTCTGGGCAAGGGACCACTCTGGGGCTGTGAGTGGCAGTAGCTGTTGAGATACACCATAGCACCATGGTTGCTGTTTTTTCTCCATGATGCAGTAGGTATCAGCAGCCCTGGCTCTCCTCTCCACTCTACATCCCCTCCCTTCCTGTCTAGACATCTCTGCATGTCATAAGTAATTCACAGCTGCAGGATATGCTACAATCAGTGAATTCCGATGTGGATTTAAGACCCTTATATTCAGACCTTGCCTTTAGATGCTATAAGTGAAAGTGGTCTTTTGCTGGTGGACAAAAGAGAGAGATCATTTCAGGCCAAGGACAGGTTTCACTATTACAGAATTTTGCCTAGAAGCAAAGTGTGATTTTGCTGTTTATGCCCAAACCCTTTTTATAAAGTGGTCTGAGACATTGCTCTGCCTTAAGAGTAACCTGAGAAGTATTTGGAGATGGGCCTGTTGTGGTTTTCAGTCCTTTAATGGGAAGATCTCAGATTACCACTTGTATTGGAGAATATCAACTTGCCCTGATGCATCTGCAGAGAGGTCCTTCTGGCCATAGTTTCCCCTATCTGGGCACTGTAGGATGCTTTGCAAACGTTTATCGTCTTGCACTCTTTAGTCTGTGTCAAAGTATCTGAATTTTTCCTTTTCTGCACCACCACATTCACATTTGGAATCAACATTCTGTTGCTCTTCTCATTTGTGTAATTAAACTTGTGTAGGCATTTATGATTTTTGTTGTACCTCTCTTTCTTTCCAACACTTCTGCTGTTGCATCTTTCATAAACATTTGTCTTCATTTCTCCCTCTAGTATGAGAAAATACTCTTTAAAAGCAAGGACACTGGACAGAGATTGTGCTTTATTCATATACTTTGGCAATTATAATGTAGTAAGTTATTAATTATTCATAATGCCTCATGTACTACTGACTATTGCTGTATAGCTGCTAAACGTAAGGAAGTTGTAATATGAGACATTAAGTGATATAAGATCTTACTGTAGCAATGTTTCTGCTTTGTCTTGGATCTGAAGTGGTTGAAAGGCAGCTGTGTTAGGTGCAAATTAGGAAGTGTGTAGATGAATAATGGTCATTAGCAATAATAAAAATTAGCATTAAATGGTTAATCCACAACAAGTAATTGTTTTACTCTTTTTAATTCCTTTTCTCTTTGCGTTTTGATGTTGAGGTCTGTGAATGGAATCCCAAATCCTCAGATGCATTTGTTCCCTGGACCAGTCTACAAATATTTCTTTCGGTGAAATGTTTGGCTTGAAAACAGAATCACGGAATCACAGAATGAGAGGGGTTGGAAGGGACCTCTGGAGATCATCTAGTCCAAATCCCCTGCCAGAACAAAACTAAACTGCTACTTGAAAAGATGTAGTCTTCATATATGCCAGGTTTTGTTTTGTATGATCTATACAAATTCTCAATACTGTAGCTGTATCTTTGGTTTCATCCATCCAAACCTGCAGTGTCCTCCAACAGGACAATGAGCACCCTGTGCAAATACAAACTCTTTGTTTCCAGCCCATGCTTCATATTGAGACAATAAAAAGCCAAGGAAGGATTTTTCAATTGTCTCCTAGCATATCTGGGGCCTGGGCTATATACATCACAGTTTTACTTCTCCTCCTTTCATGAGATTACTCTAATGCCACTAACAGTAGTGAGGAAATACGTGAATGATGAAAAGGTGTGGAAATGACCACATATGCACTTAGAGAAAAAGTTAAGTTGCACCAGTTGTGCTGTGTGTGGTAAGATATTTGGTAAGGATTCACTGATTCATTTAATTCACCTTTGGCATTTACAGCGTAGCGTGGTGTGGCTTTTTTTATTAGTTCATTTTTCTTTTTGTTATATCTACACTACTCCTCTGAACTAGTCCTCCCTTTATAATAAGGAAGAAAAACTTTGGGGAAAGATTTCATCTGACCTGTCAGCTCAGGGCTAGATGAATGGAGTCCTTTGAAGTGCTCACTGCTTTCTGCTGGCCACCAGCAGAACTCAGGACAACTGCTTCCAAATAGGATGTTAAACTTAGGGATACCTTTTTTATCCACTCTGCAATACCCAGATAAATGTCATCAGTATTGGGCATAAATCAGTCCATAAACAATAAATATTTCATGCCATTTTATACACCTGTATGTGAAGTGAGAGCAAAGATGTTCAGTAATATGCCTTCAAAACGGACCTATTGAACACAAAGGCTCAGACTGGCAAGTGAATGTGCAGCTCCTTACTGGCACCTCCTTGCGCAGAGCCAGCAAAATACTCAGAGCAGCGCTCAATGGTGTAAATTTGCTTTGGTCTTTTGAATGCTGCCATTCTACCGTTTTCAGTATATCCTTTTCAAAGCAGTTGATTGGAAAATGTAGAATAGAATTTCAGAGTTGGAAAGTTTTTGGATGACCAAAATCAGACTTCAGGCCATTAAATGTTTTTAGTTTTGTGGAGTGTTTTGTTATAGTTTGTTTTTTGTCATTATGCTGTGCTTAATCATGTGTTGCCTAGTATTTCTCTAGGATTTTAATAATGGATAGCAGAGGTGCAAAAGCATGGTCTTTGTTTATAGTTGTGGCAGTTGTTTGAAGTCATTATGTATTTCCTAGGTTATTCCTAATGGCAGGAGAGGCAAATAATGTATGAGGCAGTTTATGAGTCAAGATGAGGCACTCTTTTCTACACCCTGTGTTGCAAGATAGCTGCAGCTCCTTGGTACAGTGGTATTTAATAACTGAGGTGCTTCATTGTAGGATCACTTTTGCATAGGGTATAATTGTGTTTGAATTATGCTGCAACTCACAATGTCTTCATAGCAGAAAGCTCTTTTCAAGGATCTAACAACAATCTCTGTGCAGAATTAATTTCCCTGTATGCACTGCAAATATGGGACAGCACTGGGTGGGTTTTACGGGGGAAGAAATGGTAGTTACTTGTATTTCTGTTGCCACTGTGACTGTGTGCATCACTGACACATGGAAACTCAACTGCTGGGCTATTTGCTGTAAAACTGCCCACCAGTTTGAGTTTATGTTCAAGTTGATGAAAACACTCGTTATTCCTGGTAATGTTTTCCCAGAAGGCTTTTCCTAAAAATTCCATTTGTTTTCTTTTTAATTCTCAAGTTCTGATTGACACTTTTCTTTACGGAATTGTGATATGGAGAGGATGGAATATTGATCAACAGAAAGAGTAAGAGCAGAATACTCCCTTCCCCCTTTCTCTTTTAGATTGAGAGGGTGTTATACACAGAAAGTCTGTTTATCTTCAAACAACTGCCTCAACAAGTAAAAGAAATTAATGTGTTTTCCCCTAGACTCTCACTGCATTTGTTGTACTAAAGTTTATGAAGAGGGAAGAAGCTTAATTCACAAGTGAAATTAATTTGACAGTCCTTCACTAATTCTAACTCAATGTCTGTCAAAGTTGTAATGCAGCAACAGTTCAGCATGACTGACATTACTGCTCAGAAAAAGTCCTGTATTAGAATAGCACATTGATTGAACTTTGGCATTAAGACATACGTATGAACAGGATGAGAGATGAGGGACAGCCCTGGCACACACCACTACTCCAAGTTTTTTTATCAGTAAAAAAACCCCAAAGTTTTATAAAAGTAAAATAACCATGAAATCCAAACGAAAGTTTAGATGCATTTTGACTTTATGTAACTGCTTATTAAATACTTAAAGTTATATTGGACAAATTAAGCCTATCAAGGAAAGAGAGGTTACGGAAAATTTCATAGTAATATAAAACTTATCAAAAGATCCAGAAATTTTCAATTTAAAGCCAGGCCTCAGAAAACACTGCTCTGGGACTCTGGGAGATCTATGGACAGAGATCTCTGAAACCCAGGATGCCTTTTCGTGTTTCATGATTGGAAACTAGCATTTAGAAATGCAAAACGCTGTTGTGTTGCCAGAGAGAATGAACATTTGTTACACCTCTGTTAAAGGGCACTGTTGAAATCCCTTTGTTCACAGGTAAGAAAAACCCTTAAAGTACTGAAATGCCATTGATCTTATGCTTAAAGTTGAGCTTATGCTTAAGCACCTTCTGCAAGCAAGGTGAAGAGCGTGACCACATGCTCTTTAAATTCAAGGAGAATTAAAGCACTCTGAGCCAAAATGGCTACCATATTTTCATGTGTATATCATGTACCTTATAGATAATTTGCATCTTAAATGTCCTGAGGCTTGAAAATAATTTCTGAGATAATCTACATATACTTGGAGGCTACCAGGGATGGGATCTGGTGAAGAGATCTGTGGATCTGTGGTAAACTTCCCCTTGCAATATCCAGGTACGTCTACTGTTGCAGAATTAGTTTTCTTAAGAGATAACCTGCTGTTTAGTTGCATAAAGATATGGTACATTAATTAAACAAAGTGGGGGGAGGGGGAGCAGGAAAATAAAAACCAAACAGGTAGAAGACATTTAAGTTTAGATAAATTAGTTATTTATTTGGGACTGTGGGAGAGTTTAGCTGTGCTTTTCACATTGGAAGCATTTTGATCGAAAGCCCAGTGTAAGAGATAAAGAACTCATACCACAGATACTTTTTGAAATGGAAATAAAACATGCAGTATTTGTAGCCTGGCAATGTTAAAAAGAAATGTGTAAGATTAACACAAACAAGACTAAGTGTGTATTTTTCCAGTCGATAATAAAAACATCTATACTTAATTTAATGCAGAAGGTTTGGTTGGTCTATTTCTCCTCCTCCCCCTCCTTCCCCCTTTTTAAAGCATATAAATTCCAACCATGTTTTGTGTGAAGGGTCTCAGTGCATACTGACATTGTGAGTGTCAGCTCCAGATCACTTTAATCAGAGAGTGGATATGCATGATAAAACGGATAAGGGACTTTAATCAAAAAATCCGCTGGTCTGGAAACGTGACGCACTCCGCCAAACACACTTCATCCCACTTTTCTTGTGCCACTGCCAAGATTTTTATTTCATGAATATGCATTGGACATGATATTACATTAAAATGTGACATTGTTGTGTAGTGGTAGGGATTTAGAATTAGAATAAATAAATAAATAAGTAGACTTCTGTAAAGTTTTTGTAATTGAACATTTGTATCATGTTGTGATTTTAAATATATTTATTCACCTACCCCCACGCTTTTTCTATTCTCCAAAATTTTCTTTCTGAATTGAATATTGAATTCATCCCCTTCTATTTAGTAAAAAACCCAACAGTAACAGATAGATGCTTTATTTAACTTTCACCTATAAGCATAATAAGACTTCTCACCAAGGAATTGTATTTTTGCATACAAAATACATGTCTGTGGCTCTGTGGCTGGGGGCACTTTTGCTTCTACAGCCAGGAATGACTCTATAGTGCAAAGACCACTCCAGAGTCCATTATTCTCTGTGCAAAAGGCTGCCTCTGAATTTCACAGGATTTGGATCATGTAACTAATACACTGAGAAACCCTTTGTTTCCCCCTAATTTTGCTATGTAAGATTTATTCCTGGAAATTGGTGTGGATTATAAAAGAGATGTATGAAAATTTGTATCGTTAAGCTTGTGCTAGTCTCAATTTTAGATTTGTATAATTTCATGTACTTGGGCCAATCATCTTTTAGTGACAGCTTGTAAGCATTTCTACCTCTTTCTCTTTGTAACCCACCCATATATTCCTGTATATTTTCAAGGTATATTCCTGAGAATTGATCTCTCAGACAATATACCTTGAAAAACACCTCCTAGCATGTGGTGAAGCATTCATCAGCTTAAAGATGAATGTGTTTTCTGTTTTACAGATTCTCTGCCACAAGAATATACAGGACAGTGCTTGAGGAAAACAAACATGTCTAAATGCTATGATTTAATCTGGAAAAAAAATGATCTGGGTCTAAGTGGGTACAAAACTGTTGTCTTCAGTTAAGCTGTGCAGGACTGCACAAAGCATTTCCCCTTAAGTAGGGAAATATATGTAACTTCTAAAATAGCTGTGAGTGGCTTTGTGGCTATATAAGGTACATAGTGTCTAGGTATGAAACACAGAACAGACCTTCTATTCCTTCTTTTCCCCTAACCGAGATGATTTTGGTTAAATGAGAGCATGACACTGCCCTTCTTTCACTTGTGATTTGAATTCTGTAAATAAAAGTATTTAACAGTCAGGGATTTGACTGTTGGGGATAAGAATGGCCATTCTTTATTTATTAGCCAAGGACTGTTGTGTATCAGTTGTTCAGTGAGGACCTCTTCTTGTAATGGATGCTTTCTGAGACTAATTTTAATTAAACCCAAACAAACAAAAATCATAATTACCTGACTAATGATCTGAAGCACCAATATTTCATTACCTGTGTTATTCAAATATAGTAGAGAGGCTGCATAGAGCCTGCTTGCATTTTGTAGAATACAACAGGGCTTTTAAGTAATAACCGAGCTGAGGGCATGGTCTCACCTAGCCCTTAGATATTCTCCAAACTTTTGAAAGAGAAAAAGAAATAGTAACTGTTGGCTGAGCTGTCACTGACAAGGGCAAACAATACTGAAGGTAAAAATGCAGAGCTCTTTAAACTACTTCTACACTAAAGTTATGGTCATTTCAAATAGAATCTCCTTTATGAGAATCAAGTTCGTCAGAATTTATACCTGCTATATATCTTCTGCTGGTGAAAGCAGTGAAAGATTGACATTCAGTCCCAGATACTAATCAGAAAAGGAAATCTGCAAGAAGTTAAGATGATTTCAGAAATTTTACAGACACTTAGCATTAGATTTTAGTTCCAACTCAGAAATCTCTGGGGTGGCCTGCTTGTACCAGGGAGTTCAAAATTGTCCCTTTCTGCAATATTCCACTGAGAGCATTACAAGAACCAAGAAGGATGGTGGTATTCCCCACCTTTTTGCCTGTTTTTTATTAATGTGGGGTCACAACAAGTGTTTTCTGGAACCAGCTAGTCTCAAACATAGTCCTGTCACTATCTTTCTGCTGATCTTGCAAAATTGCCATGGGCAATATGGTACAAGTTCTTCTCCAGGACGTTACTGCAGTACTTGTGTGGTTCCCTGTCACTGGCAAAAGATGTCCTATGCATCAGCAGGACTTACTGCCCTTTGTACTGTTTTTAAAGCCGGATAATTAAAATCTTTCCAAAGGGTCTTATGCCTTCATCCCACTATTCTGAGTCCTGAAGGCTCCATGTACATGAAGTGATTTCCACAGTGTCTGTATAGCCTCAGAGAAGATATTGAGAACTTAGTGACAATACTTTTCATTTCATAATTGACCAACAGTAGGATCTTGCGGCTTTTAGTGTCTCTCTTTTAAACAATACCTTTCTGAAATTGACTTTTTATACAGTGCACAGCTTTGTGTGATGGAATCATTGACAGAGGAACTTTGCTTGTAGTACAGCTTGTAGTGAAGCTAGGATTCCTGCAGTACCTGTGATTTCTGAGCTCACGTCAACACAGTCCTACATGGGAAATACTTTGTAAAAGTATGATTGAAACTCCTTTCATTACTTTTGGCCATCTCCTAGAATCTGCTGCTAATACATCACCCTAAAAAGAAGTTAAGCCCTGGACCTTCTCCAGACTGCCCACCTCATGTATGTACCATGTGTTACAGTGTTACCAGGCAGCTAGGGATGGGGATGAAGTCCTAGCAAAGCAAGACGTGCATGATTCTGTGTAGATTTCAAAAGGGGAAGTCACAGTTAAGACAACAATCAAATACTTAAACTGTTTCATAGAGCAGAAACATCTAGTAGAAAGGACAATGACTTCAATGGAACACCATTCATAGTCTGGAATTCCTGTAGATTATGGATATGTACTCATAGAATAGCTTTTAGTGGCTGATAGAGATATCTGCAAAGGTAGACATCAGTCAGGACTACCTAATGTAGAATGAAACATTCCCAAAGGAAATTACCATTACAAAAACTATTATTTAATATTAAAGGTAATTGTGACACAAGGGCATGACTCATATCCTTGTGTTACAATTACCTTAATACTAAATGATAGTTTTCTGAATGGTAATGAGGGGAAGTTAAACCTGACATTCTGTCCTTAACCCTTGCTACTGTGCCTGGGTATTAATATGACTAAAAGACGTCTGTACAGTCTGTCATTTACTCATGTCATGATGGAGTATGGTAGGTAGACCTGTAATAGCAGCGTTTACAATTAATTGGAGAATGCCCCCGTTGTGGTCTGTTATACAGGATAACTGACCTTTACAACCATCAGAGTACAGAGCTGATGCATTACACTGGTAACGAGCACTTTAATATGTTAGACCATGACAGACTTAGAGAGATTTGCAGCCTTAACTTTCTGCACTTCATGCTACCTTCCTAATATTTTTCCTTCAGAGTTGCTTTTCTGTTTTTCAAAATGCTGTTGCTGCACAGTTCCAACTGGTATCAGAAATGTGTACACAGGGAAATGCAAGCACATTTTATGCCCTGATCATGTTTTTTAAAACCTTTTAACATCAGGTTTTCTGTTCTGCAGAGTGTGCCTGCATACTCCCCAACACAGAATTGGGGATTGAGTTTAGAAGCAGCCTTAGCATCACTTCAACATGACAGTTATGTTCCTGTTTATCTGTATGTTATGTTGCTACCATTCTGCATGGAGAGCTCTGTTTCCTTCACTTTTGTCCCTGGCCGCTGAAGAGAATTAACCAGTTAACTATAAGGTTGAGTGTATGACTTAAGAAAAATAATAAGACAATTATGACATGTTTAGTCAGAATGAATAATTTTGCATTTGGTTATGCGATGTTGGGTCATCTTAATCATTACATCATGTCATGTTTCGTTATGTCACAACACATGATAAATAGTATATGTCATTACAGAATGACTGCATGCAGTTTATCATAAAAATGAAGTTTAAAATTAAAAATATATGCTGTTTTCTTATCTATTTCTAGCTGTGATTTCAGCTAGAAAACTCTCATTGTGAATTCATGTTATTAATTAGCAGGTAGGGATATCTGCAAAAAGCAGATAATTCTGAGATACCAGCACACAGTGCGTGAAGGCAGATATCTCAGGATGAACTCAGCTCTAAGAATTTGGATTGTAGTTGAAATCAAGTTTAAATAAGGAAATAGAACTGAATATACCGTTCTGCTCTCTGGTGGGCCCTGTAACTAGGGCATATTGGTACTGCTTTAATTTTTTCCTTTGGACATAAATTTGGGAAGAGGGATTTTGTTCTCATAATTTGAAAAATCAAACTAGAGCATATGGTTTTATCTATAATCATTCAATCTGCTAACACAATGTAAAGGGCATTCCACAGGGTAGGAGAGAACCTCACCTAGACGTCTAAATCTCAGTTAAACTGCTAGAGATCGGAAAATGCTCATGACTCCATTTGGCTTTTACAAGTGGTGGAAGAAAAAGAGTGCAGCAACAAAATGTCTTTGTCTTTTCTGTTAATACTAGCAGATGTAGGTGAAAAGAGAAAAACACATTTATTTGCCTGTTGGACTTGCAGTGAAATAATTTTAACACAAAGCAGCACATTGAGAGAGATCCCGGAGAGGAATTAGTGGTGTGTCAAGTCACAATGTTGCGCCAATCCCTCCTGAGCTGCACTGGTGCTGGGGAAGGGTTCGTTTTCTTTAGCAGGCAAACTCTTGACAGTCCAAAGCTATCATTTTCCAGGAGATGCAGTAGCTCTTTCTCCTGTACAAATACTGTTCTGTATTGAGCAGGACCCTTGCCCTATTTATTATGCTGCGTAATTTATCGGTTTGGTTACACATGGGCCCAGGGAACAGGGAAATGCAGTAACTCCGTCCTGTACCTGCACAGCACCTGGAGCAGTGATGAGTGTAAGACAACAACTCAGGTCAAAGCTTCATATTTTATAAAGTCCTTAGATATATATTCAGATGATAAGAAGTTGTCTATATGGCAGTGATCCAAGCTCTAAAACCCCCATAAAGACATATTTACATGACAGATTTACATGATTTGCTCTGGAGATCTTGCACAATTTTTGGGCAAAGTCTTCCATAACCTGCACTATGCCACAGGGAAATGGTATTTCTGCACAGATCGGATTCATCCTTCAGGCCAAGAAGAGAAGGTCTGACTGTTCTAGGTCAAGGTAGACTCAAGCATGGACAACCTCTCTGGGATTCCTGGCAATTTACTAGCAGTGAGAGAGGATAGAGAAACTAAAGAGAAGACCTTTGCATCCTGAATATAGTTTTATAAGGCCATAATCTGCCCACAGAAATGTTCCTAGGCATCTTGAAATTGGTTGATTGTGGCATTCATAAGTTATTTTGCTATCTCAACACTCACAACATGGATATAAGGATCTCATAGCTTCACCAGTGATACACCTAGATGAAGCTGCTTAAGCTGCCTCTGAGATAAATGTTAATGTGGTTGTGTTATGTTAATACACTGTGTTAATGCAATATGAATGATCCAATGACTCTGCACAGAAATTAATTAATGATCACAACTGAAAATTTGTTTTGTTTTGCTTTTTATAGAGGATGGAAATTACCTGTTAAAAAAATCCATCTGTATATCTAACATCTCTTTTCTATATTGTTCTTTATTATATAGTCTATAAAATGAGAAAAGAACATTCCTTATTTATTCCTTATTTAATCTTTCCTCAGCCCTTCAATGGCCTCAGGGGCTTAGAAGAGAATTGGTGATATATTTATATTAGACACCCCAGAAAGATGTGTTTCTGAGCTGGAGGCAGAAGTCAGGTTTCCTCAATGAATTGGTTAGCAGTTACTGTGCCTACACATCAGTAGGGATAATCACACCAGACCAGAAAAATACTTCAGGATCTGCTTACCTTTGAGCATGTAGGCAGACTAATTGACTTAACTGAGATTACATACAGGCTTATAGTTAGTTATATGCTTTGCTGGATTTGTTATTAATCCCATGGCCTGAAATCTACAGAAGCTTTACAGTGAACTTGAAGGCCACTGAACTGAGCTTCATTGAAAGACTTCTTCTGCAGCAAGGAAACAGATTTTTTTCTTTTTTAAATAAAAGCTCCTGAGGGGTTGGAAAGCTTGACAGGAGAATGACTGACCTGTGATTTTAACTGGCACCAACTAGCCCCATCCTAAGCCTTTCCCATCTTATTCCGAGTATCCACCAGCAGGTCCCAGGTGGTTTCTTGAATTTTATTTGGCATACGACTTAGGGCACATCTTAGTCAATTGAATTATTAAGTGGTTTACTGTGAATGTTACTTATTCAGAAACTGAAATGTACAGTGTTGCGTTTTGATAGCAGTTAATGTTCTTGAAAGAGGGGTAGCTTGCTGTCAGCATTCAGTTGGCAATTTTATTGCTGAAGCATTATTTCTAATGGTTAGCAAAAAATATGGTGGGAAACAATTTTTAAGATTAAATATATTCCTTTTCAGACAGCATTGTGAAATATTATTTTTATTTTTATTATTATTATTATTTAGGATTAAAAGCAGTTTGGTATTCCACCTGCTCAAGTTCAATGCCAATTTTTTGTGGCATAATCATCACATCTTATTTGTAGAGAAGAAAAAAACCTCAAAACTGTTTATTCCATGTTACTTATTTCTGAGGATTTTGTTACATAGAGTTATTATTATCTGAAGTTTTTTTACACTGTCATCTCATGTTACATTTGTGGCCCAGAAAACATCTTGAATTTCACTTTGGGATAAAAAAAAACCCAAACAATTACATCAACATTTCTGTAGTTGTGGAAGTTCTGATGGAAGTTCAGTTTCAGTTCAGCATTATTTTTGCATTCCTTGATATAGTATTATTCTGAATGTTTTCCTGACATGTCCACAGTTCACTATATAAAAGCAGTGAAATAATTGAATCCACTCAAATATGAGTATTGAGTCATGAAATACATAAGACTACAGCTTGTCTGAGTGACCGCAAGACCCAAGATGAGGTGAAGATCACAGCTGACTCATAAAAATAATGTTTCATTTGCTTCAGCAATATGAAGTGCATTGCTTCTTATCATGAATGTTGAATTTTGTTCTGAAAAACAAATCTAAAACCTTTGGTTCCATTACCAGAGTGCCGAGGTAGTGCAATTGGCCCTAACATTCAGCCTTATCTCACTCTGCTGATTCACCTGTCACAACTCACAGGATCTCTTCTTCTTCCTTTACAGAACTTTTTCCATAAGGAGAAAAATATCCAGAAATCTCCATGGCTTGAAAATCAAACAAATCTTGATGTGTGTCTGCTGTTTGCTTAGGATAAGGTTTGTGGCAATATAAATGGATCAAGGAGCACGCCTACCCTTGTAAAAATCATGCTGTTTCTTAGGTCTAGAGCATTCAGGAAATTAGAATCCACCATTTGATGTCTTAGAGCAGGGAAAACTTAACATGAGTGCCTTCATTTTGGACATTGTTTTAAAACAAAACTAGTTCTTTCTTTTTCCTTTTTTTCCCCCTTTTCCCTTGACCTACATTCATGGTAATACAACTCACCAGTTCACCCAGTTCTGGAGACTTTTGCAGATAATTTACTCTTAGTTGTGAAGGTATAATTACAGCAATTGTTGAAGGATGCCTGAAGTGGTAGGTGTGCTTGGCTATTTATCTTTTTTGTTTGTTGATTTCAACAGATGAAAGAAGGAGATTGTGTTTTTCCTCTTCCTTTGGTGGATGGGATAAGAAACCCAGCATGAAAGAGATTGTGGGTAACTTCTCAGTTGATACTACATGGAAAAATATATGGAACAAACTGCATATTTTGAGTTTTATGGCACTGCCATGCAAGACAATGTGAAGTATTAAAAAATACAGACCAGTGTGTTAAGAAGATAGCAGTTATACCTGGCAGTCCCAGTATTCTTTCTAGTAGCTTGGCACACAGCAAATATCTCAGTGATGGTGTTCTGCTTTATCTGCTGTTTAGGAATATTCTTTCCAGTATTCCCATTTATTCAAATGATTCCTTTTTGCTTTCCACCTGTTGGTATCCCAGCAACTGAGGCAGTGCCAAAGCATGTCCTGGTATGTGCAGTCTGCTTGCTTCATTTGTATTATTCACTGACCTTTACTAAAAAATAAATACAGTATAATCTAACTGATTCTTTACTGTGAGGGTGGTAGGGCACTGGAACAGGCTCCCCAGGGAAGTGATCACAGCACTGAGCTTGACTGAGTTCAAGAAGCATCCGAACGATGTACTCAATCACATGGTCTGACTTGGCTGGCCCTGTGTGGAGCTAGAAGTTGTACTTAATGATCCTTATGGGTTCCTTTCAGCTTAGTATATTCTATGAGTCTATGAAAATGAAGAGTTTCTGCTGATTTTAGAACAATCGTTATTGTGGCAATTTGGGTAACCACTGAGGTTGATTCAAGCCAATATGACTATGATACAGATTCCACACAGGTTTAAGTGCAAAGCCAGCATGGAGTTGGGGAAGAAATATATTTAAGTAGCTGTTGTCTGTTTGAAGCCAAAGTACCTGTCTTTGCTTGTTCACTCCTTGTTCATGGGAGTGCAACTACCTCATCGAGTTTGCAAGTTGGAAATGATGAACATTTCACCAACACAGAGGAGGTCTGGTTGAGTGAAGATTGAAGGGTGGTTTATTTGGTTTTGTTTCAGAGGAGGTGTGAGGCTGAAGAAATGTTAAAGGATCCAGCCTTTACCCCTAGCGCCTCTCTGCCACTTCCTGACATGCTCCTGAGTGCAATTTTATTAAGGCATATAGACATGCAAGACCATGACCCTTAACATGATGACATCTAATCTAACAATAGCACACTGAGCAAGGCTTAACTGGGGTACTGCAGGGAGGCTGCAAACCACATCTCCAACAAGGACAGCCACGTTAAGGGTGTAGTCTTGGGGTGCTGGGGGTCTGGATCCACTAAGTGTGTTTGCCTGCTTGTCCCTGCCCACGTGTGAGACAAGGAGAGGGGATGCATAAGCTCTGCTGTGCTGCTAACTTGCACAATATATATCAGTCATCTGGTGTGAGTGAGCAGAAAGATTCACCGTAGAGCCGACTGCGTGATCTTTGATGCCTGCCAGTGTGAACACTTAAAAGACCTTTAAGTTAAAGCACCACTCCAGGCAGCAAACAGTATGGAAACATTAGTGACCATCACTCTCATGAGGGGCTGGCGGAAGGAAAGATTTGTCCTGCATTACCACAGAAAGCTTCTCCTCTTAGCTAGCTTGCTCATTTATAGCTGGGGTTGGAAAGTGCAAACCAAAATGAAACCTGCATTAAAAGAATTTTGTGGGCTGTACAAATCATAAGGGTAACTACTTCACAAAATACTGTCAACTGAGGCATATATTTAAAAGGTTAGATAAAATATCTCCTAGCCATTTTTTCCAGTTCTTTTCTTTTTATAGTCCACTGCAAAACAACAAAAGATAAAAAGGCTGTATATAATGCATGTATATTTTGGGTCGGGTTTTTTTTTTTTTTACCTTTCCCAAAGGAGTCTCTGTGCTTCCCACACTAATTGTAGGTTTTTCTGAAAATGCAGCATGAATCATTTATAAATAAAGAGACTTTAAAATCCCTAAAAGACTCCCTGAGGTATTCAGTATTTCAGCATAAAATAACTGTTAAATGGAGTTATTCTGAATTAGCTTTTACTGGAAAGTGGTGAAAATAAAGTTTTCTTTTCACTGTGAATGTGCAATAATTCTTTTACACAGCTACCCAGGGTAATTGACAAGCGATTTTCATAATTCAGGTTTTAGCAAAGAAATCAGCTGAAGTGGCTAACATTAAATGAACAGAGCTGCTATTAAAACATAGCTTTCAAGAAAAACTGCGTGAGATGTCAGAACCAGGGGCTCTGTGTTGAGACCTTAAAACATAATTTGGGCTATAAAATAAAAACACAGACATTCAAGCTCCACAACAAATTCATACATACACCCTCCTCACACGTGCATACATACGCACACTTACACACACTTAAAAATAATAAAGAAGGGGTTTTCATCTTCCTGTGATTATTGCACAGACAAGCCTAGAAAGACAAGGCACTCAGAAAAGGTAACTGATTTGCATGACTCCTTTGGACTTCATAACCTTGACTGTCCATACCTACTGTAGAATCAGAGGTCACATTTGATCTCTCTGTGTAAAATTATGCAGAGAAAGCTTCCTCAACACTTTGTAGTTGATTGACAAATTGGTCTGTCACTCAAATGCTCCTTCAACTTATCGTGAACAGTAAAGAAAATTATCTGTTCTGTGCATATGTGAGAAAAAACCTGTTCATTAACCTCTAGTCTGCTGAAGCTGTGGAACATATAATGCTTCAAGAAATATGTACTCTGTGTGAAAAGTATGCAAAAGATACAGGTGTGTATGTATGTATATGTGTATATATATGTGTGTGTGTGTGTAACATATAAAAATGCATGTCCATAGTAGAGTAGTCTGTATGATATGTACAGGTTTCTTATGTACACATATATGCTCATATTGCACCAGATTCTACAGCAAACTTCAAGCACTCTTTTTCATGACTGTTGTGCATGCACAGTAGCTGCAGATAGGTAAACACCTTTGAGATGCTACCTACAAGTATTTGGTATAGCGTGCTTCGTAATCTAAGATGCCTGTGACTATTATCCCTCCAATGTTCTGCCTACACTGTTGCTCTGTGGTGCAAGGTTATTTACAAACATTGATGTATTGCAACTGCAAGGATTTAAAAGCAACTGACTATAAAGGTAGGGCCTAATTCACTTCACGTGTTAAGCAGAGGCAACTTGGATAGATTTAGTGGAGCTGTGCCTGTTTATCTCAGCAGCAAATTTAGTTTTACATACCATGGAATACTCATCTGGCATCCAGTTGCTTGCGCTTGGGGAAATGTTTGCAAGTCATGTATATGTATGTGTCTCTCATAGCCCTTGCTAACTACTAATCAGTGTACTTTTATTTATCTGATCTAGGTGAGAAAAATTAATTTCTCTAGGCATTTGTCTCTAAATGCTCAGTGTAGCTGAACTTCAACTATGATATCTACATAAATATCTGAAGCTACAAGATTATGACACTTTTGTGCTTCTTTTTCTTTATCTTTTTTTTTTTTCCCTCCCACTGTAAGCCCTGCATACTGGTACCAGAGAGCAGTCCTGAAGGAAGCTCTCCTGTTTTGAACTTTGTGAAAGTCCTTATCACAGCCCTTACTTACAAGCTTCTGACTCACCTCTGGCAGTTCAGCAATATGCTGGGTCAAGCCTTGAGAGAACGCACCTCTGCTCCCTTGACAGGATCAGGGAGATGTTGGCTAAGGTATTCGCTTTAAATCTAGACTGTAAAGTTGCATAGACTTCAAGAAAATAAAAGAAAAGAAAAGAAAAAGCAATTGGTCTCAACATAATTCTTTTTCCAATACAAAACTTTTTGCTTTTACTATTTAGAATTTTTTTTCTTTGCCAGTGGCTGAATAGCTTGAAGTCTTTGAAACACTGAGCTTTCTATAAAATCCAAATAATTCTCTGTAAATCAAAGTACTTGGCATGCTTGCTGCAAAGCCTGAAGCTTTTTTTTTTTTTTTTAAGGTAATCTCTAGAAAGTAGTTTGTACTCATGTTTTCACAGTGATTAAATATGCAAAGTAATTTTCATGATTATCACCCCGTTCTGAACCAAATCAGATGCGGCTATGCTTCTCTTTGTACAAAGCCAGTTATTGGATCAGATTCCAAAACAAATCCCCTGAATTTGGCGGATCATCATTTTAAAAGGGGGCTTGTTAAGGTAATGATTAAATTAAACCACCCCTTTAAGAATATTTAGATCTGGTCCGCCAAGCGGAACGGTCTAATGGTTTTTAAATTAGAAGCTGCGAATGCTAGTGAATTTCTTTTGTGGGTCAAGTGGGTATTAACAAATGCTAAGACTGTTCTCTCTTTTGTCATCACCTTGAAATCTGCAAAGAAAAGCAAAGAGTGGTAAAGACACAAGGAGAGAAGCAGTGTTAGTATTTAACATCACTGCTTTTTAACCAAGGGCAGCCTCAGATTTACAAGGTTGGATAGGAGAAGGTATGAGAAGATGTGGATAGTAATCTCTTTATACCTCGCTCTTGAGAGAGAGACTGAAGCTTGAATCTTCAAGGAAGTGAAGAACCCCCAGCACATTCAATTCTGGCAGTCTTAAGCTATTGCAGAGGTGTAATAGCCTGCTAACCACAGAAGTGTGGATAACAACTCATACCTGTGGCTTCCAGATTTCTTAACCTTGCAAATTTTAAATGTGCTTTTAGCCTCAGATGCTGCTGGGAGTTTGTGGCTGGGGGAGACCGTTGTTTGCTTGCGTGGAGAGGATGGCTGGGTTCTTTCCAATACCAAAGGCTTCAGTTCCTCTTTTGGATACCCTAGGCAAAATGTGATTGTCACTAGTATTTTTCATCCCACAGTACTAGCTGATACTGGAGTTCTGTGAATATTGGATTTATGAGGAATAACGATCTCCCTAGTGGGAGGAAATCCACATTAAAATATAAATCTATCATGTCAGGTCAGGTCACAACTAACAAAACACCAATGCTGTTCTTCTGTGCTTCATCCCTGTTCCCTTTCTGTTATACATAAGTTTCTGAAAATGGCACCTCTTGAGCCAATTTTTTCCTGTACTGAGATGGCTTAAAAGAAAATTGTGGGGAGGTGGGGGCAGAGGTGGAATTTGAACTACTCTGGAGGAAAGTGAGGAGAGAGAGAGCTTTTCATTTATTTAAACAGAAGCCTTGTGACCATTTTGTTTGTGAATAGCCTTCCAAGCAAAGTGGGTAGGTGTGGAAATATGGCTTAGGCTACAGAAACAACTGTGACTGGTGAGCTACGCTTCCGCAGGTGAAAAAATCAGTTTTCAGTTGACTGAATTCTGACCCTTCAGAAATTGCATGCTTTGGACATGTGGTTCAGTACAATTTGTGTTGGGCTTTTTGCTAAGCTTGTAAAATGTGCGCTCAAGGAGAGGCATGCCCTGTGCATGTGTGTGTCTGTGTTGAGGGATGGAGGGAGGACAGGCTAACTTTGCTATGGAACAAATGATTTTCTGACCTGACAAAATGGTTAGGGAAGGTGGCTTATTGTGTTGAGTTCTGGGTTTATTCTTTGCAAAGAAAGTGAGTAAAGTGACCAGGTAAAAACTGATCTGTACGATGGAGGATTTAGAGAAAAAAATATCTGTCCGATGAATCTAATACAATGGCTTCTTTTTGTTTCATATGTCCATCTTACCAGCTCACAAAAGTCACAGTGAGGGACTGGTTTAAAAAAAAAAAAGAAAAGAAAAGACAATTACAAAGACAATTGTAATACAAACTTGATAAAAAACCTTACCTCTGCTCCTTGCACATAAACATGGCAATACAACATTTTCTGTTTCACAGTACCAGTTTTAAACATCAGTTTCCATGCTTGGGAACTGTGGACAGTTCTAGATGATCTTCCATCCACTGTGCAATAGTTTGCAATAAAGCAAACCAAATGTTTAGATGCACATTACACTGAAGATGATGGTGAAGGAGTAGGAAGCAATTCTGATACGTTCGATTGGTTAATTCTCATCTGGAAAGCTACCATTGATGACAGCCAGATTGGTCTCACACAAAGATAGCAATAAGTTCCAAATAAAAAGCAATGGAAATAATTAACAGAACACAAAACTGAAAAAGACTGCAATTTAGAAACGAGCAAAGAGAAGATTGCAATAGACACAGAGAAGCATGGCTACATACACATGGTTACATGTTAAATTGGGCTCTCCCCTTTACCCTTTTAAATACCAGAGGGGCCAGTAAGGCTGATCAGATTCTATTTCACATACGAGACTACATAATACATAATAAGCCTTCAAGCTTAATAAAAACAGAGCATTGGTGATTTTATGATCTGTTTGGACTGCTCCTTTATTCCTAACTATATTTTCCCTAAAATAAAAGGTTTTATTAAAATTACCTCCCAAAACATTTGGTGAGTAAAACCCTGAATCAGTTCTGCTTTGTACAAGATCATCATGGGCTCAGTTACTTTGAGAGGATCTACAGTGAATTTCATTTTCTGGTAACAGTTGTCCCAAAGTGCATACCCACCTTGGTCCCCTCTCTGTTTTAACTTCCAGTTTATTGTAAGTCTAAAGCTGGATCCTCATTCCTGGCTTCACTGAAGTAAAGGTTGAATCTTGGATATTGGTTTTGGCAGACAGTTTAAAATTAACTTATCAGTAGCTCCCTATTTTCTAAGGGCGGAGAAGACAGGATTTCTTTACCATGTCTTAAGTTCCCTGGGAAAAGGCCTGAATGTTCTGTCAGGTAGAAAAAAGTATTTTTCAACAGTGCAACTTTAGAGGTGCATGTGAGTATTATTTCTGTGCCTAGTGAAAGCAAAATGAGAGTGAATAAAGCATATCAGTCTAAAATATCTTCATCTTCTCTCCAGTGTTTTGTCCCTAGAGCTGAGAACCACCCTCTCTAGTGGTGGACACTGTAAAGTGAAGTTCTGACTCAAAATGCCTTTCAGAGCCTGCGGTTTTGCATACATTGCTGTTGCTTCATGGCTCTCTGGACAAAGGTATCCGAAGGGCAACAGTTGTTTCCAAAGCTGCACGCATGAAATCTGCAGGCACAATTATTTGCAGACTTGAAATCATTAGCATGTCAATGGAAAGCAGGTTGAGAATCTGTTTTAAATCCACCTACATTGTATCTTAAACAGATTTTCACAATAAAATAATAATTACAGGATAGCACAAAGAAATAAAATGGATGCAACCTCCATGTTAGAGTTTTTGATTTATTCTATGTTTTGAACATTTGAGGTTTGAAAATGAATACTTTTAGGCCACCAGTATCTCACCTAGCATCTAACTTTGTCTGCTGAGCTGTAAGGTTAAAACTTTGCTTTTGGGTTATCTGCAAATGGGATCTTGACTGCATATTGTGCCCTTGATCCCTGCATAAACAAGCCATTGACGTCAGTATGAGTTTCATGTGCAGATTAGAGCTGTGTAAGCTCTTCACAGCAAAATCTGAAGTTATGCAAAAGCCTCTAATAGTTTGAGGTTTCAATGTGGAAATAAACTCAGAAGAGTATTATGTAGAATTTGTCTAACATACTTCTCAAAGAAAAATGTTTAATGCTATTGGTTTACCCTCTGGTTTCATTTGGTCTCATTGAGGGCATATGGCTTCAATAAAACTCAGTCAGAAGCAATGCCTATACTTTTGAATGTAATCAGCAAACCTCTAGATGTGCAGTAGATAGAACCTACATGTTTTTGATCCAAATTTTGAACCCAGGAAACTGGGGAATTAGAAGGAGCAATGTGGACAAAATGATCATTTGAGTCATGGCCTGCAAGCATCCTACACCCTCAACATAACTGGAGTCATGTGTTTTTTTTGTGCTGGTCAGCCTTTACTCAGAGCAGAACCAGGGGAATATAAAGCATATGATCGTAAATCACAAGCTGGTCTAAGAACTGAAACTGGTAGGAGTTGTAGTGCTGAGTCCAAGTCATGAACCTAAAGGTGCTGTTCTCTTGTGAAAGATGAGAAAGAAAACTTTTTCCCCAGATCTTTGCAAATTAGGGACTGCCTTTGTACAACACTTTTAGTGACTCCTGAGATATGTAAATTTTGCCTGAAGTGATGGATTCCTGATGTCTGTGGGTGAATTCTCTGAACAGGAAGGCAGGACTTTTCTGTGTTTCTGGAACACAGGAAGATCCATCTGAATATCAGGAAAAGCTTCTTTACTGTGAGGGTGACAGAGCACTGGGACAGGCTGCCCAGAGTGGTTGTGGAGTCTCCTCTGGAGATACTCAAAACCCACCTGGACATGGTCCTGTGCAGCCTGTTCTAGGTAATTCTGCTTTAGCACGGGGTTGGACTAGATGATCTCCAGAGATCCCTTCCAACCCTGACCATTTTGGGATTCTGTGACTACACAGTATGGACTCCTACTAGAAGAACCCTTTGTCCATATAACTAAAATAATGTGATTTAATTAAAACTTGTGATGATATATTAACCTGCTTAGACAGAAATGGCTGCCTTTAGAACAGTTCTAGTGTATTAGTAAATAATGTACACTTTAAAAAGATTTATAAATATGTATTTAATGAAAGCAGTCATTCTGGTCTCTGAGATAATTAATATGCATCGGAGAGCTTTCCATTAAAGACTCTGCTTCTCTTCTTTTCACTTTAAAAAGCAAAGGAGTTAAATGCAAAAAAAATATTATTAAAAAAAAAAAGAAAGAATTCAACCTACTGAATAATGATAGGCTTGGGACATAAACCATAAAAACAGGACACTGAAACTTCATTAAAACTTAAGGCTGGAGAACTTGTTCTGTGAAGCTGATTTTTTTTTTTCCTGTTTTTCTCCTTGACAGTTAGAATTAAAGGACAAAGTGTCAGCTTAATTTTAAACTTCCTGGCTTTGGTCCATTTGTGTTGCAGCCTTAATCAGGAAGAAATACTTCTGCTAAGGGTCATATTATTTTCGGTGTATGTGAGGGATGTTCAAGGTGAACAAAAGGGCACAAAGCTTCAGCCAGGATGTTACCAGAAAAGAGCTGGGGACCACAGCTGTCCCCTCTGAAAAGTTATTGGCATAGGGGTGCTGCCATTGCAGAGAGTTGTTCTAGGAGCTGCTCTCAGTGGCTCCTGTGCTTCTCTGTGCCAACTTGCTTTCTGTTTATCACCAGCTACACCTCTCAATATTCACTTTGAGATGAGTCAGCATTTTCTTAGGCTGTGAGCATTTGAAGGTGGGACTCAGTGCTCTTGGACCAAAGGAGCAAAGGAGCTCTGATCCTGAATGGCACTTTCCAGTTACTCCACACATGAATGTTTTGTGTCCGTGCTTCTTGATGAAGGTGGTGGTTTAAAGTTTGGCATGTTATTTGGAAGAAATAGTCCTCAAATGCTTTGCTTGAAATATAAATGTTTGTGCTTATATTAAAGAAGAAATGAGGAAAAATAAATTGTACAGTAGAGATTTGGTTGGAGTTACATATGCTAGCATGTTTTATGTTTTCAATCCAATTTATTGAGTAAATTATGGAGAGATTTGGAACAACATTAAGTCCATCACAAACAAGTAGAGGTGTATAAAATTGGTAGGATTCTTAGATAAAGTGGTTAGTGTTTGGTAACACACGGGCTAATACTGAATGATTCACAAACGTCTTCCTACTACAGGGCATATTTGAAAGCCCTCTGAAATCAATAGACAGAATCCCACTGATTTCAGCAGATTCTACACTGTGCTCTTCCTAAATCATAAGATTCACTCAGAATTTACTCTGCATGCTGAAAAAGAGATGCCTTTTTTATTTCCCTGGGCACAGAACAATAATATGATTTTATTCCGTTACACTACTGAGAGAGTGATACACTCACTGAAAGATGAATTTTGATCTCGAGTAGCATTAAGCCAGGGTGTCTTTCACATTTTCATACTGATATGTAGGGAAGTACTTTCTGCTTCATATGAAATGTTAGCATGATGGCACTGAAATTCAGAATGAATATAATTCCTGCTGTACCAGGGCCCTTATGACAACAAGACTGCTTATCTTGTGATGCTGTCCTGGCAAACCAAGACTTAAATATGAGAAATAAATGTTCTTCAGTTTTACAAGAGCATTGTGCCTCTGGGTTTTGCATTTTTTTAAAACCCAGGGTAGTTTAAGAAAAAAACATTAATAGGGAGGTAAGCTTCCATAGCATTATATCAGAGAGCAAATGCACACAGCTCTTTAATAAAGGGCAAGGACACTCGTTTGACTTTTTAGTTGGGTTTTTTTATTATAGGGATGCCATTCATGCTTCTATAATTAAACTTGTTTCAGCGCCTTCATTTAAACTCTTTTTTTCCTGCTGAAGCAAATGCTGGCATGCTCCATCTGTTTCAGTGTCCTGGAGTGCCTTGGTTTTATGTTGGGGTTTTTTTTNTTGATTGGGTTTTTTTTTTCCTAATTTTGGAAAGGTTTCGGTTTAAACCTAAGAATGAAAACTGTGTAGACAGCTTGCTACGGTCCTGAGGAATTTAAGCTGAATCTCAGGAGGTGTCACCATACATCATTCTTATTCTTGTAACGGAAAGTGCGGTTTTCTTAATAGGATCCTGGACTTGGAATTAGAAAACCCAGCATCTATTTTTAGTTCCGCCAGAGATTGTCTTGCTGTTCTTCAGTGCTGTTCAGCTCAGAAGGTGTTTCTTCAGTAACCTGTTTCTGTGCCTTGATGCTGTGACTCATGAGTTCTGGTGGTACTTGCTCAGGGGACTGAAAAAGTTCAAGATGCCATAGCAGAGACACATGGATGGCCAGTGTGCCTACTCCTCAGCCACTATAATCCCCACTCTGTGTGAGTTCCCATAGAACAGAGGCAATAACTGAAGAACAGTTACTTCACCTGGTAAGGACAGGAGGCAGGTGGGAACAATAGTCTCTTTGGTATTTGCCACAAATCACCAGAGCTTGTCAGGTAGTGCCCTCAGTATCCCAACCTATAAAGTACTGGTTTGCACATTTCTTTTTGTCCGTCCTCCCTCCTTAGATATCTATTCTGTTTAAGGCAGGAACTGGAAGTATGTGTACACATACACGAAGAAGTGTTATATTTAGCTTCGGTTTATTTCTTACCGAGGTAAAAGATGGCTGTCAAGTTTGGAGAGACTATGTCTGTTTTATGAGTGGTTTACCTGACCCACAAATGTTTAGCATGTAAGTCTGGCCCTGAAGCTTTTCAGGTATGTAAACCCCATTCTTAGCTACATAAACACTTTTGAGCTCCTTGTACCAAGCCTGAAAATTAGTCCTTGGACTACAGTAATATATTTTCTTTGTGTCACTCCCCCGAGTCTTTATGGCTTGGAAGGCTGGTGTACAGATGCAGGCAGGCACTCTGTGGGCATTGGGAAGGATCAAAACAAAGTCAGTGTCTATTCAAGGCGTGTAAGCCCACCTGAGGTCCGTGTCCAGGAGTCACATTGTATTGTTACATTACTCTGTGCAGTGATTTGCGTTTAACATTTTTACCATGAGAGAAGAGCAAAGAATAAGAGATGCAGAGACTAATGTTTCATTCGTGTGGTTCCCAAAGCTTTTACCTATTCAAACAGGTTTAAAAAAAGAAGTGTCACTATTTTGGAGCCATCCTAATGTGCCACTTTATCATACAACCAGAATCCTGAGAAATTGTTCTTGCATTCAATGGTTTGGAACAATGACAATGGCAAACCAGAATAGAGATTTTCACCAGAAAACTGATTGCAACTTCTGCTGCAGAAAACCAAACTGCAACAAATCAACAAAACGAACCTTTCATAAACCGATCATGTTTTAGATCTGATTTGTGTTATCATGTTTTAGATACAATCAAGATTCCAGATTATTTCACTTATATGGAGTAAGCACACGGTTCCACTGTCAGACTAGGCTACCTTTCTCTCTAGGTTGTTTTTTACCATTGCATTGGATGCTATTTTTATAGATTTCCTTCTTCAGTAAAAGTCCTTGCTTTCACTAATATAACATTAATTTGTGATTGATCTTTTCTGAGGTGGAGAAATAAGGTTGAAGCTTATATTGGCATCCTGATGACTTGAGCTGGTCACTGCCAGCTCTTGATCAGCAGCCAACTTTTCAATTAGGAGGTGAGAGTGAGTGATCTGTGCTGGTTTTGCCATTTATCTCATCTCTAAGGAGCGACACATTTTGCCGTTCTGAAAACAGCTCTGAAGACTCTGCAGTTCAAGTGCATTTTCATCAGTGGCTGATCTGCGCCTTGCATCTGAAAAGTTCACTGGGGTTCTCAGCACCATTCAAAATGCTTGGAGGTGAAGGTATGAAACACAGAAAATGATCAGAGTAGTAATGATGATAATGCCAGAAAAAGATAGACTGGTGAAGCACCTAAGATATTATAATAATAAAAAAAAAATGTTACGGGTAATTTTCTTCTCATAACCTGAGGACAAAGACTTTATTACTCTTTAAACTCCAATATTGCACCAATTAAATTCCATCTTAAGAACCAAGGTTTCCAGTCCACTTTTCATTTGAAAATGTATCTCCTATTCTTGTTCCCAGATGTCCCATAAGAACAACTTTTTATTCTTTCTTTTTTTTAATCTTCATATTTCCTATAATTAAAAAGCATGAAGGAATATTAAGTTACAGAAACTTTGCCGGTGTGATTTCAGTTTTGCAAACGTGCATACTTAAAATAATACTATTTCCTCATACAAGAAATAATATATATTGAAAAAGAAAGGAAAGAAACTTCAAGATCTTTTCTTTTTTCCTGCTGCATTTAACTTTTCTACCTCAGAGCTCAGATTGCTTTTTTTAATCAAAGCAGTAATGGAAGAGCAGTCCTTACACTCAAATGCAATCACATTTAATCATATTTAATATCCTTATTTCTCAGCTGATCAGACTTTAAAAATTTGATTGCTCTAGTTTGATTTAAAACTTAAGGTAAGTCAAACCCAATAAAAAGTGTATTTTTGTTGTTAGTGTGTTCTAATTGTGTGATTTCTTAAGGTGCTTGAGCTTTTGGCTCTTGTGTAGCAGAGCAGAGATTTCTGAGGACCCTCTCAGTACAAATGGGCAGAGATTAAAGTGATATAATTTTTGCCAAACATACTACATTTTTCACTAGAAAAAAATTGGTTTGATGTTGCATTAAACTGTCCAACAAGAGATAATCCCTATTTCGGTGGGGAAATATCATATTATTGCATTGTTCTCTCATAGAATCACTAGGTTGGAA